>VZQC01008741.1:3846612-4103588 GCA_009823505.1 Rhizomys pruinosus | reverse complement strand
GAACATTCTCCAAAATCGACCACATACTGGGACACAGAAGAAACCTCCACAAATACAAAAAGATTGAAATAATTTCATGCATTCTATCAGACCACAGTGCAATAAAGCTCAACATCAACACCAGGATAAGCCCTACTGCCTACAAGAACACATGGAGACTAAACAACACACTCTTGAATAATGAATGGGTCAAGGAAGAGATAAAGAAAGAAATAAAAGCATTCCTGGAACTGAATGACAATGACAATACAACACAACAAAACCTATGGGATACCTTAAAAGCAGTCCTAAGAGGGAAGTTTATAGCCCTGGGTGCCTACATTAGAAAAACAGAAAGAGCACAAGTGAATGATCTAACACTACAGCTAAAAGCACTTGAGAGGCAACAACAGATGAACCCTAAACGCAACAGACAGGTAGAAATAACAAAAATCAGAGCAGAAATCAATGAAATAGAAACAAAGAAAACAATACAAAAAAATCAATGAATCCAAAAGTTGGTTCTTTGAAAGAATAAACAAGATAGACAGACCTCTAGCGTAGTTAACCAAAAGAAAGAAGGAATAACTCCAAATCAATACAATCCATGATGAAAGGGGAAATATCACGACAGACAAGGAAAAGATCCAGAAAAATCATAGGGGAGTACTTCAAGAACCTATATTCTACCAAGTTTGAAAACCTAGAAGAAATGGATGAATATCTGAAATCCTGGGAATCACCAAAGCTCAACCAAGAAGAGTTCCACAACTTAAACAGACCAATAATACATGAAGAAATTGAAGAGGCAATAAAAAACCTCCCAACTAAAAAAGCCCAGGCCCAGATGGTTTCACAGCAGAATTCTGTAAAACATTTCAAAAAGACCGATTCCCAGCACCCACATGGCAGCTAAGAACCATCTTTAACTCCACTTCCAGGGGAATCCGACACCCTCTTCTGATCTCTGTGGCATTGCACAACACGGGTGCACCAACCTACATGCAGACAGTACACTCATACACATAAAAATAATAAATAAATAAAATTTAAAAAACAGTAGATCACAAAGCTCTCAATATTAAAGAATAAGGGCTGGGGAGATAGCTTATTAGTAAAGTACTTGCCACATAAGCATGAAGACCTGAGTTTGGATCCCCAGCACACATAAAAAGCCAGGAGTGGTTGTGTACTATGTAACCCCAGCACTAGGAAGGTTGAGAAAGGTGGATCAGATCACAAGAGCTCACTGGCCAGTCAGTCTAGCCAATCAGTAAGACCTGGGTTTACTGACAGAAACTGTCTCAAAAGATAAGATGGAGAATGATCCAGGGAGACAGTTGACAACTTCAAACCCTAGCAGCCCATACACATGTGCAGATATATACATATGCATACCACACACACACACACACACACACACACACACACACATATACACAACAAACACAAAATAAATGCCCCAGGTATATGTAAGCCAATACTCTGTCAAGGGAAGAATTAACCTATTTTAAGCCAGCCTATGAAATAAGACCACTGTCTTTTTACCCTGGAACTATAAGATTGCTTGTATGTGATGCTGAACATGGCAATCAGGTTCTGCTGGACCACCAGCCTTACCCCACTGACAGATACAGGCTATACCTAAATCATCAGTAAAAGAAGAGGAAACACATTAAAGATTGCCTGTGGTCATCTGAAATTAGGCATGAGTCCACTTCATAAAGGTGTCATAGCATTAAGAAAGATTTACTGTTTATTCAGGAGATAGAGACTCAGAAGAGCAGGGCCCAAGGTTAAGGAGAACAAGGAAGGAATTCTGTGAGTGTCTCTGCCACCTCCTACTTGTCCCCTCTCACTTCTGTGACTCAGGAGACAAGGAGCAACTTTTCAACCCTCAAAAAAAGTTTCAAGAAAAAAAAAAAAAGAAAAAGCATTTTTTAATCCTTCATGCTCAATAAAGACTGTGCAGACATAAAATCCCTCATTTAAATGCCTGAAGTTTTAATATAAAATGTATTATACAGGAAAAAGATTTTATTACCATTAAATGCTTGCTGTAATCCAACGAAAAAAGAAACTGACCTTGAATCTAAATCTTCTGCCTTTTTTAGAATCCTCTATTATCCTTACTGTTATTTACTGAACATATTTTCATTATCTCTCTTCCTTTTTGGAGAAATAATAATTTTTCCCTAGAAGGTTTGAAAATGGGCATTATTTTCCCAAGACAATTCCAGAGACTGTTTCATAAAGAAATGCTAATACAAGACCAACTCCTACCCAGAGACTGCAGAAACTCAGTCTTGGAAAACAGGGATGGGAGGTGGCTTCTTCTGGTCTCCAAGACTCAAGTCGGAGAGGGCGAAATGCAATTCAGAGACCAAGTAACAAGGTAAAAGGAAGGCGAAAGGTGAAAACTAGCCCAGGTAGAAGTCATAAATAGGAAATTCTTAAAGGGAAAAAAATCACCCCCTTTGTAAAAATAGTCACTGGTAGGTGAAAACCTAAGACATTCAAACAGAAAATGGCATATATTTGAATGATTACAAATGGCAGGGCTAGAGAGATGGCTCAGGGATCACTGACTGCTCTTCCAGAGGACCCAGGTTCGATTCCCAGCACCAACATGGCGGCTAAGAACCATCTTTAAGCTTGGCATGGTGGTGCACGCCTTTAATCCTAGCACTCAGGAGGCAGAGGCAGGCAGATCTCTGTGAGTTCAAGGCCAGCCTGTTCTACAGAGTGAGTTCTAGGTTAGCTGGGGCTATAGGGAGACCCTGTCTCAAAAAAAAAAAAAAAAAAAAAAAAAGATTACAAATGGCATGGTCCACTTGGGCAACCCCACCATCTTATAGAGAGACTAATCCAAAAGGCAAGGGAAAATGATGAAGAAAAGCTCAGGGGCTAGAAAATGAGTCCTCATGACTGGCAACATCAGAGTGCTGTTACCACCCTACATTGAAAATGGCAAGGGATGGGAGCAATAATTAAAACCTAGAGAAAGGAACAGGATGAAGAGGACAGGAGTCAGAGCATCAGTAAAAAGCCTATTAGACAGACGGCAAGTATAGTGTTTGCCTATGATGCCAGCATTTGGGAAGCTGAACCTGAAGGATTCAGAATTCAAGACTAACCTGGGCTACATAGTGAGACCCTGTCTCAAAAACAAACAGGAGCTAGAGAGATGGCTCGATGGTTAAGAGCACTTGCTGTTCTTCCAGAGAACCTAGGTTTGACTCCCAGCACCCACATGGTGGCTAACAACTATCTTTAACTCCAGTTCCAGGGAATCTAACACCCTTTTGTGACCTCCATGGGCATTTCACAGCATGGGTTCATGCAGGCAATACACTCATACACATAAAATAAAAATAATAAATAAAACTTAAAAAAAAACCATCAGATAGAAAATGAGAGCAAGCAAACAGATACCCATGCACTTGCAATCACTCACCTCTCTCCAAACCCTTGTGTCTCCTATTAGTCCAACCGTAAGCCAAAGGACAAGAACTCCCACTGAAATGCTGCTGTTATCTGCCAGATTACAGAGAAAAGAGATGGATGGAGATGGAGAGTGGATCTGCAAGGACACATGGAAGACACCTTGCATGTAAGGACCAAGGAGTTCAAAGAGCAAATAAGAAAATAGAAATCCCATCAAACCATCATTCAGAGCCAGATACTAAAAATGACTAATTCAGCTGGCCGTCATGACACGTACCCAGGATCCCAGCAGTTGGGAGGTGGCAGAAGGAGCTGAGATTCAAGGCCAGCCTGGGCTACATAGGGAGACCCTGTCTCGAAGAAACAAAAACAAGTAGACAAACAGGATAGTGCATTCATAGAAACCTCGATGTCAGATCTTGACCCACAAGAAGGCCTGCATTGCTCCTGGCTGTACATCAGAAATCTGACATAGTGGAGGTTAGAGATCTGACCCAGCAGTTAGAGCAATTGCTGCTCTTCCATAGAACCCAAGTCTGGTTCCTAGAGCCCAGTCAAGTAGCTCACAACCACCTCTCTCTGGCTCTGGAGGATCTGATGCCCCCTTCCGGCTTCCCTGGGCCCCTGCACACATCAGACAGATAGACATGCACACAGATAAAAACTAAATAAATTGTTAATTTTAGGGGCTGAGAGATGACTCAACATTGAGAGCACTGCTCTCGTAGACGACCTGGGATCAATTCCCAGCACCCACATGGTGGCTAACAACCATCTGTAACTCCAGTTCCAAGGGATCCAATACCTTCTTCTGACCTCCACAGACATTGCACAACACCAGTGCACTAACACACATACACACAATACATTCATACACATAAAATAAAAATATATAAAAACAAATAAATCTTTAATTTAAAAAAATGACACCTTGAACTTGTTTCCTCTCCTCTAAAGTGGATTATACCTTATACTCAGGCATTGTCGTAAGACAGGACCAAGAATTTACCAGATGTCTACTTCCTCCATCCCTCCCCCTTGTGCTCTTTTCCTTTCCACAGGATCGCAATGACAATAGAGATCAAACCCAGGGCCTTGTGCATGCTGCATCAAGCCCTCTACCACTGAGCAACTCCCCAGCTCCACAGATACTAAACTGAATCCTGACACAAAGAATGTAAGAAGAGATGAGTCGCACCTCCTTGTGGCTATAGTCACAGCATTGAGTCACATTGGAAGAAGCTATGATTTTTGCCCAGCAAATTGTAGGCCAGAGAATGAGCCTGGAGAGGCCCGACTCAAATCTTTGAAGAATTCCCTGTTGCTTCCTGAGTGAGTTGGAAGCCTCCCTGGGCACCTGCACTTGTTATGGTAGAATTGCTGCAGGCACTGTCATGCGCTCAGGCAACAGAGTGGCTGGCAGGTCCTCAGGCTTCTGGACTTTATTCCCCTTTGTTCGCCTTGAATCAGACGCTGAGTGAATACTATAGAGAGACCAACACCAGGTTTCACACAAATTCTTTCTAAGAGCCTAATGGTATGCTCTTTTTTAAAGAACAATGCCTTGCTGTTTCCTTTTGTCTTCTGAGAGACTCTACATCTCATTCCTCAGGGCCATTCCCCCAGCACAAAGTTCGCCAGCACACTCTAGCTTTCATGAGACGTGAGGAAAGAAACTTTACAGCACCAGCGCCTCTGCACTAAAATGTAATAACTTTCCCCACCCGGCTGCACAAAGGATTTCTTTGGGAACAAGGGACCAAGTTTCACAGTTGCATAAATATAAACTAAAGTAGAAATCCATCTTTGAGTCTGCAGGCACGCAGTCAACATTCCCATTTTTCAAGAGTCTCAAGGTCATTCTTCACTATGTGTTCTTTCGGCTCAGCTTTAAAGTTAAGCTACTTTAATAATTCATGACATCATACCCATTAAAATATGAGTATTTTCTACCAAAGGAAACAGCCTTTTTTTTTTTTCCTCTTTCTCAGTGGAAGAGGCCGAGACAAGCCTCTGCATAGAAAGCAGTGCTGTTCACCAGCAGCAACTGATGAAGTTTCAGAGCCTTGCAATTTAGTCTGCACTGCCCACGACTCTTATCATGAAAAGCCAGTGCCATATGCCAGAGGAGACAGGTTAAGCCTCTTAAATGTTCCCGAAAACAATGAGCTTTCAGTTATAAAAAGTAAACATCTGCCTCATGGGGAAATAATCCACAGAACAATGGGGATGGGTTATTTGTTTGCTTGATTTATTGTGACTGTGCTTGAGACTGGTGAGCTTCAGACACCACCGTGATATGTCAAATCAGGATAATTTTTAAACATTTTAAAAAAATAGTTTGAAACCTTTTATAGGCATCAAAGAAGCATCCTGTATGTTACAGATACTTACTGAGAGGAACTAATGATTTGAAACAGGAAAGAAAGCTAGACTCGGGCTTGCTTCTGTCCCACTAGCTATCTATCTTGGGCAAATTATTTAACTTCTCTAGGCTATGTTTTCCATACCTATGAGTGAGGGTCAAAATTAAATCTATTCTGCAAAGTAAAAGCATTCTGATGAGGCGTTGATGATTTATGACTGTGGAAGTCCTCAGTAAACTGCAGCAAAACAAATATTAAGGTGGTGCTTGGTATTAAACAGACAAAAAAGACATTCTGCTCTACACTTTTAAAAGTCAATAGGCAGAAGATTTATTACCTGGGTAGAAAAGAAATTTCCTCTCACTTATAGATCTTTCCTGGAAATGCCTGAAGCCCCCAGTTTATTTTACTGTGGCTCAATATGCATGGCAATGGTTCCTTGAATGTCTCCTGGTAAAAGTAGGGAACACAGTGATTCATCATGGCCATGCCTGGAAAGAAGGAAAGACTGTTATCATCATCATCATCATCACCACCACCACCACCACCACCATACCTTATGGTCTATAAAAGTTCATGTCAGTGTCATGAGAACCTTATTTAAAAATAGGAAAGCTGAGACTCGAAGGGATTGTAGATTATGTGTAAGGAGTAAATGCAGTGTGAAAACTGAAGCTTAAGGTAAAAGAAAATAGTGATGATCGTCCACTCTTCTCTGTGTTCCCTGGTCACTGCACAAGCATCCATGCCAGCACTTGCAACACTACTTCAAGTCCCTCTGCCTGCGTCTCTCCTCACATCCTGGAGAGAGGGCTTGTTCCTTGACCACCTCTGATTCCCAGTCAGTCCCTAACACAAAACAGCACCTAAGGCTACCTAACAGAAATTGTTGAATGAATGGGAAAAGGAAGTAAACAACAGGAGAGAAAAATAATTGAGATCTTCTTTCTTATAGAAAGTGTGTAAAATTAGCCAGGCGTGGTGGTGCACGCCTTTAATCCCAGCTCTTGGGAGGCAGAGGCAGGTGGATCTCTGTGAGTTCAAGGCCCACCTGGTCTACAAAGTGAGCTCCAGGCCACCTGGGACTAAAGGGAGACCCTGTCTCAAAAAGACAAAAAAAAAGTGTATAAAATTTGTAGGAAAGTCTCTCCAGCTTTAAATTTTCTGAGGGGGGATCTGCAAGATAACTCAGTGAGTAAAAGGCATCTGCCATCAAGCTTGATGACCTGAGTTTAATCTCTAGGACCCACAAAGTAGAAAGTTAGGACAGACTCCCACAAGTTGTCCTCTGATTTCCACATGCCCTGTCCCCTCCCATGCACACAAAATAAATACATACAAGTAATAAATTTAAAAATAAATAAATATGATCCTGGCACTTGGCAAGCAGAGGCAGAAAGATCTCTGTGACCTCAAGGCCAGCCTGGTCTACATAGAGAGTTCCAGGTCAGCTGGGGCTACAGGGAGACCCTGTCTCAAGAATATCAAAAATTAATTAAGTAATTAAAATAAACATAGGTAATAAAATTTCTGAGACTACAGAAGCATGCTTCTCTTGATTACAGAGTCTGTAATCATTTACAGGGGATAAGTCAGTGAGTACAAGCAGGACAAGGGAGCTCCAGGCACACACGGCTGGTTACAGAAGGGATGTGGGAAAAGGAATACAACAAAACACCGCCCAAAATCATTCCAGGAACCCCTCAGGGAGATATCTGTAAAGTCTGACCTAACCTCTCTACTGTAGTCTGCACTCAGACCACACAGAGTTTTCCCAGCTAATGGAAGGAGCTTGCCCTAGATCTCCAGTCTAAGCCAGGGCCTCAGCTCTGATGTGTTGACGACTGGAATCTTCAGGAGGATTAGCCCTGGATATCTGCCAGGAGAAAGGCATCACCCACAATCCCACAGCTGGAAGCTGCCCTTCCTACAACTCATGCCCAGCCAGTATGAGACAGTCTATGAAGGAACTGCCGAAAATGAAAACACTGGCTGGGAATGTAGCTCAGTAGTAGAGCACTTCCCTAACCAAACACATCTGCACCCAACAACACATCTGTACCTAACAACACCTCTAACAGAAAGAGTGACCTAGTCAAACAAACCATTTTCTCATAAAAAAGCTTACTTTGGATTTAACAGACTTCAAGTTTCTTCTCCTTTTCCTCCTGCTTCAAAGATGGGTACTCTTTCCAACCTCGTCAACTCTTAGTTCCTTAGTCCACAACTCTTGTACTTTTATCTCTAATCTTTTTTTTAATTTGAAGGTGTCAAACATTTGCAAAAGTAAAATAATAACATCATGCCTTCTCATGTGTTCACAATGTAGCTTCAGCAATGATCACGTTATGGGCAGTTTGGTCATACCCAAACCCATCCTCATCCTTACGTTGAATTACTTTCAACAAAACCCCAGAAATTACCATTCATCCACAATATTTCATTATGGACCTCCAATAAGGATGGATTTGGGTATGGCCAAACTGCCCATGATGTGATTATTGTTGAAGCTACATTACGAACACAGGAGGCTACAGGGAGACCCTGTCTCATAAAGAACAACAACAACAAAAAAACTATTAAATCATATCAGGCAACTATTTTCAAAAATAACATACAAAAGTCTTTCTGTGTTGGGGTGGATGTGGGGAGTAAGTGTGTGTATATACGTGTGTGTGTGTGTGTGTGTGTGTGTGTGTTTGTAAGCAGGGGGAGAGGTATCCATTGCCTATGTGTGCACATTTGGAGGCCAGAGCAGGACATCAGGTGTTGTCCCCTATCATTCTCCATCTTACCTACTGCTTTGACACAGGGTCTCTCACTGAACCAGAAGCTCACCATTTTAGCTAATCTGCCTGGCCAATGAGCTCTCAGGATCCACATGCCTCAGCCCCCTAGTGCTGGGGTACAGGCATGTAAATCGTATCCCATCTTTTATAAGGGTGATGGGGAGCTCAAATTCACACCCTCATGATTTCAGAGCAAGCACATCCCTGATTTCCTGAGAGATGGGAAATTGACTAACTGAATCCTCAGCTTGGTGATATTGTGATAAGAGAATCCAAGACAATCACTCTAGATACAGATACTCCCTAAAAGAGCATAACACTAAGCCTACGCATGTTCAGTTTCATCTACAGTTAATCAAACCACCAACTAAAACAAAGATGAATAGAGAAGGGGCTGAGGATGTAGCTTGGTTAGCAGAGTACTTGCTTTTTTAAACATTTTTATTGAAGTTATATGCATTTCATACATCGTTTCTCAGTGCAATCTAGACTCATCTTGTCTTCCATGCTCGCCCACCCCACCTGAGTTCATGGACCCTGCCATCCCTACCCTGTATCCTTTTCTGATTCTTTCAAAGCTTTTTCAAAGCAGAGGATTATTGTCCTTACTTGTTTAACATGGACAATGCACTGGGTTCATTCTCTGCACTGCATATAATTGGTTGTGATGGCCCACACCTATTATCCCAGCATTCAGGAGGTATGGATCAGAAGTTCAACGTTGTCCTCAGCTACACAGAAAATTCAAGATCAACCTGGGTTACATAATATCCTGTCTCAAGATAGCAACAAAGTGAATAGAGGAATATCACAAAAGTATAGTCATTACACCAACTCACTCACAATATCTAGTATGCATTCAAACATTACTAGACCCACCAAAAAGTACAATGTTACATGCAGTCAAAAAAAAAGCAAGAACTAGAAACCAACTTGTGAGAGTCCCATATATATAACCTATCAGACAAAAGCCCTTCTAGAGATATTCAAAGAAATAAGGGAAAACATGTTCAATAAATGGAAAGATAGGTTTTCAGAACAGAGAACATTTAAAGTTGAAAACTCTGGAGTGAACAATACAACAATTGAAATGAAAACTCCCTGCATGGACCTTGGAGTAAATTGGAGGTAATGGGGAAAAAAAAATCTGTGAACTTGGAGATAGATCAATAAAAACTATCTGATCTGTAGAAGAGAAGGAAACATGAATAAAATGAATAGGACCTCAAGGTCCTAAGAACGATTTCAAGCAGTCTACACTGTGTAATTTAGGTTCCCATGAGGAGAAAATGATGATAATGGAGTATGAAAATTACTGCAGAAATATCAAGGTCTTAGCTGAGCTGGGAGACAAGAGCCAAGCTGTTAGATGTTGGTGGGGCAAGTTAAAGAAGCAAATCAAGGGGGATTAGAGAGAAGGCTCAGCAATTAAGAGCATGCCAACTGCTCTTGTAGAGGTCCCAGGTTCGATTCCCAGCACCCACA
Organism: Rhizomys pruinosus; assembly: GCA_009823505.1. Lineage (NCBI taxonomy): Eukaryota > Metazoa > Chordata > Mammalia > Rodentia > Spalacidae > Rhizomys > Rhizomys pruinosus. Next base: position 4,093,522 of record VZQC01008741.1, on the reverse strand, counting down.
TGGCAGCTAAGAACCGTCTTTTTTTTTTTTTTTTTTTTNTGGTCCTTTTGAGACAGGGTCTCCCTTTAGTCTCAGCTGGCCTGGAACTCACTCTGTAGACCAGGCTGGCCTTGAACTCACAGAGACCCACCTGCCTCTGCCTCCCGAGTGCCAGGAATAAAGGTGTGTGCCGTGGTCTTTAAACTGGGCATGGGCTTTAAGATGGGCATGGTGGGTGGTGGCACACACAGGAGGCAGAGGCAGGTGGATCACTATGAGTTCAAGGCCAGCCTGGTCTGCAGAATGAGTTCCAGGCCAGCTGGGGCTATAGGGAGACCCTGTCTCACAAAGATTAAGAAGAAGAAGAAGGAGGAGGAGGAGGAGGAGGAGGAGGAGGAGGATAAAAATGGGTGTGTAGTTCAGCAGTAGAGCACTTGCCTAACATGCATAAGGCCAAGGCCTGGACTCAAATCCTGCTGAATAATAATAATAATAATAATAATAATAATAATAATAGCAATAGTAATAATATACCTAAGTCTTTAGTCACTTACTGTGATGACACCCACAAGAGATAAAACTAAAGAAAGTCCATTTCATTTTCTTCTGTGAAATAGCATACCAAATGAGGGGCAGGTGGGCCAGAACAGATGTGAGGATTGTCTCACTTTCCAGAGTCCAGAATAAAGTGCTCCATCGGTTTTGTAGACTAGGAAATTCAGAAAGAGAGGAAGGGGAAAGGACTCGAGTGAGAAATGACCACACATTGAGAGGGAAGAATGATGTCTTCAAGGGTTCCTCTACTTCCCCAAAATAAAGAGCCTTAGCAGAGGTGTCTGAAAAGAACTTCTGTGTAAGGCATGGAAGAAAAAGACCTGGAAATGAAAGCACACAGCCAGTAATGCAAAGCTTCAAAAAGCACGGCCTGCCTGAGGCCCCAGGGGTTCTTGACTGCAATTCCTTCATAGGCCGCCACGCACTGGCTGGACATGAGCTGTGGGAAGAGTAGTTTCCGGCTGTGAGGCTCCTGGGCAGTGCCTTTCTCCTGGCCGATAGCCAGGGCTGAAAACTAACACTTGGATTTTCAACCAGGAGCCAGACTCTTCAGAAAGTTATAGCTGAAAATTACATTCGATTAAAAAATCTCCAGCTTATAAAGCTAAGAAGCCCAGTGAGCCTGAAGCAGGATAAATCAAAAGAATATTTCATGTTGGTACTTCATTGTCAAACTGCTGGAAACCAACAGTAAAGAGAAAATTTTGAAAACAATCAGAGAACAAAAGATTTCACATACAGGGAAGCAATAATAGAAATGATGGCTGACTTATTGCCAGAAAAGGGGGAGAGAGAAAAGAGGAAAAGAAAAAGGAGGCTGAAGACCAGAAGAGAACGGAATCACATCTTTAAAATATTAGGGGAGGAGGCGGGCTGCCAGTTCAGAGTTCCATATCCAGAACAAAGATGCATTAAAAACAAGAATGAAATCAACATTATCAAAAGAGAGAAAGCTTTGAGAGCATGTGGTCATTAGAGCATCATTAAAAGATGCCAGGGATGTCCTTCTGATTTGGGGAATGACCCGGAGAGACCGACCAGTGGCTGGTTAGTAGCCATGGCCCAAGAAATTGTCCCCCACCTATTCGCATATAGTCAGGGAGCTATTAATAATACTAAAAATTTTTAAAGAGGACATGAAGTTGGGAGGGAGATGGGTTAGTGGGTCCCAGAGGGAGCTAGAGGGAGGTAGTGGATAAGATCAAATACATTGTATACATATATGGATTTTCAAAAAGTAAATAAAAATATTATAAGGAAGAAAAAGATAGATGAAAGAAAGAAAAAAGAAAGAAGGAAAATGCTTTCTTCTTGCAGTTTCCTTAGAAGAAAAATGATTTAAAGCGATTTAAAGCACAAATACTAACACCATAAGGAAGGCTTTACAACTTATGTAGGAGTAAAAGACATAAAAACATACTGGCCTGGAGGGGTGAACAGGGCTACGTAGAATTGTAAGCAGAAAGCAGGAATGTTCAGATGTGAACTAGGCAGTAAGAAATCAATGGATGGGAAGCAGTGGGAAGCAGAAGAGCATTGACGTTGACACCCGCTAACCACACAATGGAAAGAAATTTGGATTTGACTAGTGCTCCCTTAAAACCAAAAGAATGATACCTTATAATGAAATAATGGGCTATGGGGTCTGAGCTGGAGCAGGAAGCTCAGACCCCATAGCCCACTGTAGAGATGGGGAGCCATCTCTACAAGCCATGTACATAGAAGACTGCTGACTGCTGAGGGGTGTGTCTGGGCCTGACTCCAATTTGCAATTTGTGATGCTCAATTTACCAGAAGAATTTATTCCCCCCTCAAGTATCTGCAAGGCATAAGAACATGCTTTGTTGTTGTTTTTTTACATTCTGTTGCCTATTATTTTCATTGCTTGTTGTCTTTAATTATGTTTTATTATGTGTTTAAAAGATGCATATTCCATACCACTCCTAGGCATGTACCCTCAAGACTCACCCCACCGCAGAGATACATGCGCTGCCATGTTTATTGCAGCTCTCTTCACAATAGCAAGGAGCTGGAACCAACCCAAATGCTCCTCAGCTGATGAGTGGATAGAGAAAATGTGGTACATCTACACAATGGAGTTCTATGCAGCAGTAAAGAAAGATGACATCATGAGTTTTGCAGGAAAATGGCTGGAGCTAGAGGACATCATGCTGAGTGAAGTAACACAGTCCCAGAAAAACAAGCGACGAATGATATCCCTCATCTGTGGATACTAGTGCCAATTACCTAGTTGTAAGTATTTCTTGTGCACGGCCCCTGAGCTTTTGTCCAAGCAGTTGGGAGTGATGCATATTGGAAACAACAACAACAACAACAACAACAACAGAGAGGATTGCATCAAAGAACTGACTGAAACAGTGAACTTCTGCTCAAAACAGTCAACTTCCGCATGGAGAATATTGAGAAAGACTGAGAAAGAGATGAAAAGCATGTTTGGCAGAATGCATGAGCTCTGGTGGGGTGGGGGAATGGGGGGACACGGGTCTAGATTTGATAAAAAAATGTATAAATAAATTTTTTTAAAAGATGCATATTATATGGTACCCTGTCTTCTAATGTATTTCATATCCTTTGACTGACTACAATTCTCCTTTAGTATCTGGGGTTCTAGTATCCTCCTCAGATACCAAAATCCCCCAGATGCTCAAAATATAAATCTAAAATGGCACAGTATGTGCATTTAACCTATGAACAACCTCCTGCATACTTTTAAATCATCTTCAGATGACTCCTAACACCTAACATGGTGTAAACATTATAATTCCAAACAGATGTTACACCATATTGTTTAAGGGAAAGTGAGAAGAAAAAAGTCCAAAAACATTGAGTACAACCATATTTTTCTGAATATCTTTTATCCATATTGGTTGATTTAAGGATGCAGAACCCACAGATGCAAAGGGCCAGCTATATTATAATCATGGCATTTTCTACAACAGGCTTGGGGAAAAACAAGCTCATAAAAAAAGGAGAAGCAAGCAGAGCAGTGTCAAGAGCCAGAACATAAAAAGGAATCCTGGTCAACTCTTAGAACTTAAGTCCTGGGGCTGGAGAGATGGCCTAGCGGTTAAGAGCGCCGACCACTCTTACAGAGGACCCGGGTTCGATCCCCAGCACCCACATGGCGGCCGAGAGCCGTCTGAAACTCCAATTCCAGGAGAACTCCAGCTCCAGGAGAATCCGAGACCCTCTTCTGACCTCCGTGGCATTGCACGACACGGGTGCACAGACCTGCATGTAGACAGTACATTGATACACATACAGAAATAATAATAAATAAAAAATTAAAAAAAAAAAAGAACTTAAGTCCTTAGACGGTTCTGCATCAAAGAATCTCGTCATTAGTAAGTGTTGGGTCAAAATGGGAATCGAGAACGAAGAGGTGCGGTACGGTGCGTGACACACCTTGAGGGTCTACCTGCCCGTCCCCACGCCCTCCGCTCTCCTTTCTTCCCACTCCCTTTCTCGCCGTTCCTCACCCATTTCAGTCTCTTCTTTTCTCACTCTCGTGGGTCTCCTAACTCATTTCTCTGAATCCCCTGTAAACTTGATCTCCACCCACCTTCAAGGCCAGGCATAATTTCTTAGAGCCTGTCAGGCCCAAGTTTGTCACGTGAACACCTTCAAGAAACCCATCCCATCCCCGTGTTTAAATCTGTCATCATAAAATAAACATGTAGGCTTTAGTCTGACACTTTATCCTCCATCCTTGACAACTTTCTAGGTTGGGGATGGTGAATTCTAATAATAGTCTACCTAAGCCTTGATGTGCTTGTTATTATGATGATCTAGAGAAACACAAACATCTTATAAATATCCAGCTTGATGTTGCTGGCTCTTGGATTCCCCAGATGTGAGGACTCCTGTTAAGATAATCCTGGGTGCCTGAGCCTTTTATCACAATGAGGCTCCCGTCCAGGCTTCCCACGTCAGTCAGCGGAGTGGGTAGCTCGATGCTCTCACCTTTTGACCCTTTCTTCTGACGTTGCTTGAGTGGGTTCACTTTCGCTAAAGAACATTTGCTCAGTGTTGGCTGCATCTGACAATGGCTTTTTCGCCTTCCCAGGTGTCCGGACAGCTGTCTGGTCAGCTCTCCCATGTCTTTACCCCTGTCTTCTGCTGTTTCAAATCTGTGCCTCTGACATGTCTTCTTCCCAGCACTGAGAAAGACTGGGGTGGAGAAAGGGCAGACAACTATGTCTTTTCCAATCTATGCCTCTTCTTATTTCCCTCCTGTTCAGTGTGTATACACCCACTCCTAATTCATTTTTCTTCTGGTCAATAATTCCCTCAAATATTTACTGAATGCCTCTTATGCACAGGCATTGGGCAGCAGCAAATACCAGAGCCTATTGTCAAATAGAGGTGAAGGGCACCAGACATTAAACAACAAATAATTCAACTAATGCTTTAACTACGAATGTGAGAAGGGTTAGGTGAGAAATATGTTATGAGACACCTCAGTGAGGACTTGACCTGGTCCCAAGCATCAGAGATGGCTTCCATGAGACAATAAGCTAGACACAAACTGAAAAGCAAAGTCCTTAAAGGAGAGGCAAAGGAAATCAGAAGGGCCAGGCCAAGAGGGGGAAAGGGACACGGCTTTGGGGGACCCTGAACTACACAGCACTGGAGCAGCTGAGGTCCTGTGGATCAGCAGAGGGTGCCACAGAAAAACGTAACAGAGTCGGCCGAGGCTATAGCTGAAGACTGGTAAAAGCCAAGCGTCTTGGTCAGTCACATCGCGGTCAGTCACATCATCGGTTTTAATCAGCGCAGTAACAGAGGGAATCAAATCCACAGAATGGAGACTGCCAGTCCAGTGTCACTGACCAAAGGGAACTCTACGTCCCCAAGTGGCTGCAGCTCTGATAGTCTGCCGGCTGCTGCATTACAGCGAATTAGTGGAAACAGCATAGTTAGCTGCAGTGCTGGGTGACTGAGCTAGTTCTGGTCCCGCCCAAGAAGAAGAAGAGGTCCTTTCTGTGACCACCTACAAAGGTAGAAGTTTGTAAGTCATGGGGAAGATGGGATATCAGTCTCTCTCTCTCTCTCCTCTGTGTGTGTGTGTGTGTGTGTGTGTGTGTATATATATAAAAAAAAGAGAGAGAGACAACCTTTGCCCTCCAGTTTCTAGCTGAGGTAAGGCCCTAAGAATCTCTAACAGGAGGTCAGAGGAAGAAAAGAGTTTAGAGGACCCTGCTGCTTCCTCTTCTCCTTATGAGTCACAGGGTTCCCGGCTCCTCCTAGGTGGGCCTCTCATAGTGTCCTCGTGGGTTTAATGACAATGCCGCATGCTTTTCTCAGGCACTGATTCCTTATTGTTCTTTTTTTCTTTTTGGTCTTTTTGAGATAGGGTCTCCCTTTAGTTCCAGAACATGCTGGCCTTGAACTCACTGAGATCCGCCTGCCTCTGCCTCCTGAGTGCCAGGATTAAAGGCGTGTGCCACCACGCTGGCCCCTTATTGTTCTTATACACCACCACCCACATCTTTGTGGCATAGCACTTTTCTTCAACCACTCAAAGTACCTAAATTCAGAATGTCAGACTTCCTTCTTGGTATCAGAACTGACAAACTTTTATGTTACAATCTACTCTTAGGCCAGTGACTACTTATTTTATCTTTTTGGAAGATTTTGCTTCAGAATCTCTAGTGACTTGCCTCTGTGACCTTGAAAAGGTGAGGGAATTCAGTAAGTGAAAGGAAGCAAAAAGACATGGGTACCGCCATTCCCCCCTCCCTTTTCCTAAAAGCCACTCGCAGATCCCAACCTCCACCCACGCCAGCCTTCCTGTTATCCTCTGACTATGCCGAGCACACTGTGCCTCAGTTTTTCTGTCTACTTTTCCCTCTGTTTGTCACACTCCTCACTCAGATCCAGTCAGCTTGCTCCCTCAACTTCAGGCCTTTCCCACCAATGCCATTTTTCAAGTTGCTTCCCACAACCTTCTTAAAATTAACACACACACACACACACACACACACACACACACACGCACACGAGCCCTCACTATCCCTTCTCTACTTTATGTTCATAACATTTGTCACTTTCCATTTGGTAAGATTCATTATATTGTCCAGTGATCACACACACACACACACACACACACACACACACACACTCACATGAATACACTGTGAAATTTTCTGTGAACACTGGGATTTTTTTTATCTGTTTTGTTCTATTTTATATCTCCAATAACCAGACCCAAATTTCATGTGCTGTTTGCTGTTCCAGAGGGGTGATTGTTTTGTCCCAAAGCTTCCCGTACGTCTTGGGGTCAGGCCTCTTCTTGTAAAACCCTATCTTCACCAAGAATCCATGCCTCATCGATGACACTCTGTAAAATACAGCACGGAGCTTTGCAAGGCGAGTTATATTTCATCACATCCAGTTTGGCTGCATCCATGGGGGAACTGATGGGCCATTCTTTGCTGCCTGGTCTCCATTTCAGAAGCAGAACCACGTGCTAGAAGAATAAGGTTTTCCTTGTTCTGGGAAAATGACCCCATTGATCCTGAAGTTAGGTATGTACTTTGAGCAGACAGATCCATTCACATGCTATTCATTTTGAAAGCTCCTACATGCCAGGCTTTGTGCCAGTAACTGAGGGACCCGAGATGAATAAAATATGGTCCCTTCCCTCCAGGTGCTCTGACATAGCATGCTGGACTTCTATGGAGTGAAAAGATGAAAGATACTCTTTCTCTTCTGCTGCAATACAGAAGCAACATACTAGACTATGCATCACCATGGTGTTCTACATCATGAAGCATGTGGTGCAACATCCTGTATCTAGGAAAGCCAGGCCTTGACCTACAGTTACAGACTGAGAAATCATGAGCATGGTCTACTACAACATCCCAGACCCAGGGAGAGTCACTAACACAGCCTGAGGTTCATAACCCAAGCTCCTTGGGGTTTAGGCCAAAATTGCAATCAACCCTCAAGGTCTGGCACCCCCAGAGTTTCTCACAAGTAAGTGCTTCCTGGATGAATGAATAAATGAGTGAATGAGAAAAAAAAAAAAAAAGACATTAATGGCAATAGCAGATAAGAGTCACAAGCGGACCTAATACTAAGCCTGCCTTTGTGACCTCCAAGCTAGGCCATCATCCCGCCGGTGGCCCACAGGCCTTCAGGATGTCAGAAACTGGTGAGCTGAAGGCCACAACCAAAAAAGGGTTTGGCTTTAGAAGAACAAGCTCAGTGAGGAGAGCAGAAACAGAGCAATTAGCAAATTTAGTTCAGGATTAGCTATTCGGGCCCCAAAGTGTAAACCGAACATTGATTATTCATTAGATAATGCAATTGCACCCAACAAAAGGCACAGCGTGAGCCCTAGGTGGTTTTAAACAGCAGTATTTCTATTTGTGTCCTTTGGGAACATGTGCTCTGTGAGGAACAATGGTTTCTCAAGAATAATGTTCAGGCACCCTTTGTTGGGATAGCCATCATTTGAGCCACATGCTTCCTTCTCAACTTCTACTGACACACGAAAGACAGTTCTCACATCAAAGGAATAAGAGATAGCTCATACTGGACCCAAATAAGAGTGACTATGACCTGTGAGCAGAGATTTAGGTTATCTTAAATACCATGTTCCACCATGGTAACAGTTTGATGATGTTTGTATAGTGATAGAACAAAGAAAACTATATATCAAGACACTTTTCAAATACACTGGTATAAACCCCAGACAGGCAGATTCCAGTCAAGTAGGAAAATCTCTATTCCAGGCCTCAGATGCTATCTGATGACATCCTTAGCTTTGGGTTAGTGGAAGGGAGTCATCTAGTGACACATTTCAAAAGGATTTACCTAATAGTCACAGGATATTAAGTCACTCACAAAGGTAGCCAAAAAATGGCTATTTAGGAGACCGAGATAGCCTGATATAATTTGGCTACGAACCTGCAACATTTTTCCGCAATCACTGAAATTTTACTCAGCCAATCAGCTTTGTAAAATGTTTGATGTAGATGCAGCTTTTTTCCTAGGAATGGTGGTTCACACTTTAGAAGCTGTCCCTAAGAGGTTAAATTCCAGGAACCAGAAGGATGGAAGATATGACTCCAGGACAGCCAAAGTATGAGGGGCAACTCATGCACAGTCCTTGCCCAAAGGCTTCATTCTCTAGGCCAGGCGGAGAGGCCTGAGAGGATGTTTCCTCTTGCACAGGCCGCCTCTGCATTGTGACCTGATGTCTCTGCCGCTGTTCAGACAAGATGATGAATGTCTTACTCCACTACCTTCTAAAACAATACCAGAGCTGAGTCACAGAGCAACTTTCAGAAATGACAGTTTTCCGTGTAGAGCAGATGTGTGCCATTCCTGCTGGGTCTTGGGCATATGTAAGACTTACAGGGTGTCAAAAACCTCAATACCACAGCTTTTATGCGTCTTACCTGTTCTAATTCAGTTCAAATTTCAAAAATGGTGGTTGGCACAGTCTTAAGTGAGGCTTTCTATTTGAGTATTTCCAGAAAGATCAGCACTTTCCTTTCAATAGTCAGCCAGCTGTTGGGGGTAAAGCAGGTGCAGCTTTTTAAAACACCATGTGCACACGCATGCCTCACAGCGCTTCCCCCTTCTGCCATAATTTTGAGAAGGAGTTTTCTTGATAGTTCTTTTTTTTTTCTACCCAATTTTACCTGAGATGTCTATGCCCAAAAGCAATAGTAAGAAGGACAATGAAAAGTGTTAAGACTTTGCATTGTTGTGGAGGTGGGGGTCAGAGGTCAAAAATCAGCCTATCCATACCTTCCTGAGATGGGCTGGTTCAGCTATGCTGGCTAGCACTGAGTCCTAGGGATCGTCATGTCTCCACTTCCCAGCCCTGGAATTATAAGCAGAAGCCACATGCCCAGCTTTCTTTATATGGGTGCTCAGAATCCAAACTCAGGTCCTCATCTTCTTTGGCAAGCACTTGACTGAGCCATCGCCCCAGCCCAAGACTGCCAGTTGCAAACCCAAAGCTCTTTGTACATGAAATCATTTCTGTTTGAGAATTTATCTAACCCAGGGAGAATGGCTCGAGGATATCTGGAGTAGAGGAGAAGCAATTAGACCTCAGCCTCAGGACGTCTGTAGGCGATGAAGTCGGATTCACTCAGCAGTCAGCTAAGAATGACAGTGCTCAGTTCACATTCATGCCCTTCTGTTCCCTGGCATTATGGAGGAAGAAACGGGTGGAGTCCATCTTTGTGGCCTTGCCACTACCGTCATCCTCTATCAGCACATTAGCTTTTTCCATTTTGTGCAGGAATGAAAATCAAATCGGAAGTCCCCAGCTATCTTTGATACAAGACTAGAATAGAAACGAGAGGAATAAACAGTTCCTGGGCCTTGCTCATTGCTCTTTCAGGTAGAATCCTATTACATTTAAAAGTACCCTTTGAAATTCTGATTAGCCTGAAGCCTTTGAACGCAGATAGTTATGCAGCCTTCTGAAGTAACATTCTCTTGCTGTCTGACAGCTCCCCAGCCTTTTGACCTACACCCTCTGGAAGTCTCTGGCCAGCCACCTGCCACACGACCAGATGTTTTGGAGCTCACTGAGGTACAAGCTACTCCTGAGTGGGCATACAAAGCTGGAGGCAAAGGAGAGAGCTGGTCATGTTAGGAAAATAGTTACATAAATTGATCTGAGAGAACAGAAAGCATCAATATAAATGTACCCAGAGTAGATGGCTTCGTTTACTCATTCACTGTCAGAGTTTGGATATGAAATATCCCCCAAGAGATTCAAGTGTTGGTCCTCAGCATGGGTCCTGACTTGGTCCCTAGTTGAGGGCACTATTGAGAAGTGACAGAATTATGAAGAGAGAGTCTTTATAATATGATGTGCTTATTAGAGGATAGAACTAAGAGACGAGGCTTAGGTAGAGGAAATGGGCCACTGAGGGTGTGCTCCTAAGTGCCCAATCCCTTCCATTCTGCCTCTCTGCTTTCTGGCTGCTGTGATCTGAGCAACTGTGCTCTGCCATGCCCTTCTGCCATAAAGTACTGCTTCACCACAGGCCAGACACACAGAGCCAAGTGACTATCAACTGAAACCTCTAAAACCATGAGCTAAAATAAGTCTTCTATTTTCTCAAGTGTTTTGTCGCAGTGACAAAAGTGGCCAATACATTAATCCTAGAAATATTTATTGTGTGCTTTATGGGATACTTGGGATATGGCTGTAATTACACAGACATAACCAGTCCCCACTTTCTAGAGACAGACAGGCTGATGGAGAGACAGACACTAACCAAGCAATGTCATAAGCCAGGTACAGCAGTTGCAGAAACCATTGCAGTGTTCTAGCAGACATGTCCAGCCTTCTGACACTGTGACACAACTTTGTCATTTACACAGTTCACACTCAAGAATGACACAATCAAGTAACCAAAAGAAACACACACACACACACACACACACACACACACAAATCTCATAAGGATTTAAGTAAGTTTACCATTTTGTGCTGGGTCACGTTCATAGCTATCCTGGGCTACCGACAGCCAATGGGTAGCAGGTTGGACATGCCTGGCAGGGAGTCTGAAAGTATCAGCAGAGAGCCTGGAAGCCAGGGAAGACTACCAGAGCAAACGTTTCTTGACCTGAGTTCTAGAAGTTGAAGATCTGAAGGAAGGAAACCAGCAATTGAAGTTTTCCTGGTCCCATAGCGCAAACCACCCTGGATATCCCAGCACACCAGGCTCAAGCTGCTTCTTGGAGACTGAATGGCTGACCTCCATGGGGCCAGTGAGGTCTCTGCTGTCATTCCCATAATTTCTGAGCATCTACTCTGGGTCAGTCCTTTCTGAACATTATCACATCATTCCTTATTGTATCTCTAGAGGGTTAACAGTATGATGCCATCTCCTAAAGAAGAAACAATGACACAGAGAGGTCAAGCAATAAGCCCAAGGCCAACCAGCAAGTGAAAGAGTGTGCCCAGATATGAGCCCAGGTCTGGGTGCTTCTAAAGTCTGCTCTGTCATTACCCCCTCCCCATGTCATCTAACAGATTTCTCTTCAGCTTCCCAGTAACTGAAGGTCATTGTTCTGAAGGCTAAGACTTTCTCTGAATCACAATTGCTTTTGTTTTAAAGGAGCCCCTTTCCTCTTCTCTTCTATGACCTAGAGACAGCAATTTGCTACAACAGCCTCATTACACAACACACACACACACACACACACACACACACACATCCTTGAAGACAGTACATCAGTGCACATTACAGCCCAAACTTCTCCAGAAAGAAATTTACCATCTCTGCAAAGCAGCAGTCTGCGTCAGAAGCACCCACAGTGCTGCTTCGAGCATAAGCAAGGTGAAGAAATCTTCTTGTAGGGTCAGCCACGTGTTTCAGCTGCTGTAGGGCAAAAACCAAATTTGGAGTCGATGCCAAGCTGCAGTGTTTTTTGCCCAGCGCTCTTATTTTCCCATCATTCTCGCAATCACGAGACTCCAAGTCCTATGAGCTGAGCTTTTGAATCTCCCCAGGATTTCAACACCGTCCCAAGGACACATGAAACCAAATCACGGGAAGGATTACTGCTGGGCTCCACAGGCTTTCGCAGTAATACTAATTCCAAGGATGGGTTCTGACAGCCAAAATAAAAAGCGCCAAAACTCAGAGCACTTGCATTTACACCTTGTAAATCTCATTAGCATGTGTCAGAGCATGGGGTTCCTGGGTGGGCAGCTGGCAGAACCCCGCTGCTCTGGAATGTTGCATCCTGCCAACACTGAGGCCTGTCAGTTCCAGGGACCCAAATTCAGTTCCACCAACTCTTTCTGCATGCTGCTGCCCACCTTGTGGATTATGCAAAGATCAGTCTCAAAGTTCTGTTTGTGGCTGTGGTTAATAGAGATGGGTGGAAAAATTCCAGAGGTAAATAGAGTACAGAACATACTACTAGAAAATGTTTACTTCATTCCCACTGGGGCTTTGATCTCATATTGTTCAATAGTTTCCTAATTTAGTGGGCTGGGCTTACCCACACATGAATGATCTATTACTCAGGATCAGGTTCGTTTGCAACTGACAGTAGCGTAAGCAAGATAGATGTTTACTTCTCTCACATAAATGAAATCCAGAGAGCTTGGGGGGCAGCGCTGTAATAAGTCGGAGCAGAGGCGTCGTCCGGTAGGAGCAGAGGCGTCTTCCGGCTTGTTTCTCTGCCGTTCTCGGTACAAGAGATTTCACCTCAGGGCCCAACAAGGCGACTCCGACTCTAGCTCTCACATATGCATTCTAGATGAGTGGTCAGCAAATTGCAGTCCATGGGCCAAATATGACCATCCTTCTGTTTTGATAAATGAAGTGTTATCAGAATATAGTGGAACAAATGGACGCGCCCGTTTGTTTGACTGTATGCTATATCTGCTTTAGCAGTTTGACAGCAGAGTTGAGAAGTTGTAGCAGAGACCAGATGGCCCATGAAGCAGAAAATATTTACTATCTGGTCCTCTCCAGCAACAGTTTGCCAGCCCGTATCCTAGATGGAGGTGGGGGAATCACAGCAACCCAGGCCATTTCCCAAAAACTACATATGACATTTCTGCTTCTATCCCACTGCCAGAATTGAGTCTCAGAGCCAACTAGCTATGGGAAAGGCTGAGAAATGAAGGGTATTCTAGATAGCTGTGCGCTGGGCTCAGATTCAGGGACCTCTCACAAAGGAAGAGGAGAGGAGATTTGAGTCTTTGTTGTCCAAGGACCTTGCTAGTCCCTTGGGGCCCAAGACGGAGCCCAGTTGAATGCTTGACTCCGCCCCCTTCCCAGGCCTCCACTCTGCCTATGTTGCCTGCACTGTAGTTCTCAGCTGAAGGGAGCAGGCAGGAGTGAGCCCCAAATGCAGCCAAATCCAGCCACTGGCAATGATGCCAGAGCTGGCAGCCAAAGACTCTGCCTCCTCCGCTGTGAGCTGCTGCTAGTCTCTGATGCCTTCAATGGGAGACACCCTGAGAGAAAGGCAACCCGGATCCGCATGAACACAGTAGCCGTGTGGAATAAACGAGAAGCAAGGTGTAAAAGGACACCATATGTCTCCTTCAGGCGAGGCTGGGAAACTCTAGGAGCCAGATGCCCCAGAAGCACCACTCCCTACAGAGCGCGGCACACCTGCTTCTTTCCACAGCAAGGGGAAATTCAACCCCACCCTCCTCCACAGCCCCAGAATTGTAACCCTTTCTCTCCATCACCTGTGGCTCTTCCAACAGCTTCCCCTTTCTACCCAATGAAAAATCCTAAAATCAAGGGAACTACCATGAGCCTGCCTACTTGTTGGAATAGAGGGAAATTGTTTGTTTTTAATTAAAACTTAATGTTTTATTCATACACCTTCAGAAAGGAGGGGGATAGGTAAAATGTTCACATATAGACCTAGGTCTTGATGTATGTGACCTGGTTGAGCCCCTGTGTGGAGCCCCATTCAGGTTTAGCATCTTGGCTTCTCCTCACCCTGTGGCCCTTTTGCATGACTCTGTCTCTGTAGACTCATATTGGCCAGGAGCTGGATTTCCCAGGGAAGGGAGGTTAGAGGTAGGTAGGGTGATTGGAAGAGGCCCAGTAGTATATCCTGAGCATCCCCTAGAGCTCCTGATAATTACCACACCCCAAATTTCTAAATTTTAGAAACATATCCCCAAATAGTCATTTATATTGAGGTCCTTGTGGCCCATGGAAATATGAGTGTGAGAATATCCAGATGCCATTGACGGATAAAGTTGTAACAGACTGTAGAGAATTCCATTGTATGGAATAACCACAGATAGTGTTCAGCTTATATGCACCAGGAAAACTGTACGTATTATTTAAATACTAAAATACTACCATCTTTCAAATCCACAGCTTTTGAACCTCAAGTGCTACCGTAGCAGCTCCCCAACTTCTTACAACCCAGAAACCAAAGAGTAATCTTGAGTCAGCAGATAGCCTGCAAATCCTGCTCAAGGATAATAACAGGGTCCACTCTGATTACTCGATGCCCACCTACCATATCTACTGTGGAATAGTTTGAAATCACTTGGATATGGATCCTTTGAAATGAGAAAGACATGAGAGCACTTCCAGGGCTATCAAGGACAGGGCTGCAGGCTCATCATCGCACCAGTTCTCCTGAGTAAGGGAGCCAATGGGTACTGAATTCTAGCCTGTGCTTGCCAAGCCCCTGCCCAGCATGGAACTGCCTTACCCAGAAGAAAGTGCTCACTCCAGCAACTGGCCTCTCTGTAGACACCATTTCAGTCACTTAATGCTAAGTAGAAATGAGCTTGAACTAGAACAAGAGGGTAAGCTAAAAGCTCACAAATAGCACAAGAAACACCTGGGAAGCCTTTTCTAAAGCTATGAGTTAGAGGGGCTGAGAAAGGAATGGAAAGGCAAATCTGCTTCCATCTCAGAGAGGGAGAAACCACGATGCTGGCCGAACGAGAGCTCAGGAAATACAAGTGGATGAAAGGTGATGGAGTGAGGTCTGCTTCCTGCCTGCTGACCTGAAAAGTATAGCTGGGTATCCAAATGAGATGCCCATTATGGAGTGGGAGAGCAGATGGGGACCTGGACTGCTGAGAGGCAAGCCCTGGGGGTTCTGTGGGAAGAGACTAAAGAACCCAAAGAGCACTTGGGAACCAGGGATGCAATGAGGTGCCATCCCATAGAATGGAAAGCACTGGTACAAGTGAGAATCTGATTCAAGCTAGGCATGACAACGCACACCTGAAATCTTACCACTCAGGGAGGAGGCTCAAGAGTTCAAGGCCAGCCTAGGCTATGTAATGAGTAATGAACCTCTGCTACACAGTGAGACCCTCCTCCCCCCTCCCCACCAAAAAAATAGATTTAAGTCTTTCTTTGCCACTCACCAGCTGGGAACCCTTGAAGACACTGACTTTTTTTTTTTTATTTTTTTTATTATTATTATTTATCTTTGTATGTTGACAATGACTTTTCTGAACCTTGGTTTCTTTGAATGTTGCCAATTATTATGGCATTATTAACCTACTTTACAGAGCTACTAAGAGAATTAAATTAAGGATGTGAACTGCCTAGCTCAATGTGTGACAAGAAGCAAGTGCTATACACCTGTGGCCTTTATTAGGAGTATTACTGTTATTATTATCAGCAGAGAGCCACATTCCAGGCCATGAAGAATACCCACAGAGCAGAGTAGGAGCCACCCAAAGCCAACCAGGATGATGAAATGGATAAGTGATAAGTGACAGACTTCTTAAGTAGCATCCTAAGATTGTGCCTTTTCCTCCAAGAGACAGAATTTAATATATAAATGTGATTTTGATAAATGACATGTAATATGAGCTTATCTGTGAATAAACTAGACTCTCCTTCAAGCTGAGTTCAGGCTGCAGGAGAGCTGAAGCCTGGAGGAATGATGCTCTAGGGCCCCGCTGCACTTCCCCAGAAAGATTCCAGCAAGAACATGGCTGAAGCTTCCCTGACCAGCCCCAAGCTGAGGCAGAGCTGGGTGCTGGGACAGATAGCCCTACCGTCAGGAATTGGAATCGCTCTTGGGTTCTCAGAACGAGGCATCAAAAGTGTAAAGCTTCCTTACACGACAGAGTGTGATGCAAATGGAAGACCACAACTAGTCAAGCTTCAATGAATGGGAGCCTCCAGAGTGTGTATCCCTGGATGGGGCCTATGTTAAACCTCACCCACCCACGGCTCAAAGATCATTGTGGAAAATGGGGTGAAAAGATTATAAGAGCCAGGGCTGGTACATGAACATAAAGAAGCCGTGGCTTACGGTGAACAGTAAGTTTTCACATGTGAACTATGGCAATGTCGGCATCAAACATGGGACCCATGCCAACTCAGACAAGGTCTCAGAGTGGAGCAAGTGAAATTGGTAGGGGCTGGCCCTGGACTGAGAACTACAAGAGACTGAGTACTGTTGTGTGAGGAAAAGTATGCCTTACCTAGGATTCCTAGGCATGCTGACTAGACTCCAGCAGATCTCTGCACAGAAGACATCTGGGTTTGGGAGCTTGACTGGATAGGGCTTAGCTTGGATATTGTAATGCATGAATTCTGATGGGAGGTTGTGACATGGGGGTGGGACTGGGTGTGATTGGAAACCAGTGTATGAGTTATACAAACGCTCAATCAACTAAAAAATTATATTAAAAAAGTGTACGCTTATGGAACCCAGAGCCCACAGAGTGGACAGGATGCCTTTCCAATCTGCATCCTTGGGCTTTGGGCTGATGTTGGTGGTGCTGTCCAAGGTACAGCTCTTGCCTTACCTGGCCAGCTTTGCGATGCCCATGCTGAACTGAATCTCCAACGCTGTGTCTTCCCTACTCCCTGCTCCACATTCACACTTACTAAAATTAACCAGGAGGCTCCAGCATGCAGGCAGGGGCAGAAAGTCGACACCTCTGTCCCTGTAACCAGTGAGAATATGTCACTTCAGAACAGCTCCAAGTTTGGGACAGCCAGAATGTCTTTTTGCAGGGAGAGAACAGTACTGAGGAGAGGTTGAAACAGTATTTTCTCTTGTAGCCCAGGACTGAGAATCACTATGCAGCCCAGGCTGGTCTTGAAGGTGTGACAATCTGCATGCCTCACTCAGCCGCTCAAGTGCTGGGATTAAAGACACATACTACTACTCCTGGCTTTTTGGAGAGTCTTATTCCTCACTCCTTTACACATTCATTCATTACAACACATGTATATTGGTGACGTCTTGAGGGCCAAGCATTTTAAAACACAAGCAACCTCCTGACTAACCTATGTTCAGCCTCTTCCATCTCCAGAAAATTTTGTTTCATTTTTGTTTTGTTTTGTTTGTTTGTTTTGTGTTTTCGAGACAGGGTCTCCCCATAGACTCCAGCTGGCCTGAAACTTACTCTGTAGACCAGGCTGGACCTTGAACTCACAGAGATCCACCTGCCTCTGCCTCCCAAGTGCTGGGATTAAAGGCATGCACCACCATGCCCTACATCTCCAGAAAATTTAACCTTGCCCTTCTTCCTTTCATCACTGCTCCCCATCCCATGGTTCCAAGACTCCAAATACCATCCCAGATGTCAGACCGAGCCTATAGTTTGCCTCTCAGCTCCCATCCCCTTAGTTTATTATCTACTGCCCACCACACTTGCCTGTGTAATGCTGCCTCGGTCTCCCTGGAGTTTAAGCATCCTCAGCACTGTTGCTTAATGTTTAAAATGCTTTACAGTTCATAAAAGACATGGACCCCTTCACTTCAACTCTAAGACAAAGTAAGAAGTATCCCCCTCATTTAACCAAATGGGAACTAATGTGTTCAGATCAGGACACCCATGGGCACCCTGTGCTTCCTTCCTCCAGATTCTGTAATAAAGCATTGTGCTGTGTGTTCTTTATGCCTTGCTTACTTCCAAGAAGATATGAAATGAAATTTGTCTGTGGCCAGTGGTCACTTCATCAGCAGCTCTTTTGGAAAATGGTGGCTGCGGTAGAGCTTTGGAGTAGACAAGTCCACTGTTTGTCCTAACACAGCCCCTTTTTTTCCACAGAGAAGTCATGGAGCTGTTTACTTCTGAAATGAGTTCCTAAATCTTACCTTCTTTCTTAAATAAGTCTTTATTTTTTATAGCTATTTATTTATTTTTACGTATGTGTGTGTGCATGTTCCTGCATGGGGTGCACACGTGCCATGGAACACATGTCAAGGTCAGAGAACAACCTCACCTCAGGCGTTGGTCCTTGCCTGCCACCTTGTTTGAAGCAGGGTCTCCCCTGTCGTTTGCTGCAGAGTCCAGTCCAGCTGGCCTGTGGACCCCTGGGGGAGTCTCCTTTCTCCACCTCTCATCTCTCCACAGGAGTGTTGGGGTTACGGGACACGCCCACCGCATCTGGCTTTGGGGATCTGAGCTCAAGCAGTCATACTTTACAGCAGCATTTTTACCTGTTGAGCCACCTCCCCAGGGTCAAACCCTATTTAGAACTAAACACATTCTACTGAAGTTGTTCAAGTTGTGGCTCTTAGCCCCACTGATCACAATAATATCCTAAAGTCAAGGTAAGAGCTTGTGCCCTGATGCCTAGAAATACAACTGACACATGCAGTAAGGAATCACATTTTCCTGGCCAGTTCTTCCAAAATATGGCTCATGATCTCTCCTCTGCAAATTCCCCTCAAAAAAATCCATAGTTATTCCTTTTTGACGTATAACTCTGCACATTCCTAACATTCTCCATGTTTGCTTACCTGCCCTGAATACTTCTGTGATGGTTAATCCTGGGTGTCAATTTGACTGGACTAAGGAACAAATAAGAGAAAAAGGATCTTCAGATTGGACCACCTCAACCCGGATGGCCCACCCCAATTGTAGGCGTTACCTTCTGCTGGCAGGCAGTATAAAAGGCCATGGCAGAGAGAGCTGGTCCCTTTTTTCCTGTGGCTTGCCTCTCTCTCACTGGTGAGTTTGTCTTGCTGCTGTGATCAACCCTTCGGATCCCAGTGTGTACTGAGACCGGCAGATCTCCTGGAATCCATCAGGCCTTCAGCACCAGATTGGGACTACTGAGACATCCAGCCTTGTGGACTGAGCAGTTCCCTGGATTCTCAGCCTCTCCAGTGCGGTGCAGCTACTGTTGGACTCCTTGAACTCTGTCAAGTGAGCAAATCAATAAATTGTATATAGCTATATATTCGTCCTGTTGCTTCTGTTTCTTTAGAGAACCCTGACTTATACAACTTCCATCCAAAAGATCCCAGATTCTTAGAAGTTAGATGATTTAACCTAACTGCAAAACGGTCTGCATCGCTGCACTGCACTCTCTGAAAGTTGCTTAGTAAAATGCTTTTGATCCTGGTGGTCGGTTGATGGTGCTAAAAGTAAAAGCCATTAGGACTGTGATTAATGAAGATGCTTTATGCAAGTTTTCTCTGAGCACAAGCAGGAGGACATATAATCCCATTACCAATACTCAATCTTTCACTCTCCAGAGATTTCCTCACACTAATTAGTCTGAAGCTGTAATTTAGCCTATACTTTAAAGAATGTGTCACATGAGGCACTTCTAATTTATTTCTGACCTTCCCTGAATTTCAAGGCACATATGCCTTTAAGTAGCATTTCTCCCAACTGCCATTTTCCTGCCACTTGAAAGAAGAAAAAGAAAGGAAAAAGGAAAGGAAATGAAAGGAAAAAGGAAAGGAGGAAAGGAAGAAGGAAGGAAGGAAGGAAGGAAGGAAGGAAGAAAGAAAGAAAGAAAGAAAGAAAGAAAGAAAGAAAGAAAGAAAGAAAGAAAGAACAATTTGTCTAAGACCTGAGGAGAGGAGAGCTCAAGGCACTAGTCCTAGACCTCAGTTTACCAAAAAGTTTTATCCAGTTTCCTCAAACCTTGGTTAAAAGGCCAGTCCAATACACTTTGTACTACATTATTGATAGCTTGAAGTGAACAAAGAAACTTAAGATCTCTATTATAGCCAAGCAGAAATTTTAAAAGCCAGTATCAAATCATGAGCACTTCTCTGTCTTTGCCTCTATTAAGGCAAATTTGGTTGATGCTGCAAAGCTTCACCAGAGACACAATTAAGCCAAATTAAACCAGATCAAAAAGCACAAAAGCCAGGTATAATTATTGAGATATGCAACTTTCTGGTGCATCCACTAGTCCCAGGGGTAAAGGGCCCAGAGGAGTCACATGCTCCGACTAAGGCTGGGGGTTTTTATAGGGCAAGGGAGATGGTGACATGTTAGTATGGTATAGGAATGATGCCTTTTTAGGCCAGGTTAGAGGGCTGCGAGTAGACTTTAGGACCAGTGATCACTTTGGAATCTGGAACTAGATGATGTCTCCATCCAGCTGCTTTCAAGGGCTTTTCACAAGCGTGGGTTTCTGGTGGGAAAAGAAGGGCAGGGAACCTTCTGACCCACCCCAACTTGTCTTTTTGTCCCAAGCCTTCCAGCCTAACAGACACTTTGAGACTAGGTCATTCTGGTAAGGAATCATAAATACACATTAATCCTCATGGTTGTTCACAGCCACCATTTCTGCCTGAGTAGGTAAATCACCTTTTTACCTGAGCAGGAAGTGTCGGGGCCTACAAAAGGTTAGAGGACCACAGGAGCTGTGGAGCAGTATATATAAGAACTAGCTATATCCCCTCTTCCTTCTGCCTCAACAAAGACAAAGTTCCAAATGATGGCTCTCCTACAAGCCCAGATCTTCAAATGAGGAATCCTAGAACATAGGCTTAGTGGACTTGTAACAGATATGCAACGTAAGAAAGAATCGTTAGTTGTTTGAAGCCAACTTAGGACTTAGAGGACTATTTGTTACTGAAGCATAACTTGAGCCACCCTGACTGATACAATTATCCTGTTGTAAGAAACTTTATTGCAGACTTTGGCAAGTCATATTTTGCTCTTGCCCCTTGGATTTCTTCCTAGAGGTCTACCTCCATGGTTGACCTATGTGGACAGCCTTTCTGATGCCTACAGTTTCCATAGCTTCTTGTCCATAGAATTCCTCTTCTGAAATCTTCTATTCATAACATTCCACTCCTGGGTCAAGCCACTCCATTCCTCTTTTTACAAAATTCCAGCAAAGCCTCCACAGGGATTTGATGGAAAAGTGTGTAATCTATCACACATCTGATATTGTTCCTTCCTCTCAGCTGCCAGCCCTGAGGGATTCGGGACCCTGGCAGGGCCTCTTGGCCACTGATGGAACAGGAGTCACCCAGTCACCATGTTCTGACAGTTTGTCATATTATTTTTCCCTGTGGGGATTCTGATCTCTCCTTCTAACTCTCTTCTCAGCTCCCTGAGACCAGAAGCCACTATACAAAGCTCCCAAGGCAAAGCAAAGCAAGATTGATGTCCTGTGAACAGCTGTGCTGGGGAGGGCTGGCAGTTCAACGCAGGGAGCAGGCCATTCTTCCCTGGCCCTGGTTCCCACAGTGGACACCAAAAGGAAGCCAAGGACAGAGCAGCAAGAATTCAACCTTTGTCCATCCCCCAACACAAATGATCTTCCGACTCCCCTAATCTCCCTGAGCCCAGCCCTCTCACCTCACCTGCTCAGAATCTTTCTGCTGATGCCCCAGGCTTTCTCGGACTGGCATAAGATTCATGCTGCCCTTTACAAAGAGGAGCCAGCATCAAAAGAGAATACAAAAATGTGTGATTATTGCATGGGGAGAAAAAACACTCATTTCAATGTCATCCAAGATTAATCCCACCTCCTGTTCCAGCCCTCCACCCCATGTGCATTTCAGCATTTGCCTCTATTAACACAGCCTTGTTTGAAGCCTTGAGACTGGGCCATTCTGGTAAGAAATCATAAATACACATTAATGCCTATGACTGTTTGCAGCCACCATTTCTGCCTGAGCAGGAAGGGTCGGGGCCTGCAGCAGGTTATGGGACTTCGGGGGTTGTGGAGCAGTGCATATAAGAATGATTTCATCTAAATTCCCTGGGAGGTTTCATAGACCAAAGCACCTCTGAAGGACAAAGAGACGACTGTAAAATTACCTGAAAATAAATGCTTCTAAAGTGGTCGGAAGGAATCCAGAGTGAGGGAAATTCAGAGGCTGATAACTAATCCATCAGCTCTTTTTTTTGTCTTTTTTAATCCAGCATTTGAATGTTTTTTTCCAAGGCTACCACCTGTCATTGTGCAGTTTATCAGCCGTCACTCCATCTCGATTCTGGGTGACATGAGATCAATGGCCTAAAACTGCTCTCAGATCTACGAAGAAATTTATAGCACCAGGCTACACTGTACCCTGGCTGGGCTGGTTTTAGGTCTGAGTCTGAGGTCTGCGATGTGGACTTCATTTCCATTTCAAAAGTGGATTGTGACCCACTTAGAGCTTGGGAGTTCAAGCCACAGATGCAAGGGAGTTTGAGTAAGAGGTCCTCAGCACTAACAGGACAAAGACTCTGGGGGTCAGGGAACGAGTCCATGATTGGCCTTCTCTCTCTCTTAAAAAGCCTCTCTCTTTCTGCTTTAATTCTTCTGAGACATAGGATTTATTAATACTGAAACCCTAAATTTGTAGTGACATGTTTTAGTCTCTGAAACCAACTAATCCATTCAATTTATTGAGCTCTAGAACTCCTGCATATAATTTAAACAGAGATTTTGGTTTCATTTCCTCCTCAATGAGGGCTTCTTTGGTTACCTACAGCCTCTTTTTCTGTCATAAAATCTGTAATCTATCTAAATTCCACCTCAAAGAGCCCATGAACCATAAACCAGGCCCCACAAACCCACATCCCATACCCTCTAGCCAAAAGAGTCCACTATGGGCTTAAAGAGAAATGCCTCAGGGCCATGCACAGCTATTGAATGCCCAACCCCATGGCCATCCCTTGCCCTACACAGAAGCTGAACAGAAGACACAAAGATGCAAGATTTCTTCCTCGTTGATCCCAGAGAAGCCTTGGTTTGTAGAGCAAATGAGAACCCTCTCTCCCACTTCTGTCTGCTACGTGTCTTCCCACAAACTAAACATCCAAGAGGAGGCTCCCAGGAGAACTGCATCCTCCAGAGGATGTATGATGACTGGAGTCACAGCCAGACAGTCCTGCACAGCTTAGTTCAATCCCTCTGAACAAGGGGAGATTGTGTATGAGAAACCCAATGTTCTGTCTCAGTTCATTGACAGGGGCCATTACAAAGCATTCTTCTCTCCTCTGACTGTCTTAGGATTTGGCCTTACATTAGCCACTGTCCCTTTGTCAGTCTCTTACCAGAGTGTCTGTGCTGGATATCTTTAGTGTCAACTTGACATCCTGGGTTGAAGGAACCTCAATTAGAGAATTTCCTCTGTTGACTGGCCTGTGGCCATGTCTGTGGGGCGTTTTCTTGATTGTTGAGTGATGTGGGAGGACCCAGTCCACTGTGGGTGGTGCACCCCTGGGCAGTGGTCCTGTATTGTATAAGAAAGCAGGCTGAGCATGGGCCAGGGGAGCAAGCCAGTAAGCAGAGTTCCTCATGGCCTGTGCTTCAGCTCCTGCCTCCAGGTTCCTGCCCTGAGTTCCCACCTTGGGCTCCCTCAGTGATTAACTGTGACTGGGGAGATGTGAGCCAAATAAACCCTTTCCTCCCCAAAGTTGGTATTGGTCACAGCAATTGAAAGAAAACTAGAACAGTGGCCTATATTTTCCTTCCAGAGGGTAGTCTAAACTTTCTCACTTCCCTTTCCCAGGTAAGTCTGTTGATTTCGGGGCAACATCCTTGAAATGGCTCTCTATGGCTCAACCCCCAAATTTCTGAACATGGCACATGAAGTGCCTACCTGACCTTCTTTGTCTCTCTGTACCTCCCAACTCCCCAGGGACCTCACACTCCCTCCTCAGCCCTTACGTGGCTTGCTGTTCCTCCTGTAGGGACACCCTTCTCGCCTCCACTCCTGTCCTCTGCTCTTACCCATAGCTTACTTCCATTGATCTTTCAAATGCCACCTCCACTTGGAGGGCTTCCCTGGGTGCCTTCTTAACCTAGCACAACTGCTCACCCTCTCTGGACTCCAATCGCATGCCTGTAGCACCGTTCTTGAGCTCTATGACTTGTCTCCATGTGTTCTACTCTGCTGTAAGAAAACATCTGTGACTATCTTCACTGTGAGCCTTCATCACCGCACTTCTCAGGCCCAACTGTTGTTTAATATCTTATTTTAGACAACTGTAATGATAGTCCAAAGAATTCTTACAAACTCTACCTCCAGTTTCCGCTATTATTATACCTTACATTACTCTAGTACATTTGTCACAGTGGGTGGTTGACAGTGATACACTGTTATTATTCAAAGTATATACTTTATTCAGATTTCCTGGGTTGTCCTCTAACATCTTTTTTTTTTTTTTTTTTTTTTTTTTTTTTTTTTTTGTTTTTCTTGAGACAGGGTCTCTCTGTAGCCCCAGCTGTCCTGGAACTCACTCTGTAGACCAGGTGGGCCTTGAACTCACAAAGATCTGCCTGCCTCTGCCTCCCAAGTGCTAGGATTAAAGGCGTGTGCCACCACCCCCAGCTACATCCTTTTTTACGAAAAAATTTTGTGAGGGTATGTATATGTATGTGAGCACACACATGTGGATGGGTGCATGTGCAGATATGTGTACATGCAAGTGGAAGCCAATGATAAATGTCAGAAGTCTCCCTCTACTACTCTCCACCTTATTTTTTGAGACAGGATCTCTGGCTGAACCTAGCGTTCACTGCATCAGCTAGACCATCTGACCACTGAGTCCCAAGGATCTTCCTGTTTCTGCCTCCACAGTGCTGGGATTACAGGTAGAAGCTACCACATCCAGCTTTACGTGGGTGCTAGGGATCTGAAGTCAGGTCTTCATGTTTGTGCCACAAGCACTTCACCAACTGACCCAGCTCCCCAGCTCCTATGGATAGCCTTTTTCTGTTCCAGACACTAGATTGTGTCTCCCTATCTTTAAGTCTCCCTAGTCTGCTTTTGGCTATTATGGTTTCTCAGATTCTCCTTCTCTTTGATGACCTTGATAGTCTTGAGGAATATTGATCAGGTTTTCTATACTGTCCTTCAATTTGGGATTGCACACTATTTTTCTCCTGGATTAGACTGGGTCTATATGGTCCTAGGGAGACTGCAGAGGTCAAAGGCCATTCTCACCATATCATAGCTAAGATGTTTACAATCAGCATCACTTGTTACCTTTGGTGTTGAGCTTGATCACCTGGTTGGAGCAGTAGATAATGCTCTCTACACAAAGTTACTGTCTTCTCTCAATCACTTATTTATATTGAGAAGGACTATTTGTTTCTCTTTTGTTTGTTTTGATATTTATTTTTTGGTACATGGTCTCCCTGTAGCCCAGCTGGCCTGGAAGTCACTATATAGACCAGGCTGTCCTTGAAATCACATAGATCTACCTACCTTCTTGCCACTGAGATTAAAGATGTGTGCCACCACTCCCAGTATGAATATTTTTTAATTGCTATGCCCACTAACACTTGTCAAGAGTCTGGGACTTAATAGAGAATGAGGATGTAATAGATTAACTTTATTCCCTGAAAATTCATACACTAAAACTTCAGCCCTTAAGTACCACAGAATATGACTATATTTGGAGACAGGACCCCTAAAGAGACAATTAGAAGAGGTAACCAGGGACTGATTGTGCACACAGAAGACCTCATGAGGTCAGGAGAAAGGGCAGCCATCTGCAAACCAAGGAGAAGAGGCCTTAGACCTTAGGCTTGATTATAAACTTCTTGCCTCCAAAAGCATGAGAAAGAACATCTCTGTTGTTTTAACCACTCAGCAGGCTGTGTTTATTATGGCAGCACCAACAGGTGAATGCTAAGGGAAAGCACAGAACCAATTTTTCAGATATTGTTCTCACATAGGTCACAGGAAATCATCTGCTGCTCTGTGGCATCCTGGGAAGGAAAATCCTTTAGAATATTCTTGTTGGGTTTTTCTGCCTATCAAATAACTATATGGGTTCAACTATGATCAGCTTTTGTGACACTAGATAGGAGAAAGTCTATTGAAAACTTTTAGTTATCATCCAATTTCAACTAGAAAAAAAAAGGTGCTGTATTAATCACTTTTCTGTTACTGTGACAGAACCACCACCACCAAGGGAACTTATAAAAGGAAGAGTTTATTTGAGCTTACAGCTGCCAGTTCCAGGGGAATCAGAGTCCATCGTGGTGGGGAGGCATGGTGGCAGGAGCAGAAGGCAGAGGTTCACATCTCCAAGCAGGCACAGGAAGCAGAGAGGGAGACTGGAGACTGGCAAAGCATTTTCGAACTCTCCAAGAAGGCACTCTGGGATGTGCTTCCTCCAGCATGGCCACACCCTCTTAAGACGTCCCAAAACAGGGCCACCAACTGGGGACAAAATGTCTAAATACTTGGAGCCTATGGAGGCCACTCCCATTCAAACCACCACAGATACCAAAGATTTTCAAATAACAAAAGGACATGAAAATTGCTCAGATTCTCACATGATCATCTTCTCCCTTTGACGGTCTATACACCTTCCACTACAAACTCTTATTTCCAGAGAATGGAAAAACAGAATGGGAACCAAAAAACAGACCAGAAATCGATGTTTCTTTCACTTTTCTTTCTTCTCCCCCCTTTTCTTCCTGAATAAACCCTTCACCTATAAAAGGTTGATTAAAGTCTCTAATAATTCTTCATTTTGGGTATTTAAAGGGAAATAATAACTACTATGTGTTCTTAACACATGATAGTGTAACTTCTTACAACTCTCAAGACAACTTTAACAGGTTCTGTTTGTATCACCCTTCTGTGGATGAGGAAATGAAGACACAAAGAGATCAAATAATCTGCCCAGGCTCCCACTATCGGGTGAGTTTGGGATCCTAAGCGGGATGACCGTGGAGCCCATAGAGGCTGATGAAGAAGTGTCCCAGAGCTTCCTGCCAAGCAAAAAGGCTGAGAAGCCAAGACTCAGCCCAGGCCTTGGGACCATCTGGCATTAGGATTAGCCAATGTTTAAACAACAGTTACCTTCACCCCAAATTGTCTCACAGTCTGACTGTGACACTGAATCAGGTTATAGAGAATGCTGTTCTTTGGTTTAGTATCCCTGAAGAGATGCCTCTGTTCCTGGCTTGGGGAGCACTAGCTGCTCACGTCCTCGAGAGGCGTATTCAACAGAGTCAGCTTGCAGGAAGAAAAAAACATGGATCCTGGGTTCGTTTTTCTTTTAAAAAGTTAAGAGGTTAAAAAATAACCCCTCTCTCCATCCAGCCTTAGAATTACACTTTCCAGCGAAGTCTGGTTTCCTTTCCTGGTAGATATAATCCTAATTAAAAATAAATTACATGCTATACAGAACTCAAAATGGAAAAGATAATCCTATTACTTATGAGAATATATCCCGATTTTCTTTCCCGCTAAACTGTGGGAGATACCAGATCAGGCTGAGCCCCCCCTATTGTCCCTGCTTTGAAAACTTTCCTCGAGCCCTAATCCGTCACGTGATGCCGGTGTCAATCCCCGGGTCTGCACGCGAGCTTCACAATGCAGGCATTAGGCGGGGTAACAGAAACCCAGCTTCCCTACGCGGGCAACATTTGCATTCGGAGAAAACGCCGGCCATTGTGGAGCCCTGTTTGTTCTCAGGATTGCTAGACAGTTGCGAGCGAAGTTGCTAAAAATCGAGAGAAAGAAGCTCCATTTGAGCCTGCCCAGCCCTTTTGGTATGATAACAAGGCGATCTGAGCAGCTTGTGTGGGTGGATCCGAGCTCGCACCGCTTTTCCTTTCTCCCGGACTTCCCCCAGCCGGACCTTTCTCCTCCGCGGGGAGTTGCTGTGGCCACAGATGCGCTATTTTAAATCGTATTTCCATTAGGCGGTGAGTGTAGGCTACCAGCCGAGAGCGCACTGTGCCCGCGTGCCTTTGCACCTGCACCTCTTGCCCGGCCAGGCTGCCCCCAGGAGCTCCGCGCCCCGCTCCCGGCCCCCAGTTCCTGGTGCCGCTGCGGTCCCTGCCGCTTCCGATCCGCCCAGGCAAAGGATAATGGGCCTTGAACCTACTGTTAACCCCACACTGCTCCTGCTGCGGCTTGGCTTCTTGCTTCCCCACCCTTCCCTTTTGCCCCTGCCAAGCTCTCCATTGCAGCCTTTGAGAAAGAGAGGGGTCACGGAAGCACGCGGACTTGGGGACAAACTGAACAGCGCCCAGTTTAGTTTCAGGCTGGAGTCCAGCTCCCAGCCACTCGCGGGGCTCTGAGCAAGTGTTTCATCCGGAATGAGGACTGAGCGCCACTGCTTGCTCCAAGCCGGGCCTCTGCATTCTCCACCTCGGAGCAGCTGCGTACTGGAGCTGTGGAAGCCCAGAGGCCGCTATCTGAACATGTTCCAGTCCAGCCTCCCGGAGGGTGGGGGATCGTGATGAAAGAGGCAGTGGATCTGGAAGCACCAAAGGTCAAGCACAGGTTTCCAGGCCCAGATCAGGCTCAGAGGTTTGAAAGAGGAAGAATTCCTTGGGCCATGTATATCACACCCAAGGACTGTGTCTTGCACAAAATCCTGGCCAGAGCCAGGAATCAAAATGGCACATGGTAGAAGAGAAGGCTAGAAATGGGGCTCCTGAAGGGCACTGCCCTTCTCACGGCTCTGGGTGCCTTACTGCCTTTTAAGTACCAGGACTGGAAAGGATGCCCCAGACCACCCCATTCCCCATGTCTGCTTCTTAGAGGCTTTCCTTAACTGATGGCCAAGGCTGCATTTTCTTCTCTCACGCAACTCCACACACAACCCATCTGTCATGTCCACCCAGTCTCCAGGTGGCTCCCTACTCTGAGGACTCCTGAAAAGACTCCAAAACCTAGTCACTGGAATCTGAAGGGAAGACAGAGGGACCAAAGTCAGGATTCAAGAAAACAACAACAACAAACAAACAACACATTAATTTAATGCCTTCTGCTTATCAAACTCACAGCCTTCTTTATTTCTTCAAGTGCAGGACTTTCATCTGTAACTCTTCCCCTTCATGTATTTACATTGCCTGCTCAATAGAACCCTTCTATTGAGTAAGTAAGAATCAATAAGAATCAGTCTTGCTCCAGGTTGGCACTCTCTCTGTCTCTCATTTGTAGGATTGGGGATACCTGTGAAGGTGGCAGAGCGCCTGGCCAGTATGAGGATCCGCCCAGCCAGGAGCTGGCAGTGCAGAAGTTCCACACTTTCGTAGGCAGATGGTTAAGTTACCCCAGGTTCGTGCCAGGTTTCAACGTCAAGCTGTGATTTTGTTCTTCTGTAACAGGACGAGTGTTGCTTCCCAGAGTGGCCCTATTAGAACGGAAAGAAAATCCTCTAAATAGGCGGAACAAGACATCAGGAGGAAAAATTCCCTAAATGCACTTTAATACGAACCCGGTATTGTGTGGAATTCAGCGCCCATCACCGTTTAGCCTGAGAGTTATGGCAGTGATCAGGGATGAATAGAGGGGCATAATGGATACATGTGGCGTTTGCTCATTATATTCAAGTTAGCCCAACTCCGCTGTGGAAACTGTTCAACTTTCTCTCCCCTTAGCTTGTCACAGTGAAATAATACAGACATTGGGGCCTCCTGTGGGCTCGCCTGCCACGCCATTCTATTTCCACTACTAACGAGGGCTTCATAAGCCTTTGATACAGTCTGATCTTTGAAACCTTTCCAAATCTCCTCAAGCTTATGCTAAATCCTATTTGGAACTTTTTTCCTTGCCTGCTAGCACCCAGGGCTTAAGAAAGCCAATTTGAACAGTGACACGCATACTAACGTATCCGAGGACTCTTTTCTGAAAGGGAAGTGGCAGCTCTGATCATCGGAGCTCACAGGAGCAAAACACAATTGTGTACACAAATTTGAATAAAATCAATTTTGCTTCAGGCTTCTTCATTGACAGACTATTCCGGGTGCCGTGGGAAGCTGAGGAGAGAAGGCGAACAGAACCTCACTCTGCCCAGCAAGTTTGGAAGCTTTCAAGAAGCAAAATAAAGGGGTGGTGGGGGTAGGATGTGAGATCTGGAGCTACTGAAGAGAAACCCCAGTTTGCGGGTGCTTAGTGCCAGCGGCGGCCAAAGGAGTAGGGATGCGGAGCGTACAATTAATAAAGTCGTCCGCTTCTTTTACTCCCAGAGTCCGGCGCCCACTCGTCTCCAAGAAAGGTGCTAACAGAAAAATGGAAGCAGAAGGAGTTTTAAAAACAAAGGAAAGATTCCCTCATTTTCCTTTCTTGTTTTCTCCTCTCAGCCTTTCCACATTAAAAAGCTTGTCCGCGGTTGGTGGAGGAGCGGCGCTAGGGCTACGTGGCCATTGGCTGCCCTGCGCCGGTGATTTGCATACCAGCAGCTATAAAGGCGGAGGCGGCGCGCGGCGGCGCAGCTCCAGCCTGGAGAAAGGAGGCGGAAGCGCCTAGTGAGGGCGGGTCCGCGCGTCCTCAGAGCCAGCCCGAGCAGAAGCAGCAGCTCCTCGACTTCTCCCGCACAGGGCTCGCCAAGAGCGAGCCGCAGGGAGCCTGAGACTCACGCTTCGACCTGCAAACCGGAGAAGACTCTCTTGCGTAGCCTTTCGGAACAGCTTTGGGCTGGCGGCATGAGTCCGGTGAAGCGCTGGGGCAGCCCTTGCCTTTTCCCCTTGCAGCTCTTTAGCCTCTGCTGGGTGCTCTCAGTGGCCCAGAGCAAGACAGTCCGATACAGCACCTTCGAAGAGGATGCCCCTGGCACGGTCATCGGGACCCTTGCAGAGGACCTGCACATGAAAGTGTCCGGAGACACCAGCTTCCGCCTCATGAAGCAATTCAATAGCTCTCTGCTCCGGGTGCGCGAGGGCGACGGGCAGCTGACCGTCGGGGACGCGGGCCTGGACCGCGAGCGTCTGTGCGGCCAGGCCCCGCAGTGCGTGCTGGCCTTCGATGTGGTCAGCTTCTCACAGGAGCAGTTCCGGCTGGTGCATGTGGAGGTAGAGGTGAGGGATGTCAACGACCATGCGCCCCGATTTCCTCGGGCCCAGATCCCGGTGGAGGTCTCCGAGAGCGCCCCTGTAGGTACCCGCATCCCCCTGGAGGTGCCGGTGGACGAGGACGTGGGTGCCAACGGGCTGCAAAGCGTGCGCCTGGCCGAGCCTCACAGTCCCTTCCGCGTGGAGCTGCAGACGCGCGCGGACGGCGCCCAGTGCGCCGACCTGGTGCTGCTACAGGAACTGGACCGGGAGAGCCAGGCTGCTTACAGCCTGGAGCTGGTGGCCCAGGACGGCGGGCGCCCGCCGCGCTCTGCCACGGCAGCCCTCAGCGTGCGAGTGCTTGATGCCAACGACCACAGCCCGGCCTTCCCACAGGGTGCTGTGGCCGAAGTGGAATTGGCCGAGGACGCACCGGTGGGATCGCTGCTGCTGGACCTGGACGCTGCCGATCCGGATGAGGGTCCCAACGGCGACGTGGTGTTCACCTTTGGCGCCCGCACCCCGCCAGAAGCCCGCCACCTCTTTCGGCTGGACCCGCGCTCCGGCCGCCTCACCTTGGCGGGGCCGGTGGACTATGAGCGCCAGGACACCTACGAGCTGGACGTGCGGGCTCAAGATCGCGGTCCAGGGCCCCGGACTGCCACCTGCAAGGTCATCGTGCGCATCAGAGATGTCAACGACAACGCTCCCGACATTTCTATCACACCCCTGGCTGCCCCTGGGGCACTAGGAGCCTCGCCCTTCGCCGCCGCAGCTGCGGCCGCTGCACTCGGGGGAGCGGACACGGCCTCCTCGTCGGCCGGGCCCGGAAACCAGGAAGCCAGCACCACCTCCCTGGTACCGGAGGGGGCAGCGCGGGAGAGCCTGGTGGCGCTGGTCAGCACCTCGGACAGGGACTCGGGCGCCAACGGGCAGGTGCGTTGCGCCCTCTATGGGCACGAGCACTTCCGGCTACAGCCGGCCTACGCCGGCAGCTATCTAGTGGTGACCGCGGCGTCTCTAGACAGGGAGCGCATCGCCGAGTACAACCTGACACTGGTGGCCGAGGACCGTGGCGCGCCCCCGCTGCGCACCGTGCGGCCCTACACCGTGCGCGTGGGCGACGAGAATGACAACGCGCCGCTCTTCACCAAGCCCGTCTACGAAGTGTCTGTACGTGAGAACAACCCGCCAGGCGCCTACCTGGCCACGGTGGCAGCCCGCGATCCAGACCTAGGCCGCAACGGCCAGGTCACCTACCGGCTAGTGGAGGCCGAAGTGGGCCGCTCGGGAGAAGCCGTGTCCACCTACGTCTCAGTAGACCCGGCTACCGGGGCCATCTACGCGCTGCGCAGCTTTGACTACGAAACGCTGCGCCAGCTCGACGTGCGCATCCAGGCCAGCGACGGTGGCTCCCCTCAGCTTTCCAGCAGCGCCCTGGTGCAAGTGCGAGTGCTGGACCAGAACGACCACGCACCGGTCCTGGTGCATCCGGCACCAGCCAATGGCTCGCTCGAAGTCGCAGTCCCTGGACGCACCGCGAAGGACACGGCCGTGGCGCGCATCCAGGCGCGGGATATAGATGAAGGCGCCAACGGGGAGCTGGCCTTTGACCTGCAGCAGCAGGAGCCGCGCGAAGCCTTCTCCATCGGCCGCCGCACGGGGGAGATCGTGCTCACTGGAGACCTCTCGCAGGAGCCTCCCGGCTGTGTGTTCAGGGCTCTGCTGGTCATATCCGACGGCGGCCGCCCACCTCTCACCACCACCGCCACGGTGAGCTTCGTGGTGACCTCGGGCGGCGGGCCAGCTGCCCCTGCCAGTGCCGGGAGCCCGGAGCACTCCCGCCCGCCCGGCTCCCGCCTAGCGGCGTCGGGGCCGACGCTGCAGTGGGACACGCCGCTGATCGTCATCATCGTGTTGGCGGGGAGCTGCACGCTGCTGCTGGCCGCCATCATCGCCATCGCCACCACCTGCAACCGCCGCAAGAAGGAGGTGCGCAAAGGGGGGGCCCTCCGGGAAGAGCGGCCCGGGGCGGCGGGCGGCGGAGCCTCGGCCCCCGGCTCCCCCGAGGAGGCCGCCCGGGGAGCTGGGCCCAGGCCCAACATGTTCGACGTGCTCACCTTCCCTGGCAGCGGCAAAGTGCCCTTTGGCAGCCCCGCGGCCGACGCGCCCCCGCCCGCGGTCGCCGCGGCCGA
Organism: Rhizomys pruinosus; assembly: GCA_009823505.1. Classification (NCBI taxonomy): domain Eukaryota; kingdom Metazoa; phylum Chordata; class Mammalia; order Rodentia; family Spalacidae; genus Rhizomys; species Rhizomys pruinosus. Next base: position 4,060,356 of record VZQC01008741.1, on the reverse strand, counting down.
AGTGCCGGGCTCGGAGGGCGGCAGCGCCACTGGGGAAAGCGCCTGTCACTTGGAGGGGCAGCAGCGGCTCCGAGGCGCGCATGCCGAGGTGAGGCCCTCCTTCGGCTGGGCGCCCCCCTCCGTGCCCAGTGGACAGGCTGGGAGAAGGGAGACGGAGGGGAAGGGGTGGGCTCTTGTAGAGAAACGCTTAACCTGTAGCGCTTGCTTTTCTGTGGCCTGTCCAACCCTCACGCTTTCTTCCCCCCATTCCCTACTACAGCCCTACGGTGCCTCTCCGGGCTTCGGAAAGGAGCCCGCGCCCCCCGTGGCGGTCTGGAAGGGACACTCCTTCAACACCATCTCGGGCCGAGAAGCTGAGAAGTTCAGTGGCAAAGACAGCGGCAAAGGAGACAGTGATTTCAATGACAGCGACTCTGACATCAGTGGGGACGCTCTGAAAAAGGATCTCATCAACCACATGCAGAGTGGTGAGCACCCTTCTTCCCTGCCCGGTCCAGCAGTCCTCCTGCTCCCTCTACCCCCAGCTGCCTTCCTCCTGGAGAGCTGGGTTCCAAGCCTTGCTCCCTTATCCCACTCACTCCTCCATGCCTGGCCTGCTCCTTTCCTATAGGCATGATGCTGTCCACGGTAGGACATTCGGCTCATTTCTTATTGGTTGGTTTTTCTCCCATCAAAAGCTAGGCTTTGCATTATAGAAATATCTTTACTGGAAGCAATGTGCCTTTCAGTTCTTGACTCACCATTTATCTTTAACATGCCTTTCCTTGCAGCTGCCCTGGCCATGTCTCACATTCTGCACATGGAGGCCTAGGTGTATGTAATCTCAAGATACTGTTTCTCTTTTTGTGCTAGGACTGTGGGCCTGCACTGCTGAGTGTAAGATCCTGGGCCATTCTGACCGATGCTGGAGTCCATCCTGTGGGGGTCCCAATGCGCACCCCTCTCCTCACCCACCAGCCCAGATGTCAACCTTCTGTAAGAGCACGTCCCTGCCTCGAGATCCACTACGCAGGGACAATTACTACCAGGCCCAGATACCAAAAACAGTGGGGCTGCAGAGTGTCTATGAGAAAGTGCTGCATAGAGACTATGACAGGACAGTCACTTTGCTCTCCCCTCCTCGTCCAGGGAGGCTCCCAGACCTGCAGGAGATTGGAGTACCCCTCTACCAGTCCCCCCCTGGTGGCAGATATGTGTCCCCGAAGAAGGGAGCCAATGAAAATGTTTAATCCTATGCTGCATGTCTTCACACACATATACAGGTCACTCTGAGAAGTCCCTAAGTTATTGACCGGTTTCAGTGTTGTATATATAAATATGCAAGATGTGCCTTAAAATGAAGTTGTTGGAAGGTATTTCCAATCACATTGGTACTGTTTGGTATTTGCAAACAAAAAATGTAGTAAATGTAATTTTTATGAAATGTGTGCAGTATTTAATTTTTTCTTATCATGCTATTGAATTTAATTTCACTTGTGGCTTTCCATTTTCTTAGTGTTTTTAACCTGTACATTGTGTAATGTAATGTTTGTATATACTGAAATTTTGTTATATTTTTATATAATAAAAGCTAAGTGGAAGTTATTGCCAAAGGAATTGTCCGTAAGACAAAAAACAAAACATGTTGGAATTACTAATGGATTTTATCTTTCACCAGAAACAACGTAGTATTTGAGAAGTTTTGCCTTGCCAAGTAGAACTTGTATATCTTGAGTCTGTGGTAGATTCCAAGTTAATGTTATTTAATTACATTTGGTTTTCTGTAAGCCTTGTCACTTATAAGCACAGTAATAAAGGATTTGTCATGTGTTTGAAGAATCTGCTAATTGCTTTTCATGAAGTTGCCTAAAGTCAGACATTCACAAATAATTTCAGTACCAGAATTAAATCTTCTTTCAAGAGCTAATTATTTGGGCATTATTAATTTTCCTGGCAATGCTAGGCCTATAGGATTTTGAGTATTGCAAAATCTTACCCGACAATTAAAAACATTTGTTGACTTTGTAAAAATATGTAGAACTCATCTGTTACTCTATAAAAATCCTGCTCTCATTTTTGTCCTTCAACAAATATCTATTCAGTGTCTACAAAAAAGTGGAGGAAAACTAATTTTGAGTTCTTCATCCATTAATTAGGAAGCATTTGTAAAGATTTTTACCAGAAACCAGTAACCCCTTCATGAGCCAGTGTCTGAGGTGAAAACTATTCAAAATCACTTATTAAAATAGTCGAATCAGGGCTGGAGAGATGGCCTAGCGGTTAGGAGCACCGACCGCTCTTGCAGAGGACCCGGGTTCGATCCCCAGCACCCAAATGGCGGCCGAGAACCGTCTGAAACTCCAATTCCAGGAGAACTCCAGTTCCAGGGGAGTCCGAAACCCTCTTCTGACCTCCGCGGCATTGCACGACACGGGTGCACAGACTTGCATGCAGACAGTACATTCATACACATACAGAAATAAATAAAAATTTAAAAAATAAATAAAATAAAATAGTCGAATCAAAAAGATATACAATGGGATAGAGGCATAGGCCAGTGCTGGAGTCTGTCCTGGGTTTGAGTGATCTGCACTGCAGGACACAGGTGGTGGGTGGGAGACACAGACAGTTGATGGGACAACAATGGAATGCCTGGGATTAGCTTTATATTAGCATGCAGAAAAATAGGGGGATACCGAAAAAATATCAATAATTGTCTATGGCATCATGGGTACATGCTGGGGGTGAGTGGAAACTGCATCAGTATCTCTTTGCATTTTTGTGTTAGAAAATGCACATCCTAGGAAGCTAAAAGCAGTCATTAAAGTCAGCCTCGTGGCACTCGCCTGTCTTCCTAGCACTGAGAAGGTAGAGGCAGAAGGATCAGGCATTCTAAGCCAGCCTGGGCTCCATGAGACCCTGTGTCAAAATGCAAAAGAAAAGGACATTAAACCATCTATGTCTGTCTTCTGTGCATTTCATTTAAAATTAACATGATGGTAGTAATGAGCACTGTTTACTGAGCAAGCTTTGATGTGTCCAAAGCTCTTTACAGAGTGCACTGTGTCAATTTAATCATCTACTTCCCTGCCATGGGAACTATGGTTAACTCCAATGGGCAGGTAAGGAAACTGAGGCACAAAGAAGTTAAACAAAGGTCTGTGATTTACCACAAAGCTAATAAGTGGCCAGGAAGATTATTCAATAAAATGAAGCAATGAAAGAAATTTGTAGACTATTTTTTAATGTGAAAGAAACAAAAGAGTTAGATGGAAAGTCCCAGTCCCTTGCCTTTACTGCCTGATTATTGTTTAGCCCTTTATATTTGTAAAGTGCCTGTGTTCCTTTATTACTAATTATAGAGCAGGGCACTGGAGTGAATAGAGGAGCCCTCAACCCTGCCTGTTGAAGTCATTATTGAAACCAGTGGTGGCTCCAAGCTGAACAGCAGGTCAGGCACACACAAATGCTTTACCACCTATGGCCGGTGCAAGGTTCAGTTGTCTCTACATCCCACAGAGCTGCACACGCGCCTGGCAGGCTGGCTGCCCAATCCTCAGGTCGGAAAGCAAACACGGGATGGGGGTACGTTACCAGGCAGCTCAGAGGAAAACACAGCTCTAGGAGACAGACCCCCAGGTAGATATCTCATAATAAGTGAAGCTTTATTCTTGAGTCAGTTCCATCCAATGCAGAGCAGAAAAGAGTCAAAAAGCAGGGTACCTCTGTGTATTCACTGTTTTCAGCCTTCAAAATAAAATATTGAGGGCTGACGAGACGGCTCAACAAGGAAAGGGACTTGCCACCAACCTGGCAAACAGTTCTAGCCTTCCGAAGACCCATACGGTGGAAGGAAAAAACTAACTGCCACAAGTTGTCCTCTGACATTGATCGACACGCACTCTCTAGCACACGCATGCACACACAGAGAATAAATTAATAAATGTAATTCTAAAATTTTAAGTAATTGATACTTTGGGGGCTGGAGAGATGGCCTAGCAGTTAAGAGTGCCAACTGCTGTTGCAGAGGACCCGGGTTCGATCCCCAGCACCCACATGGTGGCTGAGAGCTGTCTTTAACTCCAGTTCCAGGGGAATCCGACACCCTCTTCTGACCTCTGCAGCATTGCATGACACAGGTTCACAGACCTACATGCAGACAGTACATTCATACACATAAAAACATTAAATAAAAAATATTTTTTTAAATTACTACTTTTAAAAATAGATGTCAGCATTGTAGATAAATTGGAACTTCTATATTCTGTTGATGTTAACATAAAAGTTTATTTTATTGTGAAATGTACAACCTATTTTACTACTCCAAAAATTTTAGATTCAAAACCTCTATTATTTCATTATCTTTCTTTGAGAAATGACTTCATTAATACAAAAGTAAACATACAATTTACTCCTTAAATTTGTTCAAATAAAAAAAAAAAAAAAGAGGCAGGGGCCTGCCCTGGGCTAAAGGCAGCATGAGGTGTGCTTTCTGCTTTTCTCTAGAAACATCTACTCTCTGTTACACTCTTTTGTTGTTGTTGTTGTTGTATTTTTGTGCGTTTGTTGTTTGTTTTTTGTTTTTTTGTCTTTCCAAGACAGGGTCTCCCTGTAGCCCTGGCTGTCCTTGAACTCACAAAGATCCACCTGCCTCTGCCTCCCTAGTGATAGGATTAAAGGCGTGCACCACCACGCCTGGCTGTTGTATTTTTGAGATATGGTCTCCCTTTAGTCCCAGCTGGCCTGGAACTCGCTCTGTAGACCAGGCAGGCCTTGAACTCACAGAGATCTGCCTGCCTCTACCTCCCAAGTGCTCAGATTAAAGGCCTGTGCCACCATGCCCAGCACTAAAGACGGTTCTTAGCCACCATGTGTGTGCTGGGAATCAAACCTGGGTCCTCTGCAAGAGCAGTCAGTGCTCTTCTTAACCGCTGAACCATCTCTCCAGCCCAAATCTCTGGGACATTCTTAAGAAATACAGTGTTCTGTTAGATTAAATGAGATAGTATATGCACAGAACACTCCATGCAATGCCTGGTCTACAGTGAGTCCTCACTACATCTGGTGCCTCTTCGTCTTTCCTCAGCTTCCTTGGAGCCAGTCTGCACTGACGCTATGAGCACACTCTGCCATAAAGGAAGACGCAGACCCAGGGCACCTGGCCTTGTTTTGAGCCTGCTTTGCTCTCTACTTCTACTTACACCACTTAGGTGGAAGCCGCCTGCGTAGTCAACAATTTTCAAACAAGTATGGCTGAAGCAAACATTACACAAAAACTTCCAGGCCTTACAGGTCTCTGAGGGCCACACCACTCTGGAGGTGGAAGCTGAAAAGCCTTGGACACCTGAGCAGTGACTGGGACAGGGGCTGGCCTTCAGGGAAGAGGGAGGTCATCCTGAAAGAGAACACTAAAAACAAAGCCAGACTTTACCTCTTTCACATCTTTGTCTCTGGCCCCATTGACTTGGGCATCCTACTCTTCTTCCTATAATAAAATACCCATCAAAGAAACTGCTTCAGAAAATTAAGTGCAAGTGTTTCAACATCTACTAAAAAATGCATTCTGAAATAGAGTAAAAGCAGGATATATATATATATATATATATATATATATATATATGCGCCTATGGAGAGAAATATAATCAGGATGAGTTCCATGCTATAATTAGCTAACTATCTGGCTTATTACACTTGGCAAATACAAGCTCTTATCCTCTAAAAATTCCATTTAGAAAGCAAGCATATTCATTTTAGCACTGAATTCAGCACCCACAGTGTAATTGGAATGCTGTGAGTTTTGAAAGCAAACTGAAGCAAAGTAACACATACTCGATGGGCTACTGGGTGCCGCAACAACTCCTCGGAAGCGTTCTGAAAATGCTGTCCTGGTTTTCAATAGCTGTGCAATAACTCAAGGAGTATTTATTCCCTTTCTTCAAAGGGAAACAAACTGCATTGGAATTCACCAACAGGATCATAACCAACTAAAAAGTGAACAGCAGATAGAAAGATGCCAAACTACTTTAAGAGTCGCCACTTAAACCCCCATATTAAAAGCACTCTTTCAGTCAAGGGGAGAATTTCATTCATTATCAGCACTAGAACTTGCCCCACAAAACCTCTTTAAAGAATTTCAACTGGTCAAATTGAAACCTGTATAGTTTAACATAAGAAATCAGAGAATCCCTTTGCCATTCCAGTCTGACATTTGGCTGTACTGCAGACACCTGGCTCAGTATGTAGAAAGGAAAACATCATGGCCTCTGCTCTGCCACATTAACCCCAAAACTGCTCCTCTGGCAATTGTTTCAAGCTTAGTAAATGGGATTGCAAACTCAAAAATATAAAACTTGTTTCCATACGCACTGTCCCTTACTCTTTACACTCACTCTTTCATCAAGAGCTATCGATTCTACCTTCTTTCTTAAGACATGCTTCTTTTTTTTTTATTTTATTTTTATTTCTGTATGTGTTTGAATGTACTGTCCGCATGTAGGTTTGCGCACCCGTGTCGTGCAATGCCGCGGAGGTCAGAAGACGGTCTCGGATTTCCCCTGGAACTGGAGTTCTTCTGGAACTGGAGTTATAGACGGTTCTCAGTCGCCATGTGGGTGCTGGGGATCGAACCCGGGTCCTCTGTAAGAGCGGTCGGCGCTCTTAACCGCTAGGCCATCTCTCCAGCCCATCTACCTTCTAAATATTATTTGTCTCCACTCCATTGTGGTAAAAGTGATGGTCTGCCCGTTTCCCCTCTGCTGACCTCAGAGTCCACCTCAGATACTGCGGGCACTTTCAGTTGCACTGTGACAATGTCTATTTCAAGCACCCACCTCTGCAGCTTAAGAAATGTCTGGGGCTTCAGGCCCCACCTGGACCTTGTTCACTCTGTGCACATAACAGCCTGGACATACTGAGGATTTAAAGCCTGTAAGACCAACTGTCAGCCAATGAGCGAAGGAGCTAGCAGATAAGTGCTCCAGCTTCCCATCCCTTGGAGGAACCCCATTTTGAGCTGTTCTACAAGTTCCCCCGAGGCTCTCCATTTACCCATGCAGTAACGTGCTCTCTACCCACTGTCAGGTCACCCTGCTCCCCCAGTCTCACTGCCTCATTTGTGGCTCCTGCAATCATTTCCCAAGTAGACTAACTGCTCCTCGTATGCGACCATTCCTCATCACTGTCAACGGAACTGGATTTAAAATCGCCTAGATTTGTGAGGTGTACCTCTGGGTGTGTCTGTGAGGATGTCACCAGAGAGGATTAACTTATGTTGGAAGACATCCTGAATGTGGACAGCACCACCCCATGGTCTGGAAGCTTGAATGGAATAAGAGAAAAAAAGAAAACCAGCAGATATTCTTTTTGTTTGCTTCTTGGCCTGCCGTGATTTGAACTGAGCTGCTCAGGCATGCCCTTCTTGACATGTGACATTGACTGTCTCTGATGTGACAAACAGAATAAGCCCTTCTTCCCTGTAAGAGTCCCCCAACAAGCAAGTTTCTGTCAGGTATTTTGGTCACCACGATGAGAAAAATAACTAATACAGAATGCTTCCTCAGCATGGCCCGAATTAAGGACAATTGTTCCTCCCCATGTCTAGCCCCCTTACCAGCCCATGATATCAAAGATGTGATGGTTAATCCTGGGTGTCAACTTGACTGGACTAAGGAACAAATAAGAGAAAAGGGATCTTTGGATTGGATCACCTCAACCCGGGTGGCCCACCCCAAATGTGGGCATTACCTTCCGCCGGCAGGCAGTATTTAAGGCCTCGGCAAAGGGAGCTGGTCCCTTTTTTCTCCTGTGGCTTACTCTCATCTGGTGAGTTTGTCTTGCTGCTGTGATCAACCCTTCAGATCCCAGCGTGTACTGAGACCGGCAGATCTTCTGGAATCCATCGGGCCTTCAGCACCAGATTGGGACTACTGAGACATCCAGCCTTGTGGACTGAGCAGTTCCCTGGATTCTCAGCCTCTCCAGTGTGGTGCAGCTACTGTTGGACTCCTTGAACTCTGTCACGTGAGCAAATCAATAAATTGTATATAGCAATATATTCGTCCTGTTGCTTCTGTTTCTTTAGAGAACCCTGACTAATACAAAAGGCCATTTGTATTTTTCATCTGTGCTTCTCTCCATAGTTCACATCCTTGTTTTAGTTTCTGCTTTTAGAAGGACTTTCCAAATTGAGCAAGGATTTTTTTTTTAATTTATTTTTGTATGTGTATGAATGTATTGTTTGCATGCAGGTCTGTGCACCTGTGTCGTGCAATGCCGCAGAGGTCAGAAGAGGGTCTCAGATTCCCCTGGAACTGGAGTTCTCCTGGAATTGGAGTTACAGACAGTTCTTAGCCGCCATGTGGGTGCTGGGGATCGAACCCGGGTCCTCTGCAAGAGCGTCGGTGCTCTTAACCGCTAGGCTATCTCTCCAGCCCCCGAGCAAGGATTTTTGTTTTGGAAGCATGGCCTCCATGTAGCAATGTTAGGAGAGGGAAAAACACATTTAAGATATAGATCCCTTGGGGCTGGAGAGATGGCCTAGAGGCTAAGAGCACCGACTGCTCTTGCAGAGGACCAGGGTTCGATCCCCAGCATCCACATGGCGGCCAAGAACTGTCTGTAACTCCAATTCCAGGAGAACTCCAGTTCCAGGGGAATCCGACACCTTCTTCTGACCTCTGCGGCATTGCACGACACGGGTGCACAGACCTGCATGCAGACAGTACATTCATACACATACAAAAGAGAGAGAGAGAGACAGAGACAGAGAGAGAGATCCCGGTGTCATTGAGCAACTGGGGTTTTTCCCTTGGAAAGTTCCAACTAATTCCCAAAGAGACCTTCACTTCATTGCCAAGAAAATAAGTTCTTTTTTTTTTTTTTTTTTTTTGGTATTTTTGAGACAGAGTCTCCCTTTAGTCCCAGCTGGCCTGGAGCTCGCTCTGTAGACTAGGCTGGCCTTGAACTCATAGAGATCGACCTCCTTCTGCCTCCCAAGTGCTGGGACTAAAGTGTGCGCATCACACCCAGCCTAAAACAGTTCTTAGCCACCATGTGGGTGCTGGGAATCAAACTCAGGTCCTCTGCAAGAGCAGTCAGTGCTCTTAACCTCTGAGCCATCTCTCCAGCCCCCAAAGGTTCTCATTTAAGTGGTTTACTTGGGCCACACTTCTGGGATACAGAATCCAGTGGAGAAGGTTAAGAGCACTGGCTGCTCTTGCAGAGAACCCAGATTTCCCAGCACCGACATGGGGACTAACAACTGTCCATAACTGCAGTTCCAGGGGATATGATGCCATCTTCTGACTTCCACAGGCATTGTACAACACAGGTACACTTACACACATGCAGGTAACTCACTCATACACATAAAATAAAAAATAACAGGGGCTGGAGCATTGGCTCAGCAGTTAAGAGCACTGGCTACTCTTGTAGAGAACCCAGGTTCAATTCCCAGCACCCACATGGTAGCTAGCAACCATCTATAACTCAAGTTCCAGGGAATCCAGTACCCTCTTCTGACCTTCAAAGGCATTGCACAACCCAGGTGTACTTACACACATTCAGGCAATACATGCAAAGACATAAAATAAAAATAATAAATATGCATTTTTAGAGTAATATAAGACCAAAAGAATGATGAAAAAACTAGTTTTTTATGACATTGTATGTAACCACAGTATTTATTTTATGGGATTGCTTCTTAGTATTTCTTATACAAGGCTGCTTGAGCGTTTGTCTTTTCTAAAACATTATACAGTAGTTAAAAGTATCAGGCTGGTGTGACTTAGCCTTTCTGGATGCTTAACAACCATACTTAATGCCCATACTGATTTGGCTGAGGGTCTTAAGGGATAACTTTGTTCCTTGCCCTCAGAGGTCAACTAAGTCCCAAGGGACTATGCATGGAGGCATCTCTTAAAATGTCCTGCAAATGTCAGTCACCAGTCTTCCTGTACAGGGAGGTCTTGGAGATCCACTAATGGGACTTCAGCCAGTGTCCAGTCTATAAAGAGGAAAGTCTGCTCATGCTTCAAAAAGGGAAGCCTGGTCTAGCCAGACCTGACTTTGTCCTCAAGTGGATGGAACTGGAAAGCCAAAAGGAGCCAAGGGCTCCCTCCCCCGCTCCAAAACCTGAGTGATCCCTGAGCACCAGATCCTCAACTGACCTTGAGAAAACAAAAACCTTGATTAATCTGGCATAACTGTGTGGCCTTAAACATCCAAAAGGAAAGCATATCCAGAAATAAATAATTAGTAAGGCCTGAGAAATTGTACTTCAGGTATAAAACTTAAGATTTTAGTAAAAAGATAAAAATTAAAAAAAAAAAAAAGCACTGTTGTTTGGCCTGTCTTCAATTCTTACTGGCAAGTGCAGCTACCCTGGGGCTGCCACTGCTTTTGCCATCCTTCAAAGACATGAGACACAGCTTTTCAACCTTCCAATATGGACTGAAGACTCATGTCTCTCCAAGAATCCTCCAAATATTCAGTGCCGGATGGGGACTGCTGAGACATCCAGCTTGTGGACTGAGCTACTAATGGGGTTTCAGCCTCATCAGAGTATAGACTGTCATTGTTGGACTACCCAGGCTGTATCACAGAGACCAGTACATGAAGATCAAGACAGGACACGGTGCTTACTGGACCTCATTTGGTGACCACGGGAAGGGAAAACCCCAGTGTGGAGCACAAGGGCAGAACTGATGGTGGTTTGGGCTTGCCAAGGAGGAGCCTTCAAACATGACATCTTTCAGCCTAATAAAGAAAAAAAATCATAAGCTGAAGATGCTAAAACCTATAATATATAGCATGCATATATGCATATTTGGAGTGATGCAAATTGGAGAGAATAACAACAACAACAAGACTGGGTCAAAGAACTGACTGAAATGGTGAATTTCTGCTTGAAACAGTAAACTTCTGCATCAAAAATTTTAAAAGAGACTGAAAGATGAAAAATATGTTTGGCAGAATGCATGAGCTCTGGTGGGGGGGGCTAGGAAGGGGGCACAGGTCTAGATTTGATTGGAAATTTTGTATGAAATGCACAAAGCTTCAATAAAAATTGGTTTGAGGGGCTGGAGAGATGGCCTAGCGGTTAAGAGTGCCGACGCTCTTGCAGAGGACCCGGGTTCGATCCCCAGCACCCACATGGCGGCCGAGAGCCATCTGAAACTCCAATTCCAGGAGAACTCCAGTTCCAGGGGAATCCGACACCCTCTTCTGACCTCCGCAGCATTGCATGACACGGGTGCACAAACTTGCATGCAGACAGTACATTCATGCACATACAGAAATAAATAAAATTAATAAAAAAAATTTTTTTAATTGGTTTGAAAAAAAATACAATATCCTTTAAAAATAATAATAAACTATTTTTTTATTTCTTTATGTGTATGAATGTACTGTCTGCATGAAGGTCTGTGCACCCGTGTCATGCAATGCCACGGAGGTCAGAAGAGGGTGTCGGATTCCCCTGGAACTGGAGTTCTCCTGGAATTGGAGTTTCAGACGGTTCTCGGCCGCCATGTGGGTGCTGGGGATCGAACCCGGCTCCTCTGTAAGAGCGGTCAGCACTCTTAACCGCTAGGCCATCTCTCCAGTCCCAATAATAAAACTATTTTAAAAGAGCAAGACTGTCCTGACTCTTGGGCATCCTGCCTTGGCATGTGACCTCTCTGTCTCACTTCCTCTCACATACAATGATGCCCTCCACCAAGGGAGATGTAGCCAAGGAGGTCCACACCAATGGCTGGACCAACTGGATCTCACCATATTAGATTTATAGCCTCCCAAACTGTGAACCAAATGAACATGTTTCCTCACAACTTTACATTAAATCATCTTTTATATGGAAAAAAATAAGGCTTAGAGAAGTAATCCAATCTGTCCCAGTTTACATGGATAATATTTTAAAAAGCTGAGATTATACTGAAGATCTTTCTGATAAAGAACGAAGTACACCTCCCCACTGCAACCTTGTTGCTCCTTTCCTCTGTTCCAGCATGGATCTGTCTGCTGACTCCCCATCGACTGTCTGTTCCCCCCCCCCGCCCCCGCTCCATCCTTCACACTGCTGCCACAAAGATCTTTTTCTAAAAAGTCTCAGCTTGCAACCCATTTGTGTAATATTTCCATGGCTACACATCACCTTAGGATGAAATTCAAGGAGCTGTCTGTGGCACCATAAGCTCTTCATTCTCTGGCACTGCCCCCCTCCCCAGGCCTGGCGTTCAGCCTCTGCCCCTATCTCACTCAAGGCTCATCAGCGCTAATGTGTTTCATTTCTCCACCATGTTCCTTCCATTGGGAACAGGATTCTATCTCTTCTCCTCTCTACATCCAGACTTTCTCTTCTCTGGTCCATTGTTCTTATCCCTCACACTATTCAGGGATCTCGTCACCAGAGGCTTCTGCAACTATAACTTCTCCAGGTCTGCTTCTCAGGCCCTAGCCAGGCAAGACAAGGTCCCTTTTTGTGTGTTTCCTCAACATCGGCTCAAGCTGAAGGCAATTGTTGCTCCAGGTTTCTATCTCACCTTCTCAGTCCATGAAGTCAAAGACTGCCTATGTCTTTCATCTCTGTATTCCCAGCACTGGATACACTGGCTGGTGCATAATAAGAATTCAATAAAGAATGCTTGCTGCATGGAATTATTCACAGAGCAGAGTACTAAAGGTCATAGTGACCTCTCTCATACAAGAGACTGTCCACAAGCCACCATAATTCCTCACAGAAGACCCGTGTTAAATATGCCTCTAAATCAGACTTAACCAGTGCATTCCGCATCCCTTCCACCTTGTCTGCTCTAACGATGCCCAAGTGTGCAGAGGATACAAAGAGGCTTCCGTCCTGACCGAGTACAAGTCACCTTGGCTGCGGAAAGCACAGCCTTCCCTGGTTTCCATCTTAATGTTGCAGTTTCTCTTTATACCCAATTTGAGACACTCCCTATTTAGAGGTACCATATCCCTAAAGATTTGGGATAATCTTGCCCATTTTGGTGCCAAATCCACTTAGCCCAAATTACCCAGATGGCTGTCAGATCTCCACAGTGTTCTATGTAAGAACAGTAACCTGTAAAGTAGATAAAAAACATCTATTTTTTATACTAAGTATTGACTATTAGTCTCTTATTTTACTGAAATTTCATTTTACCACATTTTCTGACTAAAAAAATACACATTTTGAAATGTAGCTCTTGAGCCATGTATCTAATGAATGTCATCAGATCATCAGATCATCAAAGGAAGGCTGGGGGGCAGGGTAGGGTCGGGTGGAGAATGGAATCTCAGTTCATTCAGTCACTGGCTCACAGCCATCACTTAACCTCCTCGTGATTCATTCTATTTATCAGCCAAAAGACCTTAATCATCTCCTCACTACAGGTCTGAGAACAAACTAATGAAGGTCCTTAAGCACCTCCAGGAATGCTAAGGCCTCGGCCTGCCGTCCCCTTGCACTTCAGGCACTAGCACCACTCCATGCCCCCTATTCCTCCCACTGTGCGTGATGGTGCATCTCTCAGACGACGATACATGTTAGTTAATCAAAATCACGTTCTACATAATTATCTGAATATTTTCAAGTGCTCATATGGGACTTTAGAATATCTTCAGAAATCCTTCAGTTCCTCACTTAATTTTTGATGATTGTCAAGTTCCTGAGAAGCATAGTCTGAGACATGGATCTTAGTAACAATCACTTCCTGAGGAGGGAAAGGGAAAAGCAGGATAGGGCAGGGGAAGAAAGCTCCACCTGGGCAGTGGTTTGGTTTCCATTCGATCCCCTCCTGGAGCTCTGGAACGTAAACTGACCCTGTCTTGTGGTGAGGAGCTAGCCTTTTGGAATCCACGTCAGTCACTGGCCTCTGCTAGGTGGAGGGCGCCTCTGTTACTTCCCTCAGCAAAGGGGCTCCCTGTTTGGCTGATGGCGATTCTCCTAGGAAGAGGGCCACCACGAGCCATCGGCAATCAGTTCTCATAGAAAGGCAGGAGTACAGAAGTCCCATGGGCGCCTGAGGGTGAGGCATGTTCTGTGTCAGCCTTTCTCAAACTGCAGTCACCTAGAGGGATTGCTAAAAGAGAGTTTATCATAAGCACGTTTGGGATAGGGTCCTCAAATTCACACTTTAATAAGTTCACATGTCCCACTAATATTGTTCATCCAAAGTCTACACTGTTTGAGAACCACTGTGACATAAGAATTACAAAAAGCTGAGCAATGTTATTGCTTTATTTCTTTCTATCTGAAAGCAACTATGATGTTATAATGTGAATATCTTTTTTTTTTTTTTTTGGTCTTTTTTGAGACAGGGTCTCCCTTTAGTCCCAGCTGGACTGGAGCTCACTATGTAGACCAGGCTGGCCTTGAACTCAAAGAAATCCGCCTGCCTCTGCCTCTGAAATGCTGGGATTGAAGGTGTGCGCCACCACACCTGGTATAGTGTGAATATCTTAATGAGTCCTAGAATTAACTTACCACTTACTTTCAGGAATGGTAACTAATATACATGGACAGAAAGTATATATTCATATTTTAGAGTAATATAAAATTAAAAGAAAAACTCTGAACCCTTGAACATAAAAAAAAGTGACTTCTGGATGTTGAACCTTTGTCAGAGGGGTCACTGGTGAAGAGTTCCACTCTAAACTTGTTTTAGAATTAACCTAGAGTTTATTTTCAGAGTTTGTAATTTTGGTATATGTATGGAATATATATATATATATATATATATGCATATTTTGGAGTAATACAAAATGAAAGGCAACAACAACAAAAAAGACTTGATCAAAGAACTGTAAACTTCTACCAAAAAAAATTTTTAAATACTGAGAAAAAGATGTAAAAATACTGAGAAAAAACCGTAAACTTCTGTATCAAAAAAATTAAAAAATACTGAGAAAAAGATGCAAGATGGGACTTAACATGTATGGCAGAATGCATGAACCCTGGTGAGGGGGATATGGATGGGGGAACAGGTCTTAATTTGATTAAGAAATGTTGTGCCAGGCATGGTGGCACACACCTTTAATCCTAGCACTTGGGAGGCAGATGCAGGTGGATCTCTGTGAGTTCAAGGCTAACCTGGTCTATAGAGTGAGTTCCAGGCCAGCTGGGGCTACAAGGAGACCCTGTCTCGAAAGACCAAAAAAAAAAAAAAAAAGTTGTATAAAATGTACAAAAGCTCAATAAAAATTAAGGAGAAAAATCCAGGTGTGGTGGCGCACGTCTTTAATCCCAGCCCTCAGGAGGCAGAGGCAGGTGGATCTCTGTGAGTTCAAGGCCAGCCTGGTCTACATAGCTAGCTCCAGTCCAGCTAGGACTAAAGGGAGACCCTGTCTCAAAAATATTAAAAAAAAAAAAAAAGAAGAAGAAGAAGAATCTTGGGGCTGGAGAGATGGTTCGGCTCTTAAGAGCACCAAACCGACTGCTCTTACAGAGGACCTGGGTTCAATTCCCAGCACCCACATGGTAGCTAAGAACCATCTTTAACTCCAGTTCCAGGGGAATCCAATGCCCTCTTCTGACCTCTGTGGCATTGTGCAACATGGGTGCACCAAACCTACATGCAGACAGTACACTCATACACATAAAAAAAATTTTTTTAATTAAGGAGAGAAAAAAAAGAATTATGTTGTGTTGAGTCCAGGCATAGTTTCTAAGCTTTCTTGATACAGCCAAGTTCCCAAAAGTATTTCAGCTACAGAACTACTCTTCAATCACCATCTCCAGAATGCTTCACTCGATGCTTACCACTAAGACCGAGTATATGATAGTCATGAGTAGAAACCAGAAGACTGAACTAGCACCATCAACACCTCACTTTTCCCTCCACACAGGTGAAGGCATGGGAGGAGCCAAAACCGGGCATGAAGAAGTCCGATGCTAAGTATCCCACAATACAGACACATGGGTCAGAGCCCAGTGGATTGCCATGCATGGGTCCGATTAGTACACCTTATCAGGGACTAAGCAACTGGGACATGTTCAGACAGGAAAGATTAGGAAAAGAAGGAACTCTAAGCAATAGTATTTCCTGGGAGAAATTTCATCAGCCATCTGTGATGCTAGATATTCACAGCAGAGAGGACCTGACTCAAAAGGAGCTTTCCCAGTCACTGAAGATCTTCAAGCCCAGTAGACATCCAACTGGTGGAATGGGAGTTGGGGAATCCAGGCTTGGAGTTGGATCAGACAGCATCTATGTTTCTTTCCAAACCTAACAGTTTAATGGCTGTGATGGTTACATTTAGTTGTCAATTTGACTGGGCTAAGTGATGGTAAATGTAATTTCTGAGTGTGTCTATGAAGGTGTTTTTGGCTGAGTTTGGCATGTGAAGCACTGATTGAGGAAAGATCTGCGCTCACCACTGTCAGAGAGCACCACCCACCCAATGAGAGCCTGAGTAGAACAGCAAGGCCCAGGGAAGGATGGGGTGCAGCTTAGCTGTAGAGCACCTGCTTATCGTGTGCAAGGTTCTGGGTTTAATTCCCAGTTCTGAAATAAAACAAAAAGCACCCAGAAGGATGGATTTTCTCTCTGTCTTCCTGAACCATCTTTTTCTGCCTGAGAGCATTAAAAATCCTGATTCTTACATCAGTCGACACATTTCCCCCAGCCCATCCTTGCCTGCACCCCATTTTAAAGCCCTCAAGTCGAGGTTGAATAATACCATCAATTTTCCTCAATTTTCCACTTTTTCTTCAGTTTTCAAATGGTATACTCTGGTGTCTCTCAGTTTACACACACACACACACACACACACACACACACACACACACCCCATGTTGGCTGGTCCTATTCCTCTGGAAACACATACAGTGGTTTTATATAAATGCCTAGTATGCCCTTTCTTTCCCTGGCTACATGTACTGACCATGCTATCCTGTTTCACCTGATTCTCAGATGATATAAAGTTCAGGTCCCTTTATTCCACTTGGCTTGGAAGAGCCCTATATTCTCCTTAATGGTCTGATAAAAGGTAGACTTGTCCCCCCTTCCCTAGTTGGAGATTGGCTGATCTGGCAGACTAAGTTTATTTGTTATTTTATTCTTTTAAACCCTAAAGCCCAACTCTTTCCCTGTGAAATTGGCTTTGATAAGGTATTTGCCAAGCCGCTTCCAGTCATTTCTAAAACCTTCTGCCCATGAGCAGCCCCATCTTGGAAAGAAGAGTCGTGAGATGGAGAGATTATCAGAAGCAACTGGTTTCCCACTCCCTGGCCCTTCCACCTCACCTCTCTCTTTAATGATTATTAAATGGGGATATTTATTCAACATAAGTCTCTGGAGTTATGTTCATTGTAAATCATTTAAGAATTGAGTCACTGGGGTTGTGCTTGGCTGACCTCCCACATTCACTCATCCCAGACCCGTGTTCTAGAACACAAAGGCGCTATGATTCGTTTCTGCTCTGAAGCTTCATGAATCAGAGGAACCCGTTGCTCCTGCCGCTCACTGAGTGATGTAACAGAAATTGCTGGGCTGAGGGCATTAGAACCAGACACGGCTTTAAAAAAAAATGTCGGATGATCTGATTGATTGTAGCTATAGAGAAAAGGGGAAAGAAAAGGAAAGCTGGGTTGTTTGTACTCTTTTTCTCCAGAAACTGTGGATACAAACAACTGCCATTTGTTTAATCAAGTCATCTGCATGAGGACTGGTAGGCTCACACAACTGCAGCCCAACAAAGAGGAATTAATAGGCCTGTGCAGTACATAGGTTCAACTGGGGAGATAGCTCTGTTGGCAGAGTGCTTGCCTAGCATCCCCTAAACCCTGGGGTTGGATTCCCAGCACCACACGAATGACACGTGAAGGCGGGAGGATCAGAGAACTTCAGGGTGATCCTTAGCTACATAGGACCTTTGAGGCCAGCCTTGGGGTGCATAGGACCTTAGAGCTGGGCAATTTCAATGAGAATCTAGACTTCCATGAAATCTAACCAGATCTGGAAATTTCTGAACTCTCTCAAAAACAGATACTTAAATAGTTGGCCTGTGGGATGCGGAAGTGGGGCACATGGACAAAGGTGGCTACTCTGTTGCTGTCCAGGGGCATCTGTCTTGCCAATGACTGACCCTGTTGAATGGGCAGTGGGGGTGGGGAAAGCTGAGCTGCGGGGAGGAAAGATTATCCTCCTCTGCCCTTTCTGGCTCAGTGGGCTGCCACTTTTCAAAACAAATGGGAAATGAATATTTAAGGAATAAAGACTTAGAGGACTTAAATCTTATTTGTAATGTTTTATTTCTTTTATTTAAATAGATCTATAATAAAAATGATGAACCATTAACATCTGTCAATTTCTGGTTGGTGGGCCAACAGAAGTGTGTGTTATGTATTTTTTTTTAATTTTCAACTATAATAAAAAAGCACTGTTCTGCAAGATGACTCCATTTGTTAGCTTTCCCCTGGCTTCCTTAGGTCTTTATTCCAGAATATTACCAATGTTTTCATCTTCCCACTCACCTCCCACTTCTTATCCCCAACTGAGCAGTATTCTGAGTAGGATAAAAATTGCATGTGAGAAGTAACCTTAATCAAATGCTCAAAGGTAGGAGCATACCAATACCTATATGAAGGTCTAGATACATGGGCTATGCTTCCGAAAGCCCATGTCAGGGACCACCTCAAACCAGCCAGCGTGAAGAGGACACAGAGGAGAAAGAAGAACAGCCCTTAGAGGACACTGTTTATCCTCCAGCAGGCGTGGAACTAGTCCAGGAATTGGGCAACTTCTAACAGAGTCTGAAAGCACAGGGTGAGTCCCTGGAAGTGCAGACATCTCTTTATGAATGTGCACTGTTCATATCCAATCTAGTCTACCCACAATCCTGCAATTCAACATGGTTTCTTTTTCCTTTGGAGGGACTTATCCTTTCTAGTACCAAAGATCTAGGGACAAGACAGAAAAAAAGAAAATTCAGAAGCATGCATAGAACACCTTCCCTGCCTTCAGAATGGCTGCCTCAAACTAAGGCATTAGTGGAAATGTTACGATTACCAATTCCAACAGCAATCGATAAGAGGCTGGCCCCCAGACTTACAAGGTCTGGATATAAAAGACTCTAGGAAGGCTTGTGGTAACTCTTAGGAGATAGAAGGCTAAAAGCTTTCAATATAGTAATGAGGGTCATGGAGACTCCCCTAGAGTGATCTGATAATCCATAAAGCAAAACAAATTTCGTAACCGGATTGGCTTGGAAATGGTATGCCCCTTTTGTTTTATGTGTTGGGAGCTTGGGCCTCAGTTTAACAGAGAAGAGGCAGCATGGAACCTTTGCAAAGTGGACCTACAGGACCTCTGTAAGTCACTGCCGGTTGACTCTCTGGCTTCCCGTTGGCGATGAGATCTTTTCCCCCTGCACTGTTTTCTTTTCTATGTGGAAGAGTGTATGGCCTGCAGGCCTGTAAGTGCCCCCGTGCCATACGATGTTTGCAGATGTCAGAAGAGAGCGTTGGATCTCCTGGAACTGGAATTACAGACCATTGTCAGCCATCATGTGAGTGCCGAGAACTGAACCCAGGTGTCCTGCAAGAGCAGTCAGTGCTTTTAACCACTGAACCATCTCTCTACTCTGCCTCCCCTCACTCCTACCATCTGCATGGAGCCTACACCAGAGCCAGTGATGTGTTGATTAGATCTGCAGCCTGAGACTAGGAACTCAATCTAGTTTTGTTATAAAGTTACCCTGCCTCAGATGTTTTGTTTATGGTAACAAATTCTTTAAAGCAATAACAATTCTGAGATGATATGTGCTGACATCTGCTCTGATGATACAAAAGAAGGGGTGGATAAAACTATTGGTGTCTGTAAAAATCAAGTCAAGGGCTCCAAGTACTAATCATTGTATTCCTTGCACTTGTAGAGAAAGTACCTTAAGAAAGACTTTGATGAGAAGCCAGGGAGATGGCTCAGTGGTTAAGAACACAGATTGCTCTTGCAGAGGACCCAGGTTTGATTCCCAGCACTCACATGGTGGCTAACAATCATCCCTAACTTCAGTTCCAGGGGATCTGACTCGCTCTTCTGACCTCTTTGGGCTTTGCCCAAAATGAGTACACCTACCTACATGCAAGTGATACACTCGCACCCATAAAATGAAAATAATAAATAAAATATTAAAAAAGAATGACCTTGATGAAACAGTTGAAATACTTTTATTAAATCTCAGTAATTGAGTATGTGTATTTTCAATATTGTATATTAAAAAAATCAGAAGTAGCTGGGCATGGTGGTATGTGGCATTAATCCCAGCCAGCACTGGGGAGACAGAAGCAGGTGGATCTCTGGGAATTTGAGGCCAGCCTGGTCTACTTGGCAAGTTAAGTCAGTCAGGGCTGCACAGTGAGAACCCTGTCTCAAAGTAAAATCAGAAGTATACAAGGAACACTTGCTGCATTCATAAGCATAATGGCTGTCTCAAGCTAAGGCATAAGTACGAGTATCTGCAGTCCCAGAAAAACAAACAATGAATGGTATCCCTCATCTGTGGATGCTAGCACCAATTACCTAATTGTATGGCAAACTGAGCAACATCAATGTGATCTGAAAACAACTGTGCTCTTATATTGTGAATCCCTTAAAAAATAATAAACAAATAAAAAAATAAGTACGAGTGTCTGAATTACCAGCCAAGGTCACTGTCTTCTGATGGACAGCATTTTAACTGGAAAGAGTGACTGGCAGGCACTCTGTGGCTACTCAGACTCAGGTATTGGGCAGACATTGTCTCAAAAATAATCAGAATCAGTCTGTCATTCTGAGGGAATCAATGATATTTGTTCCAATAATAAATTTTGAACTTTCAAGAGAAAATTGCAATCCACAGAAACCTGTGAGCATGCTAGCTAGACATCACTTAGGAATATTTTCAATGAAATTTGTATTAATACTAACAAATATGAGTGTTTCAAAACTTAGCTGATCTATATAATTCAGTGAATCAATATTTTCCAATTGACCAATGAATGTTGTAAAAGTCACCCATGGGTGAATGACCTATTCAAGATACAATATAGAGCAATGTTTTAATATAACCCAAGATAAAAAGTCCATTGATCAGTGTCAAATTCCACACTGTAACTAACCATTAAGAAAGTGCCTAGCCAGGTGTGGTGGAACATGCCTGTAAACCTGGCACTCAGGAGGTCGAGGTGGAAAGAGCAGGAGTTCGAGGCCAACTACATAGTGAAATCTGTCAAAGAAAGGAAGGAAAGAAAGAGAGAGAGAGAGAGAGAGAGAGAGAGAGAGAGAGAGAGAAAGAAAGATGGGAAGAGAAGAGGGAAACTTTAAAGACCCATGTAAATAAGACCACAAAATGAAGACTGAAACATGTGAAAGTCTTGTCTTTCCCAATTCTACATCTGTGGAGTACTAGATTTTCTTCATATTCTTAAACCAAAACAATGTATTCCAGTATTACAACAGTTTGAACACTGGAGCAATTATGAGAATCCAATTATCTTCTATTAAGCCAGCCCTTAAAGAAGTTTGCAAAAATGTAAAACAAAGCCCCTTCCTCATAATTTTTTTGTTTTGAAAAGTGTAGCTATTTTTCAAATAATTACGTGGTTTCGTTCATGTTTACTTGGCTTATTTTTAATTAGTTAATTAATATTTTAATTTCTTCTTTAAATTTTAATAAAGTAAATATTTAGATACTCCCACATTAACCAAAGTTCTTGGAGTTCCTGGTTTTTAAAAGTGTAAAGATATCTGAGAATAATCAAATTAAAACATTATTTTAAAATTGGATTAAAACCTATGAAGTATCAGGCTTATAAAAAGTGTTGACCCGATGACTTGATAGGCCTTAACATATATGATAGAATGTATGAACTCTGGTGGGGTAGGCTATGTAAGGATGGGACAGTGGGTATAGAGATGATAAAGAAGTTTTAACGTAGGCTTTTTTTTTTTTTAATTTCTGTATGTGTATGAATGTACTGTCTGCATGCAGGTTTGTGCACCCGTGTTGTGCAATGCCGCGAGGTCAGAAGAGGGTGTTGGATTCCCCTGGAACTGGAGTTCTCCTGGAATTGGAGTTTCAGATGGTTCTCGGCTGCCATGTGGGTGCTGGGGATCGAACCCGGGTCCTCTGTAAGAGCGGTCAGCGCTCTTAACCGCTAGGCCATCTCTCCAGCCCCGATAAAGAAGTTTTTAGCTGGGTATGGTGGCACGTGCCTTTAATCCCAGCACTCAGGAGGCAAAGGCAGGCAGATCTCTGAGAGTTCAAGGCCAGCCTGGTCTACATAGAGAGTTCCAGGACAGTTGGGGCTANTTGTACACACATTTAAAGTTTAACAGATGTGTAGAATTTGTGTTTTTTCTTTACCTGTAGAATACGACAATGTATTAACTTTTTTTTTTTTTTTTGCTCTTTTTGAGACAGGGTTGCCCTTTAGTCCCAGCTGGCCTGGAGCTTACTATGTAGACCAGGCTGGCCTTGAACTCACAGAGATCCACCCGCCTCTGCCTCCCAAGTGCTGTGCTCCACCATGCCCGGCTAATTTTTAAATTGTAACCTTTAATTAGCTTTTGTCAGTGAGGTAGTGATCTTAAAGATTGTAATCTGTATAACTAAACAGCATACTTCAGAACTTTTACAAAAGGCATTGCTCTTCCTGTTTAAAAAAGAAGTGCGTGGTGGCACACGCCTTTAATCCTAGCACTCGGGAGGCAGAGGCAGGCAGATCTTTGTGAGTTCAAGGCCAGCCTGGTCTACAGAGTGAGTTCCAGGACAGCAGGGATTACAGGGAGACCCTGTCTCGAAAAGACCAAAAAAAATAAAGAAGTGACTTAAAGTAGTTTTAAATTTGCATGCTATAGGAAAATCAAGATTTTGTTCCTTTTTTACCATGCTTTTATTTCATTCTTACATTACAAGTGATACAAAAAGTTACTAAAGGCCAGCATGGTGACCTACACCTTTGATCCCAGCACTTGGGAGACAGAGGCAGGCAGTTCTCTGTGAGTTCAAGGCCAGCCTGGTCTATACAGTGAGTTCTAGGCCAGCTGGGGCTACAGGGAGACCCTGTCTCAAGAAGACCAAAAAAAAAAATGGAAGTGATGATTGATGTTTTTCCTGTACACAGCATTTATGATTACTGCTAACCCAAACATTCAAGAAAAACAATTCCCATGAACCTGGTTTACATAGAAATTTATCCAAAGTCAGCTTTTTTTCTTTAGAGAATACATTATTAGTTTCTGTGATCAAACTCTTGTAGATAACACCTTATATATTTGATATGGTATGTTACTGCTGTCCAAATGGGAGAAATTATTTTTTTAACCAACACACAGAAATCAGTGTTTTTTTTAATTTTATTTATTTTGTATGTGTATGAATGTACTGTCTGCATGTAGGTTTGTGCACCCCGTGTCGTGCAATGCCGTGCAGGTCAGAAGAGGGTGTCGGATTCCCCTGGAACTGGAGTTCTCCTGGAATTGGAGTTAAAGACGGTTCTCAGCCGCCATGTGGGTGCTGGGGATCAAACCCGGGTCCTCTGCTAGAGTGGTCAGTGCTCTTAACCGCTAGGCCATCTCTCCAGGCCCTAGTATCACATTTTTATTAACTCTCAGAGAATTTTTATATCCATAAAACATATTTTGATCATATTTATCCCCCGCTTCTCCCCCTAATTCCTCCCAGATTAACCTTCAACTCCAACCCCCTCCCAACTTCATATGCTTTTTTTTTTAGGCAGGGTCCCACTATGCAACCCTGGCTGGCCTAGAACTCACAGTACAGACTAGATGGGCCTGGAACTCACAGAGATCCATGTGCCTCTGCCTCCTGAGTGCTTTTTGATTGTTTTGGTTTTGATTGGTTATTTGTTCATTTCGTTGTTGTTATTGTCGCTGTTAAAACCTACTGATCTTTGTGAGTTCAAGGCCAGCCTGGGTCTACAGAGTGAGTTCCAGGACAGCTGGGGCTACAGGGAGACCCTGTCTTGAAAAGACAAAAAAAAAAAAAAAAATGATGAAGTAAATGTCATCTTTTTTTACTGCTGCATAGAACTCCATTGTGTAGATGTAACACATTTTCTCTATCCACTTGTTGGTTGAGGGGCACTTGGATTGGTTCCAGCTCCTTGCTATTGTGAAGAGAGCTGCAATAAANAAAAAAAAAAAAAAAAAAAAAAAAAAAAAAAAAAAAAAAAACCCTACTTAGTCCAGTTCGTCCTGCCCACACCTCAGGGGTGTGGCCAGCCACTGGAACACATCGTTAACACTTCAAGGATGAGTAAAATGAGGCATAGTGAGGCAAAGCAGCCTACTGTAGGTTAAACAGCAGAGCAGGGGTTTCAACCCAGACAGTTTAACTCTAGTCTGGGCTCCCGCTCCTTGCACCAAGCTCTCAGTATTTGTTGTTGTTAATGTTAGCAGTGGGTAGTGGTAGTTATAAACTAGACTCTGTCCTTCAAGTTAGCCTATTTTCTTCTTCTTACCCTCATCCATTTATGAAAAAGTGTCATTTAATATTACAAATTAGTGTCCAATGTGCAATAGATACAGAACTGGAATTACAAATTGGCACTGAGAGGCAGTGTCCCCTCCCATGCTGGGGTGGATGCAGCAGTTCACCAAGCTCAGAGCAGAGCTAGGGAGTCCAGCTGCCCTTGCTCAGGCAGGGTCTTCTTTGTAGTTAAGTGGAGAAGATTCATATTGCATTAAAATATAATAGCATTTCCCCAATATGTGGGCCCCGGTCCTCGAGAACGTCAAAGTTAGATCTAATTGAAGGGGATAAAACAAATATGTGGCATAAAAGCTAGAACAGATGACAGCATCTAATTAAGTGCTAAATTCATTAATTTGAAGCCACACTGAACTTTTTAAAAATTTCTCTTAGATGATTTAGAAAACACTTTGGGGTCTGCAGTGCCTCTAGGTCATAATTAAGAACGGTAATTATTATTGTACTCCTGATGTCATGATGTTCTGAATTAAGTTCTTTTCATGTCTCAATTTGGCAAGCTTTTCCCTGTGCGGTAATCCTGGATTTGACTCTCAGTTCTCCCCTACACCCACATAAAGTGATTTCTTTTTCAGATTGAGTTTTGCTGTGTTGCTGTTGGCTACCAGCTCCGGACTGAGGACTGCTTGTTCCCACAGAGCGCTTTACATGGCTGATGCTTGTCAGGTACCGCCGTCAACAATGATGGGGCTTCCGGGAGTTCCTGGTCTGTTGGGGTTTTTTGTTGTTGTTGTTGTTGTTGTTGTTGTTGTTATTGTTTCGTGTACGTCATGGATTTGTGTCTGACTGGATTTCCCTTTTTGCTTTGACATATTGACATGTAGGCGTTTAGAGCCAAGTTTGTGGCTAACCTGGTACAAGTCATCTTTCTGGTGTGTTTGTTCTGACCTTGCTCTTGGATCCTTTGAAATTCATTTCTTCTCTTGTTCCTCATTATAATTCTACTTGTATGTTTTGTAGGCCTTGAAATCACTGACATCCTCCCAGGAATCAGGTGAGTTATAAATAACTATTCTGCTCTGCTACCAACTAGCACCGTTGCCTTCAGCAAGTTCTCCATACATCTGGGCTTATTCCCTGGGAAATGTCACCTCCAGGGTACCTGGAGCTCTAACACTTCCTGCTTCCTAGCAGCAGATAATGGAGAATTACGATTAAGAGGATATTTGGGCAATGTCTGGGCATCTAAGTGTGCACCAAGCGTGTACTTGAAGTGTTCCTTCTTAGCTGATACCAGTGAACAGATGTATACAAATTGGAGCCAAGAACAGAAGAGGGAGCATCACTGTCACCGTGTGTCTTTCTGCTCCTTGTCTGCAGTGAGGACATGTTTACAATCACTACTGGACACCAACCTTGTTCAAGACAGCAGCTCGAAGCAGTAGGAAGAACAGAATACAGAAGAGCTAGTCCTCACTTACAGGCTTCAGAGACAAACGCTTCAGCCAAGAACACAGGGAAGGAAATATGGGAAAGGAAACAAATGCTAAATGAAGACTCAGCTGAAAGGGTTAAGTTTAACACCTTTAAGCTAAAAGGCCATCAGCCCTACCTGCAGGAGAGGCACTCCAGGGCAGGGAGCCTATGCCAGCTGTTTCATGGCAGCTGCAGAAGAGAAGACCCAAGGGGAAATAGACAGCTTACCCTGCTGCAAGCACCATAATAATCCTGAATAATAACAATCACTTGCCACCTGAGTTGGGTCATCTTTCCAAGTTTACATGCCAGATGGCTCTTGTCTCCCCTCTCTGATTTACTGTAGGGCAGAGGCAGGTAACTCAGCCCAGGGCAGGCTCACATCTGGAAGCCAACTGGTTAAATCCTGTCCTGATAAAATTTGTGCCTTCACAAGTCTGTCAAGGGTGGGATTTTGTTTGGAGGTTTGTTTGTTTGTTTGTTGTCTGTCTGTCTGTCTGTCTGTCTGGGGTGTGTGTGTGTGTGTGTGTGTGTGTGTGTGTGTGTGTTGGGACAGTTTCCCAGTAGCCTGGAACTTTCTATGTAGATCATGAGCCTGGCCTCCATCTCACAGAGAATACTTGTCACTACACTCAGCAAGAGTATTTTTGTTTTTGGTTGTTTTTTTTTTAATCTGTTTTTGTCTCCTTGACTTATTTCTAGGACAACTGTTGAATATCTGCTGGTAACAGATCCACTTAAGCACTTGTAGATCAGAAGAAAGACTCTTACTGTGAAATATAAATACTATATATTCTTAGGGAAATACTCAGGGAACAAGGAAGGGAAGACACAGGTGACTGCCCCTGAAGAGCCAGCTCCCTTTTATCACTCATTTTATCTGGGGAGATAATTTGCTCCGGGAGAGCATGCAGATGACTCCATGCCTTCCTCTCAGGTGACTTGGTTTAGGAATGTGAGAGTGGCCAGCCAGTGATGTTACCTGAAAGTCTGCAAGTGGGTGGAAGACTCTTCTGGAAATAATTTTACTGAAAAAGAGAAACAGGGACAGAGAGAGACAGACATACAAAAACAGAGAGAGAGAGAGAGAGAGAGAGAGAGAGAGAGAGAGAGAGAGAATTCAAGAGAAAAGAAAAGACACATCTGTCTGAAAACTTCTCCCAGTTTTCTTAGCAACTTTACTCACAATAGCCCCAAGCTAGAAACAAGCAACAAGTGCTTACAAGTGCTTAGTTGGTTGGCTCCCTGGCCTCTTCAAAGGAATTATCTGTCTCTTGTGGGACCTTAGTTCTCAAGAGAGGGATGCCCCAAAAGACCAAAACTGGCCCCACCCCAGTCCTAGTTTCCTGGACCCCCATGTGGTCTCTCCCTCTAGCTGCTGCTCCTACCAGGAGGCCACTTCCCAATGCAGCTAGAGAGCCCTCAGCAGGGCTAGCACCGTGCTGTTGAACCTCTAGGACAGAGAGCTAAAGAAACCTTTTTTTAGCCTCATGTGTTTTGGTATAGTAACAGAAAATAAACTAATGTAGTAGTTATGGTAGTTGCCTCCCCAGGTGATAAAGATAATCCCATTCCCAGAGATGGATTTAATGGCCATGTGACCTAGCTGTAGGCTAATGAATGACAAAGGGAAAGAGAGCTTGCAGAAAAGTTTCCTCACTCCAAAAAGAGTACAGGCTCTTGCTACTAAGACCTGAGTTTGTGCCCTGGGACTCACATAGTGGAATCAGAGAACTGATTTATGCAAATTGTCCTCTCACAAATTAATAATTAAAAATCAATCAAAGGCCCTTTTCAGGAGATAGTGTCTGGAACTGCCTCAAACCTTTTGCTACCATTAAAATAGTCTTTAGGAAGAAGTTTAGCATAGAAGGAAGGAACCAGAGACATGATTTCTTTACATGCCACTGTATTTTCATGCACGGTTGTTAAGTTGCATGACAGCATCCCATCAGGGCAGATAAAGGAATCCCTTGTGCTAACTATAACCCAAAGCTTACCAAAATATATCTCCCAATAGTGAATGTTTCTACCTTCAAACTTTCGTCAGTCTTACTGTGGGTAAAAATTAATATCATTCTTATTTTAATGTTAATTTTTATTAATAGTGTTGAATATTTTTTACATTTATACCATATTGGTTTTTGCATTTCTTTCATTAATTGCCCATTCATAGCTCCTCTCTGTTTCTGTTTTTTTTTTTTGGTCTTTTTGAGACAGGGTCTCCTTGTAGCCCCAGCTGTCCTGGAACTCGCTCTGTAGACCAGGCTGGCCTTGAACTCACAAAGATCCGCCTGCCTCTGCCTCCCAAGTGCTAGGATTAAAGGCGTGTGCCACCACGCCCGGCCACCGCTCTGTTTTTTAACAAGGGTCCAAAATTAGGTTAGACTGGTGATTTTTTAAATTTGTTTTTGTTGTTGTTGTTTTATTTTTATTTTATACACACAAAATGAGTGTCATGGAGTTCCTGTGCTCTTGTGGAGGCCAGAAGAGGGTAGAGGATCCGTTGGAACTGGAGTCATACAGACAGTTGTTAACTGCCATGTGAGTGCTGGGAACTAAACCCAAGTCCTCTGCAACAGCAACTCTTAGGTGCTCTGCCATCTCTCAAGCCCCCTGGTGATTTTTAAGAACTTTAAGTATAATGTACATTAGGCCTTTGTGGATCTTACATCTTGCAAGCTTTCCTCCTGCCCAGAAGTTTCATGTTTGGAAGATTTCTGTAGGGATCCCATTTGGCAAAAGCACTTAGGGAGTCAGCAAGGAACCTCCAAGCCTGGGCTCCTGCTGGTCTGCTTGCTTTTGAAAACCTGCCTGGGCCAATTGTGTTTGGTGCTTTGGGCAAAGCATTGTCACATTCCAGTAGTGATCTGGAGTATATGGCATGAAATCCTGAATGTCCTGACCCCCAATTCTGTATGTCCCAACCCCAACAAGGTCCTGTATAAAAACCTCAGATTACAGCAATAAACTGAGTTATTTCCCTCGTGGAATTGCTCCCGGTCTCGTCTGAGTCCGTCTCTTCTTTATTCTCTCTCTCTCTTTCTTTCTCTTTCTCTCCTAGTCTATCAGGCCTCACTTCCAATCCTCCCCCTCTCTACCAGGGCTTAGACCTGGGTTCTACGAGCCCTGGTCCAGAGGAAGAACACCCCGTGGAAGGCTGTGACATGCATGATAACTTAATTACTACAGATTTCCTTAATTTCAAGTCATGGAATTCACTCAGCTTTTCCAGTCTTTTAATCTGGATATTATATAAAGCCATCTCCATTTCACTACCATGTTTTCTTTCATGCATAGATTTGATGGCATGTTTTTAATGTTTCACTTGTTTGTTTTTGTAATGATACAAAGTCAAATTCTATTTTCTTTTTTAATTTTTTTTTTTTATGTGTATGAATGTACTGTCTGCATGTAGGTCTGTGGACCCATGTCGTGCAATGCCTTGGAGGTCAGAAGAGGGTGTCGGATTCCCCTGGAACTGGAGCCAAAGACAGTTCTCAGCCACCATGTGGGTAATGAGAATCTAACCCGGGGTCCTCTGCAAGAGCAGTTGGCACTCTTAACTGCTAGGTCATCTCTCCAGCCCCCTCTAACTTTATTTTCTAAGATGAAGTGACACTCAACACCATCTCCAGCATCATCATTTTTCCATTAAATAAAATGCCTTGGTTTTTTGTTTGTTTGTTTGTTTGTTTGTTTGTTTTGGTCCTTTTGAAACAGGGTCTCCCTGAAGCTCCAGCTGGCCTGGAACTCCACTATGTAGACCAAACTGGCTCGAAATTAACAGAGATCCACCTGCCTCTGCCTCCCGAGTACTGGGACTAAAGGACTGTGCCACCACGCCTTGTTTCAAATGCCATTTTTATCAAAAACTAAAGTCTCATAAATTGGTCCATTTGTTCCTGTGTCCTCTGCTCCATTTACTTCCCTATTTGTAAGATTTAGCACTGACTTCACCCTTCTTGAATTCTTCAACTTTGGGTCTGTATTTTGACATGTGATAAGGAAAGCCTTTTCTCTTTACATACTTAAATGTTTCCTAGTAATTCTCATGTCTTTCTTCCCAGATTAGTTTCAGAATAAATTTACCAAACTCTGAACTTCATTTGGCTGGCACTAAATTTGTAGACTGTTGGGGGTATCTTTACAATGCTGAAAAGCTCCTCTAGGAAATGTCTCCCCATACATTCAGGGCTTCATTTCTTGTCTTTTTGTGTAATGTTCTCAGTGTCTTACTTTAAAAGATTTACTTGCTGGGTGTGGTGGCACACGCCCTTAATCCCAGCTCTCAGGAGGCAGAGGCAGAAGCAGGCAGAACTCTGTGAGTTCAAGGCCAGCTTGGTCTACATACAGAGTTTCAGGTTAGTTGGGGCTACAGAGAGACCCTGTCTCAAAAAGAACAACAACAAAAAAGATTTACTTTAGGGAGGCTAGAGAGCTGACTGCTCTTGCAGTGGACCTCGCTTTGGTTCCCAGCACCCACAGAGCAGCTAACAACTGTCCATAACTCCAGTTCCAGGGGAATCCGACGCTTTCTTCTGACTCTGTGGGCATTGCATGACACAGGTGCACTTACACACATGCATTCAATGCACTCATACACATAAAATAAAAATAATAAAATGCTTAATAAAATATTTTTAAACAAAAAGGTTAAATAAAATATTTTAAAAAACAGGAGTGTCAAATCATGTTTCAGAGCATCTGGCCAATCATTTTCAATAAGCCCTTACTTGCTGGAGGACTCAGGGGGGGAGCAAGGTCAGTGGGGGCCCTGCTCTCCTGGAGCTCCAGCTAGCAGCGTGATGCCTCACACCCTCAGGCTATGCTGCGCTTGTGTTTATCCTTTCAGCTTGGTTTATGCTTTCTCATCCCATATGTCTTCTTTCTTTTTCCCTTCACTTGTCTATTATTAGGTTGGGATTATCCCCCTTTAATAGTCCGGAAGTTATGCATCCTTCTGGTACTTGTCATTAAATTTTGATAAATAGAATTTGAGTCTATGATCCATACCTGGACTTAGTATCTATAGCTTGAGACTCAGTGCTACCAGACTGTCCCTCACCCCATACTCTATGGTGGCAATTATTCGGAATTTTAATTCTTGGCTACTATGGGTTTTTTTATTATGCATCATATTTATCTAGATTTAGATATAACTGTCACTTCTGGTTTACTTAGTTAGTTGTTAGTTAGCTAGCTAGTTAGTTAGTTAGTTAGTTAGTTACAGGGTCTCACTATATAGCTCAGATTGAGCCCCCTGCCTCTGTTTCTGAAGCACTGAGTGTAGATATCCACACCATGCCTGGCCTCTGTCTTTTTCTTTCTTGAATGCATTATTTTCTTTTTGCTATCATTTATTATCTAGAAATTCTTCCAGAGGAGTTCCACAAATGAAAAGCCTTCGAACTCATTACAGGTCTAAATATCTTCTTATTTTGCCCTGACACTAGAAGTAGGTCTGAATAGATATCAAATTCTAGGTCTGGAGCTGGAAGATGGATCATCAGTTAAGAGCACCGGCTTCTCCACAGAGAACCTGGGTCTGATTCCCAGCATCCACGTGGCAGTTAACAACCATTCTTAATTCCAGTTTCAGGGGATCCAACCTTCTCCTCTGGCTTTCTTGGGCATTGCACGTACAGGTGTACTCTCTCACATGCAGGAAAACCACTCATACACATAAATTTAAAATAAACAAATCAAAAAAAATTCTAGGTCCAAAATTATTTTCCACCAGAACTTTGAAGATTCCTTTTTATATTCTAGTATTCCATGTATCTAAGAAGTTTGCTACCTGTCTGATTTTTAATCCCTTTACAGGTATATATTACAGACCTGAATTTCAACAAAGTAGAGTATTTCTTGGCTTACTAGGAATGTGAAGAGACAGATCTGGCCTCAAGCATGTCCTAATCCAATGGTCCAAACCATGTCAGCAGGGTTCTTTTTTGCCTTGTGATTGCTCAGCCTATTCAGTACTACAGCAGTAAACTCTCCACAAAAAAAGAGAAGGAAGGAAGGAAGGAAAGAAGGAAGGAAGGAAGGAAGGAAGGAAGGAAGGAAGGAAGGAAGAAGAAAAGAAAGAATGTGTAATTTTATTGAGAGAAAAGAAACAGGGAAGTTAAAGCAGTATTATAATTGTTCACTACAGTGGATAAAATTTCTTTTTTTCTCTGAAAGATTCCCAATTTTTTTTTAATCCTTAGAACCTGCTCATTTCTCCATCATTTTCTGGGGTGAATCTTTCCTCTGTTCTGCTGGCTCTCAGTGGACCTTTTAAAATAAATTATTCTTTTTATTCTCTTAAGCTTTAGAAATATTCGTTCTATTATTTTCTTAGTACCTTTGCCTCTTCTCTGGCTCTGAAATTCCTGTTCTATTGGCATTTTGGCCTTTCTGGGTCATTTCTTTCTCTTTATATAAGTTCCCCCCTATATTCTTCTTCTCCTTTTAATTTCTCTCCAAATTCTGCTAGACTTCCTGAGCCTCGTCATCCACATCACTCCCTTCAGCTCTTCTGATTGGTCCCTTCCTGAAACTTTCAGGTCAGGCTTTGAACTTTGGAAAATTTTCTCTCTCTGGTTCTAACGTTTTCATAGCAGCCTATTTTTGTTGTTGTTTTAATGAATACAATTAACTCACAGATGTATCTGTCTTTTAATTTTCTTTTCATTTCCTGAATTGTCTCTTTTTCTCCAAGAACAGCAGCTCTTATGGTAATTGTGTTGATTGGCTTTCCTTACCAGCGGTCCTGGCAGGATTCTCTGAGGCAAACGCCCTAACACCGAGCCTGGGCACGGGGCAGGCATGAGATAACATCACATCTCTCCCAGATGCCAGAGTGAAAGGGGCTCTCAGCTGGCCAACAACTCGTGATTTCCCTCCAGGGGTGTTTCCTTCCTGATTTCTCTCCCCTTGGTATCTTTTGCAAGATCTGAAATATCCTGGGGTCACCCTTGAGGAGGCCTCTGCTTAGGCCACTTTTCCTCTTGTCCTTTGTGGGAGAGCTTGATGTCCAGGCTCCGTGAGAGCTGTCCGAGCCCCCCCGGGGCTGAGAGCTCTCCCGGGTCTGCACTAACTTGCCGGAAGTTGCCCAGGATCTTCTTCCGGTCGCTGTACCTGCTGGGACTGAGCTCAATGTGTCTCTCATCTTATTCTTATTTTACTGTTGTCTGCTGGCTGAGTCTGGACTGGACTTTTTCTTGCTTCTAACCAATCCTATCCATTGGTGTCTTCCACTTCCTTAAGAAAACTGGAGAGAATCCAAAGGGCCTTCTATGTGCTGATCCACTCGCATGAGTGTCTGAAGGTATTCATTACAGCTACCGAACTCCTATGAAGCACCACTAAGTATCCTTTTGCTAGAATTCGATTGATATACAGGTGTCATGTGAACTTTTGAAAAATGTTCTTAACATACAGTGTCAGATACTGCGCTAGTTGCTTTCTCTGTAGTTCTTTAATATAGACTCTAATTCTTCTGAAAACAAAAATCTATGAACCAGAGATAGGGTTGAGATGGGGAAGAGGAAGAAATGACTGATACACAAAGTAAAGGAACAACTACTTCAAAGTCCCAAAGTCTTGACACAAAGACAAGACCCAAAGCCAGACCCCTCCATTCTCAAAATCCAAACATGTCAAATGCTTTATAAAATGTCTCAAGCCTGGGAGTGGTGGCTCATGCCTTTAATCCTAGCATTTGGGAGGCAGAGGCAGGTGGATCTTTGTGAGTTCAAGGCCTGCCTGGTCTACATAGGCCAGCTGGGACTAAATGGGGCCCCTGTCTCAAAAAGACAAAAAAAAGAAAAAAGTCTCCAAGCAAATGGCTAGACTTTTCATTATGATATAAGTCTATATAACACAAGTGTTAATTAAAAGCAGCAACGGAGACTGGAGAGATGGTGGTTAAGAGCTCCAACTGCTCTTGCAGAGGACCCGGGCTCAATCCCCAGCACCCACATGGCGGCTGAGAACCTTCTTTAACTCCAGTTCCAGGGGAATCCGACACCCTCTTCTGACTTCTGTGGCATTGCACGACACAGGTGCACAAACCTACATGCAGACAGTACATTCATACACATAAAAATAAATAAATAATAAATAAATAAATCAGCAACCAAATGCATATTTGCTATGTTATAATCTTTTGCAATAAGTTTAACAGAGAATCTACAAATAACATCTTCAATTATCAAAGAAGTTGGAGCATACAGAATATTAGACTTTAAAAGAAAATTAAGCTTTTCTCTTTGGAAATTTTCCACCACTGAGCTCTCTCTCTCTCTCTCTCTCTCTCTCTCTCTCTCTCCCCTCTCTTTCCCTTCCTCCTTCCCTCCAACCTTTCTCCCTCTTTCCCTGTCTCTGAAATACTTTTTATAAAATCTTATTTTTATTTTATGTGTATTGTCTGTATGTAGATAGGTTGTCCAATGCTGGAAGAGGTCAGAAGAAGATGTCAGATCCTCTGGAAAAGGTTATTGGCCACCATGTGGGTACTGGGAATTGAACCTGGTCCTTTGCAAGAGCAGCCAGTGCTCTTAACTGCTGAGCCATCTCTCCAACCCCCTTAAAATGCTTTTCAGCACATCTTTCCCATGGCCCTTCATCCAAACCTCATTAGGAATCTACAGGAACAGCGCTCCTGGAACTTCATCCAGTGCAGGCGCCCTCTTTCTCAACTTGTTTTTATCTAACTCAATATTCTGCTTCCTTTCTAAACACCACTTGTGCTTAGTTTGTTTACTGTTAGATATTTTTGTTTCTTTCTGTCTCCCCACTAAATTGCAGGCTCCAGGAGTGAGGATGCATTTCTTACATCAGACCTTCTTTGTTAAGCTATTAGTTAAACTCTAGTTGTTATTAAGAAACAGTGAAGTCATCTCCCCCAAACCAGGGAATCTGTCAAGATAAGGAAGGAAGACTATGCAAAGCAAATAGCCTGGGAGATCCCCACACAGTATGGTTTCATAAACAATCAAGAGCTAAATGTTGAACCTAAGATTCTGTTTTCTACCCTCTGCAAATTACCTTTTCAAGAAATAACTACCCCAGGTGCCTGCTGAGACTCTGGCCAAGGATGACTGATGGAAAGTTGACACTCAAGTGGGCCATGCTGTTGGAGCAAATTGACCAAATGATCACCCTTAGACAAACTCTACCTGTCAATCAGAGCTGCCTGTTTCAGGGAGTTTGGGTTTGGAACCTTGGGATCCTCCATAGATCAGGAAAGATGTGGCTATGATTGGTACATGCATGACTAAAAGAACCACTCAGCCAAGGATAGAGAAATGAATCAAGCTGAGCTGGTGGAAGGCTGTAGAAACCCTGATGCCCTTTGGTGGCTGTGGAGTTGAGGGACTGGCCCTCTCTCAGCTCTATAGGAGTCCCATAGCCACCGCTGCTCTTGATTCTGCAAGACAAATTCTCCCTTTGTCTAAACCAGAGTGAGCAAATTGTGACCAAATGGCTCCTAAAACAGAAGTGTGAATCTCCTCCTCCTCTTCCTCCTCCTCCTCCTCCTCCTCCTCCTCCTCCTCCTCCTCCTCCTCCTCCTTCTCCTCCTCCTCCTCCTCCTTCTCCTTGGAGTGTGTGTGTATGTGTGTGTGTGTGTGTGTGTGTGTGTGTGTTGGGGGGGTTGCTTAGGGAAAGGTTGGTTAACATCATCTAAAGCCTCCCTGTTTAAATATAAGTTGATAAAATGCTTTCTTCCACCCAGGTTCTGTTTTATGCACAGCTATGAGTCATGGGGTCTGATTTCTGAGGTGCACCTGATGATCTTTTGCCCTATTCCAACCTCCTCCTGCTCTGAAAATCACACCACTCCAACTTAGTCCTTGGGTGCAGCCTTGGCTCCCTGAAACCATGTCACATCTACACCCAGCAGGTATCTCTAAGCAGAGATCATCCAGACCATCCCTTCTTACTGAGTTCTCACTAAGCATCAGCTCATGCAGGTGAGGAGCCCAGCTCACACTGCTCCGGAATAAATAAGTGGAATGGCAAAGTATGGGCTGGAGGGCGAGGGGAGAGCTCAGATGGCCTGAGCCCCACCGACTTGAGCTAGATTAGTTCCTATCACAGGAGAGCTACAAGATGACAGTCAAAGAGAAATGAACATTTCTCAACAGGGTGAAAGACTCGACATCCAGCTTTGCTTTTATGAGCATTAGGCACCTGACCAGATTCATCAAAGAGGACCAGAAAGGTTTACATGTTCAATGGAGTTGAAGGGCATAGAGGAGGAAGAAAAGAAAAAAGAAAATGGCCAGGCATACAAGTGGGCTCTGTGAATCTCCTCCTGCCTTCTTCCTCCCCTACCCTTACTCAATTTCACAAGTCATATTGCTATCCCGACATTAACTAAATTATGATTTGAAACTCATTCAAGCAGAAGAACTCATGGCTTATCTGTAAAATTTAAAAAAACAAATTTAATTTCTTTCTTCAGCAAAAAAAAAGCTGCAATGTGATAAATACAACTAAGGGACTGTTGGTGCGCACTCAGTGACTGGAATGAGCAGATGCATGGTTTTAATATCCACTCTCATATGCCTGGAGGTTGGCCTCCAACAGGACCCAACAGGATTCCATGCAATCTTTTCAAAGCTCTGCACTAATGAGCCGCCATCATCTGCACGAACAGCCGTGTAAGATGGGAAAGTTGTGCCTGCTCCCTTTACAAACGAGAAGACTGAGGTTTGAGGAAAGGAGCTAAATTTTCCCAATGCCACAGTAAACCCAAGCTCTGAGAAGCCTGTGCCTGATCCCCTGAGCTAGGTTACCATCTTATATGAAATTCCTTCACAGTTGACTCTTAGATCTGACATGGCTGGGGCTAGAATACAAGCAGACACTCCATAGATGGAGACAGACTCGGCCATACGGTACACAACGTCAATGTGCATATATCCAAAGCAATCCTATTCTTTCCACATGGGTTATGGACAAAGGGGTTTTTAAATTATTTTTTAATTTTTATTTTTTTTTATGTGTATGAATGTACTGTCTGCATGCAGGTTTGTGCACCCGTGTTGTGCAATGCGATGGAGGTCAGACGAGAGCATCTGATTCCCCTGGAACTGGAGTTAAAGACGGTTCTCGGCCACCATGTGGGTGCTGGGAATCGAACCCAGGTCCTCTGCAAGAGCAGTCAGCACTCTTAACCACTAGGCCATCTCTCCAGCCCCTTAATTATTTTTTTTATTTTATTTATTATTTTATGTGTATGAGTGTACTGTGTACATGTAGGTTTGTGCACCCGTGTCATGCAATGCTGCAGAGGTCAGAAGAGGGTGTCAGATTTCCCTGGAACTGGAGTTAAAGACGGTTCTTGACCATTATGTGGGTGCTGGGAATCGAACCCGGGTCCTCTGTAAAAGCAGTTGGTGCTCCTAATCGCTGAGCCATCTCTCCAGCCCCATGGACAAAGGTTTTCCCTCTGATGAGCGTGACTGGCACACTATTCCATGCGGATACAGAGCCCAGGGCCAAAGAGGATTTCTGTATGCTATTCTTGGTTTAGCACAGGATGTAAATCTAATTGGAACTGTTTTGATCCACATCTGGAATTTTCCAATGAATAGCCCATTTCCTAATTGGCCCCCTGAGTTAGCAAATGGCTGCTATTTCGATGACTGAGTTTTCCTATCTGTAATAACATTTTTGTTGCATAGTTGCAGTTAGTTCAACATTCTTTTTTTTTTCCATGAGGAAAAATGCTGGATATAAGACAAGGCAAGGAAGGAGAGAGGACTCAAAAGATAATGATAAATAATATTCCAGCTGGGGATGTATTTCAGTTGACAGAATGCTTTGACTAGCATGCATGAAGCTGAGCTTGCTCCCCAGCACTACATAAACTGAGTCTGTTATCACAGGACTCAGGACGTGGAGGTAAGAAGATTAGGAGTTCAAGGTCATCTTCAGCTACATAGAGTTCAAGGTCAGCCTGGGCTACATGAAATTTTGTCTCATTTTTAAAAAGCCAAAGAGAAAAATAATTTTCAGTTTATTGCCTCCAAGAACACATATGCTATTTGTGGAGGTTACTAAATTAATCATAAGGCAAATGGATTTGGACACTATAAAAGAGTCAGAGATGTGCAGAGGAAGAGACACTGAGTGGTATAACAGGGGATGGCCAGAGGCAAGAGAAGGGTAATTAGACAGCTTCAAGAGGAAAGAACATTTGAAGGAATACAGACCATGCAGAAAGAATAAAATGTGAGGAGGTGAAGAGGAAACGGGCATTCTAGACAGAGGAAGCATCCCATCAAAGACACAGATGCAAGGAGAAAGGCTAAAAGGGATAAGTCAGAAGTGTAGATTGGGGTCAGGTTGTGAATGTCTTTGAACTTAGTTCTACAGGCAGTAGGGAGCTACCAAAGGCTTTCTAGTAAGAGAATCAAGTGCTCCCCTGCTGGCCCAAAACACCTAGGGTACCTCTAAGAGATGAACTACTTTCCTATTTAAATCACTGTATTTAAGGGCTACACCAACTTAGCCTTAACTTAACTCACAAAAAAATGCCCTCATTTTACAAAGGAACCTGGAGTTAGAGAAGATGGATAAGTTAACCAGATTAATGTTACCACCAATCTATTGCAGACCCAGACAAGAAAATTTAGGCTTGAATAGTCCCAAAAGGTGTGATAATGATATTGATGATGATGATGATGGTAGAGATGGGGGTGATGTTTATGATGGTAGACATGAGGGTGATAATGGAGATTATTTTTGGTCTTTAAAGTTTTATACCTCCTCTTCTGTACATTTTCTATTTTTTAATTTAACATGGAACAGATTATCCATGTAAACGCTTTAATCAATTATCTGTGGTTGATAACTTCCCTGCAACTTAATTAGCAAAGTTGTTTCCCAGACTAACAGTACTACGGACATCATCTAAAAGTCACCTCGGAAAGGCGGAGCAATTCGTTAGCAGTCACTAACGTCTGCAGGGTTGAAGGATGTAGGGTGTTCATTTGGAGAATGAGGAGCCCGGGCACAATGGCTTTTGCCGTCCGGGTTCGTCACCGGGTTCGTCAAGCTCTTTGTCCACAGGATGACTCACATTGCCAAAGCCCGAGTTTAATTAACATGCTTATTCTGTGCTGCTACTTCCATTCTAACAAATTAAATGTTTAAACAGCCAGCGCAAACATTTAGATCTGAGTCAAAATTGTTTGCACTCTGCCAGTTTAGGCATTTAATTTATTATAATCCTTTTTATAATACATACTGTGAAAGTCATTTTTTGCACAAAAAAATACCATTAGTATTTCAACTGATGATACTGAATCTGGTACTATCAGAATGTGATGTGAGAATTAATTTGGACTGAAGGCAAGGGTCATAAATGAGATAGTAAGCAAATCCTCATCTGTCCTGACTTCCACAACTGACCAGGTGACACCAAGGACAGGTGCTGCCCAGAGCCTGCCTTCTGCTCTGCCTCCCATGAGTCTCTCTGCTGCAGAACGCAGCAAGGCTCTTGCGAGGCTTTCAGACATTTCATCTTAAGAGTCCTCGTGGACCCTGACCTCTTCCTCCCAGCTGCTACGTTCTCAGAATATAGAATATTTTTGGTTTTAGCAATTTCCCCCTTTCCTGATGCCAAAGAAACTTAGAATGCATGGGCATGGAAAACTCTAACAAAAGCTGCACAGAAGCAATGCTGAGCACTCGGGGAGAGGGATCTCTGGCAGTCAAAGAATTGAGACAGACCGATATGCTCCAGAGGAACGACCTTCTGTGGCCACAGGTGACCACAAGGTGGCAGTGAAGGTCTTCTGTGCCTGTCCATTGGCATCTCACCCACCCCACACCCTGACTCTGGCTACCCGGCCTTCTCTCCACCAACTCACTGGGAAGCACATGGACACCCTCTGACCTGAAGAGCTGGTGTTTTTACATTTTCTTCGTTATGTAGTATTGTCGTAAGTGTCTGCGCGGGGCATCCAAGTGGAGGTCACAGGATAACTTGGTGGAGTCAATTCTCTCCTTCCATCTTGGGTAAGCTCTAGGGATCAAACTCAGGTTATCAGGCTTCTGGGGCACCATTTCACTGGCCCGTTTTTACATTTTTAATAAGGATACCGTTCTGTTTTGTTGGAAATGCCATGGAAAGTAGAAACTGTCTGGAAACCCCCTCAACAGCCCTTGCTTGAAAATGGAGCTTTGTGTTGGGACCAAGAAAAAAAAATATTAAAGATGATGGTTATATGAGCTTATTAAATCTCAGCCTTCATAGCTACAGAAAGAAGGGTTGGCTCTTCTCCTCTTTAGGGTTTCTTGCAGTGATTGGTCCAAGCAGAGAAGAGTGGATTCAATTCATCTAGTCAGGGAGAGGAGGGGCTTCCAGGGACAGTGATTGTTTTGTTGCTGTGTGCTAACCAAGGTCACTTGAAAATGAAAACCTGAATTTATTTACTCCCTGGCTCTTTGGGCTTCCATTTCTATTTGAAAATTATTCAAGGTCTTTCACAAAACGTTCCAGATTGTTTGTACTTTAAGATTGCATTACCCAGAATCGAGCCCAGTCAGAGTCCATCATGAAGTTCTATCTACCCAAAGATTGGCTGGTTGAAGAAGGAAGGAAATATCTGAATTCAGCCAATTTGTTATTTCTCAAAGCAATCAACTCTGATCAATGCAGTTTTGTTTGGCTTAGACCCCTGAGAGAGAGTCCTGCTAGAGCCAGTTTAGAAGCTACGCATTCATAAGAGCTTCACTAAATAAGAATGGCTGTGCGCCCCAGTCAGTCGCACGCTCACTGTTTAAATGCCAGGAGGGTAAAAAGAGAAAGAAAAGACAAAAATCCTCTCCCAGTGAATATCCGTGCTGAGGCATTTTTAATGCTCTAAATGCTGGAGGCTTGTGATTAAATGAGTCATTAGCTGGCTATTTCAAACCACTTTTTAAAAAGTTAATCATAATTAGCATTATGATGGAGAATTTACCATGATCCAGACAATAGTGATATGCACGATATCAGTTCTTATTACAATCTCAATAAAGAAGAAAGTGGTATTTCCTCCATTTTATAGATGCAAAAACTTAGGGAGAAAGCTAGCTAGTCAGACTAGCCACAATGTCAAGCTCTGGGTTCGAGTGAGGGACCCTGCTTCATATATAAGGTAGAGGGCTATTGAGAAACACATCTGATGCCCAAGGTAACGCAAACACACTCCTGATCGCTCGATCAGCCACAGTTCTCCATGGTGGGTCCTCCTGCTCCTAGTCTATTTTTAATTTTTTTCATAACCTTTGAAAATGAGCCCTTTTTCATGGGGACATAGGGAATTAAATCCATTTAATATTAGTAAATGAGACCAACTCATTAAAATTTGCAGTGGGTCTCAGACTCCTTACAGTGAACAGGATGCCAGGGGTAGGACAGCTCTCTGCCTCCAACGCTGTTGCTGTGAAGTGGCTGCTGGCTATTCCCAGGCTCTGCTTCAAATTCACCAAGCAGTTTTACACTTTTGGAGTTAAGGAATCCACTACTTTATCTTCAGCCACCATTTAAGGACCTTCCCTCTTGTTAATGCTCAGAACACACAGAGAACAGACACCTTTTTCTTCTGATACTGACCTTCAGCTTGACCAGGAAAATATACAATTCTAAGACTGAACTTGAGGACTGTTAAAAAAAAATACACAGCTCCTGGCCCAGGTATGACTTCAGTCTTTATTCCTGTTCTCAGCCTCCAGATAGAGACTGTATAACTAAAAGCCAAAATGTTAACATCCATCACTACTTTTCTGAACTCTCACTAAAGTGCAAAGTGCTTTATCTATATCAACTCATTTTACAGTGTGGAAGACAGGCACAAACTAGGCAGTGACTACCAAAGCTATCCAGCTAGACGGTGGTAGAGCTGTAATTTGAATCCACTTTGCTAATTTTTACTTGTTAAATCTTTGTTTGATCTCCCTGACTTTGGCTGATGGGAGAAATTAGAGACAGGCACCTTGTTACAGTGTGAATATTTTTATTTTTAATTAATTAATTAATTGATTTGAGTTGTGTTATTTGAGACACAAAATCACTGTGTTGCCCTGGCTGACCTGGAACTCTCTTGTAGTCCAGGCTGACCTCAGACTTGTAGCTATCTTCTTGCCTCTCCAAGTGCTGTAATTACAGACATGGACTACCACCATCTTGGATCTTAAATGGAGTTTATATCTTAAATGTGAGACCTCTGTCCCCTCCTGCAGTGATGTGCTACCTTGCAGCTGGCTGAAAGCAATGGGACCAATTGATCTAAAACCTTCAGAATTGAAGGTCAAAATAAACTTTCCTCTTAAAAGTTCATTTTCTCGGCAGGCGTGGTAGTGCATGCCTTTAATCCCAACAGACAGAGGCAGGTG
Organism: Rhizomys pruinosus; assembly: GCA_009823505.1. Classification (NCBI taxonomy): domain Eukaryota; kingdom Metazoa; phylum Chordata; class Mammalia; order Rodentia; family Spalacidae; genus Rhizomys; species Rhizomys pruinosus. Next base: position 4,018,089 of record VZQC01008741.1, on the reverse strand, counting down.
AATGGATGTGAGTTCAAGGCCAGCCTGATCTACATAGTGAGTTCCAGGCCATCTGGGACTACAGAGAGACCCTGTCTCAAAAAGACAAAAAAAAAAGTTCATTTTCTCAAGCATTTTGTTACAGTGTCAGAAAGCTGACTAACGTACTTTGAATAGTAGGTTCCTGGACAAGGCACTGAAACAGAGTTAGCATAGAGTCACCTGAACTACCTCCATCTTAACTGCTAGCCTTTCTTTCTTTCTTTCTTTCTTTCTTTCTTTCTTTCTTTCTTTCTTTTCTTCCTTTCTTTCCTTTTTTCTTTCTTTCATTTCATTTTTTTCTGCTTTTTTGCATTTGTATGTGAGGGGGTATGCTTGTATGTGTATTATGTGTGCGGGTAGATATGTGTGGGACTGCAGGTGGCCATGTGCCGGGGGGGTGGGGTGGGAGTAGAGGCTGGCATCAAGGGTCTTCCTCCATAGCTCTCCAGCTCTTATACTGAAGCAGGGTTTCTCACCTGAGCCATCAGTTGATATTCTGGCAAATCCAACTAGCCACCCTTCTCCAGAACAACCTGTTTCTGCCTCCTGTGTTCTGGAATTACAAGAATGTTACCATGTCCATCAGACATCTGTGTGGGTGCTGGGGATCCCAACTCTGGTCTTCACACTGAAATAAGCATGCACTTATGCCATATCCCCAGCCCCAATTGGCAGCATTTCTTTGGGTGAGTTTCCTCACTTGTTTGGCCTTTGGTTTCCTCATCCTCAAATTTCTCTAAGGAGAAGAGTGAGAGAGAAAAGAGGGAATAGAAAAACAGCAAGCTTAGCCCATCGGAGGAGCTGATGGTCAAGGCTGGCCTGTTATTCACTTGCTGGAATTTTGCTTCCTCCAGTAACTTTTTCTTGTGCTCTCCACATTATGAATTCTGCATCCGACCTCTGTTTTATCTTCAGCGTGTTAGTATTACACATTTATATTTTACCAGTTATCTCTTCTATTAACCCGGGCACTCTGCAAAATGACTTGTCATTAATAACGTGAACTGGCTTTTTCAGTTTAGACAGCAAGGAAGATATGGAATTGAAGGAACGGCATTATCTAATGCATTTTCAAAGAGATTTGTTTGGAGAGAGCGTTTGTTAGAAATACCTAAGCAGAGAACATCAAATCCTTGACAAAATATATATTAGAAATATTGCTTAGAGGGCTTTGGGGGATTAAAGTCTACCTACATGCATTGCCTCAGATTTTCTGACAAAATTTTAGCAGCAGCCATATTAAAATCTTCTAACTATACTCACAAATGCCAATGCCCAAATCACAGATGCCATCCCTGGCAGATGTGTCTGAGGGTGTGTTTGTCAGCTGAGTATTTTTCCCTTATTGTTTAGTCTGCATGCTTGCCCTTTTAAAAGATAAGCACAGAACATTAGAATCAGGAGGGACCAGATAGATGATTCCCATACTCCCTGGTTTATAGATGAGAAAATTGGGCCCAGATTCGGGAATGTTCTCAGACATATGCCACCACGCACAGCCAGGACTCAGACAACAGCCTGACCCTTAGATCCTCGGTTTTTCTGTTGTGCTAGCAGTCATGTTCCACAAAAGAGTAGTACAAGAAAAAATAAAAAGAAAGAAAGGAACTCAGAGGACCCTGTCATTAATCAAATACCCCCGAGCCTAAAGATGAATGCTCAGTAGTGACAGTCAGAGCTCCAGGAAGGGTAAACATGTTCCAAACAGGGAGCCTCTGCAGACCATGGGACCAAATGAAGTGGCTGAGCTGGTCACCAGCACCCCGGGGCCAGCTTAACTGGAAAATGGCTGATTCCATAGCAGAGGTTCACAGAAAACAACATTTTCTTCCTCTTTGTCTTATTTTTTTTAATTGTGCTTATTTATTTTGTGGGGGGGATGGGTGTATGCAGAAGGCAGATGAGAATCTGGGGGGTAAGGGAATTGTCAGGTCTCCCATCTGTGATGTGGGTTCCAGAGATAGAACTCAAATTGTCATGCTTGGAGCAAGTCGGGCTTGTCACCGTCTCATCTTTCTCTTCCTCATCCTCCGCCTCCACTTCTTTCTTTGTTTCTTTCTTTTTTGAGACAAGGGTTCATGGAGCCCACACTGGCTTCCAACTCACTATGTTGCTGAGAACATCCTTAAACTTCTTATCCTCCTGCCTCTGCCTCAAGTGCTAATATTATAGGTTTAGGCTACCATGCTTCGCTTGAGGTACTGGGATCAAACAGGGCCTATGTAGCCCTGTCTATTTGATGTTTTGAGACAGGTTCTTGCTGTGTAGCACAGGCTGGCCTTGACCTCACAATCTTCCTGCCTTCACCTCCTGAGCACAAGGACACTACACATGGTTTATACAGTGCTGAGAATTGTACCCAAGGCTTTTTCATGCTCAGAAAGAACTCTACCAACAGAGTGACATTCGCAAACACGGAACACCATCTTACAGACACTGCTGAGTCCCTGATCAGGAATGCAATGGGGAAAATGGTGTGTAGGGTCATGCAGGCCTGGAGTGTGATCCGCCAGCTCTGTCTCCACTACCTGCAACCGTAGACGATCACCTTCCTTCACCTTCCTGAGACTCAGTTCCCCATCTGCACACACAGACATCCATGTGTGTTGAGCAGCTTTGTAAGTGGATACATTTTTAATGCTGTGGCTTCTATTGTAAATATTTTTAACGCAATCAGCAACTAGCCGACCAGCCATGTCCTCTCTTTCCAAGGACATAAACAACAGACTCAGTTTAGCAGAACTTAGCTTGGATTCCTATACCCAGAGGTGGCCACAGATTATGTAGTGGCAGCCCAGACGACCAGTCCAACATTTTTTATGCCAGTAACCAGCTTCTCTGCCTATGTTTGTTTAAGTCCATTCAAACCTCATCTAAGCCAAGGGAAACACTACTGCTACTGTAACAGAGACCCAGGACTGGCTGAGGGGAGGCTGTAAATAGCCCCAGTCGGTGTCTGCACTGAGTATAAAAGGTGGGCCAACAGCACGGTCTGCCCTAGGCAAGCTGGGAGAGGCTGGCCATGGCACTGGATTGGCAGCGGGGGAAAGACAGCTCCTTTCCCAATGGCATGCTCCCTCCAAGACCTGCCAAAAGCTCAGCTTACCACAGACGACCCAGAGACTGTGGAGGTCTTTCAGGGACACATTTGCTAACAGTGTGGCTGTAAAATACTGGATCAATGGAAACTGAGAGACCTCTGTGGCAGAACAGGTCTGGAGGTAGAGAATAAGGAGGGTAAGAGACCAAAAAGAAGGCTGGGGAGATGGCTCGGTGGGTACAGTGCTTGCTAGGCAGGCATGAGAACCTGAGTTCAGATCCCCAGAACTCATAGAGAGCCATGTCTGGTGATGGGTCTATAATCTCAGTGCTTCTACTATGAAAACCCCCAGAATCTCACAGGCCAACTAATCTGGCATACACGGTAGCAAACAACAAAGAGATCTTGTCTCAAACAAGGTGGAAGATAAGGACTGTCTGGCCTCCATACTATATACACAGTGGTACACAGGCACCTGTACTCACACATATAGAACACACACATATATACGCATCACAGAGAGACACACATGCAGAGAGTGAGGGGCAGAAGAAACCTAAAGCCCAGATAACAAAGCTCCACAGCAGATACAGAACCACAGATGGTTATTCTTTTTTTTAAGTTTATTTTTTAATTTATTCTTTTATGTGTATGAGTGTACTGTCCACATAGGATCGTTTCCCCAAGAGTTGAAAATGTGTGGTCCAGTCACTAATCAGATAAGCCAAGTGTATGGTCTGCCTTTTCCAGCAACTAACACCACCCTGGGAAGAGTCTCAGTTCTCCTTATTAAGGGACCATCCCTCAGTCACACAATCTTTTGGTTATCTTTCAGTTTTAACACCAAAAGTTGCTCTGGTATCAAGTGGAAAGAAATACGCCAAAGGCAAGTAATCAAAACAAGTTTACCTTAAAATATTAATCAATTGTGCTTTCCTTTTTGTGGCTCATTTTTTTGATCAGCCAGACGCATTCATGTGGCCTCAGGGAAAATTAAGACTGCTTTAGTGGGAATGCAAAGAAAAGACATAGTTTTTATTTTTAGAACTAGCTTTCTGAGCTCAAAGCAAACCTCTGCTGGAAGCTGAGGAGAGTTTTTGTTATAATAGTGGGTTGGAAGGAAAATAGGCGTAGCCCGGGTTGAGGATTGCAGGACCCAGGATGGGACAGAGTAGGGTTAAGAGGAGGGCACGGGGCTGGAGAGATGGCCTAGCGGTTAAGAGCGCGGACTGCTCTTGCAGAGGACCCAGGTTCGATCCCCAGCACCCACATGGCAGCTGAGAACCATCTTTAACTCCAGTTCCAGGGGAATCTGATGCCCTCTTCTGACCTCCACAGCATTGCACGACACAGGTGCACAAACCTACATGCAGACAGTACACTCATACACATAAAAATAAATAAAATTTAAAAAATAAAAAATAAATAAAAAAGAGGAGGGCATGAGAGCTTAATGGGGGAGGGAGGGGGTGGATTTCCATACATAGGAGGAACAACTGTGGGCAGAGACCACCCTGGTCCACCCAGCAGTGTCTCATCTGTTTCCTTGCAGACCCCCCAGTGGGGATCTGTATCCGTGGCCCCTCACTTCTCTCAGCACAGCAGCTGGAGCTGTGTATAACATAAAGGAGACTCCTCTGTGGGCTCCTCTGCAGAAATCTCCAATGACCCTCCATCTTACATGTCAAAGCAAACCCTTCAGGATGGCCTTCTGGGCTCTGCCTCGGTGGCTCTGACTTTCCCTGTGACCATGTTTCCTTCTTGCTACTCCCAGGTGCACGCCCACTGAGGACCTCTGCAGGCCCTTCCTCTCAGGGTGCTGCCTCCTCTCCTCCTTTAATCCCAGTCCAGGCTCCTGTTCTTCGAATATTGCCAACCTGTGGCGTAGATACTCCGGACTGGACTTCACTAATCACCTGCTTAGGGTTCTGCACAATTAAGAACTGATTAGGCTTGGCTGGGTGTGGTAGCGCACACCTTTAATCCCAGCACTCAGGAGGCAGAGGCAGGTGGATCTCTATGAGTTCAAAGCCAGCCTGGTCTGCAGAGCGAGTTACAGGACAGCTGGGGCTACAGGGAAACCCTGTCTCAAACCTCAAACACACACACACACACACACACACACACACACACACAAAGAATTGATTAGGCTTATCTCTTATTGTCTTTCTCCCACTAGAATTCAAGTTGTACAAAAACAGAGATCTTCACTTTATGTACCGATATAGCCTAAGCACCACAAGAATGCCTACAAAAATGGTCAATAAATATTTGCAGAATAGATGGATGAGTGAGCAAACAAAGGCTGGCCCCACCACAAGGGCAATGTCTGTGTGGTCCAGACTGAGTGGACTCAATATGGGTGAGTCTTCAGTCAGTAGCTGACCATGAACTATCAGCAAGAGACCTATCTGGGCCCAAAGACATTTCTGAACCTCATCCAAGCTCATGGTCATGCCCCTGTTAGCTGTTCAGGAGGTTTGGGTTTTGAGAAAGAAAGGCTTTGCTTGACAGTGACATACACCCATGGCTAAAAGTCTGTTAGTGACATACAGCAATACTGCATCGAATGTGGAAACCAATAGTACCTGATCAGGCTTTTTACCTTGGAAAAAATTAAAAATAGTTCGCCCCAGAATATATAAAGAACTTCTGTAGGCAATAAGAAAACCCAATAGAAAAAGGCAGGTTTATATACCACATAAAGGATAGAAAATAATATCCACCCAGGTGTGGTGGGACACGCCTTTAATCTCAACACTCTCAGGAGGCAGAGGCAGGCTGATTGATCACTGTGAATTCAAGGACAGCCTGCTTTACAGAGTAAGTTCCAAAACAGCTAGGACTTTAGGGAGACCCTGTCTCAAAAAGACCAAAATAATAATAACAATAATAATAATAATAATAGGCATAGTACATGTGTTCATCATGAGAGAAATGTTTAAGCGAAACTGTAATACACCACCACTCCACACAAGCAGAGCATATGAACGAAAATATGAGAAATTACCAAGAGTTGGCAAGGAAGCAGAACAACCGTCACGCACATGCTGCTGGCAGGAGTGTGATTGTTACAACCACTTTGGAAACCATTTCACAGCATTCTCTAAAGCTTAACAGGGTTGTTCTGTGTGACCCAGCAATTCTACTCCACGGATTCCAAGGCCAGCAGAAAAGCATCCATCAAGGTTCACAGCAGCACTATCTGTAAAGCAAAACTGGAAAACCACCTAAACACTGCGCAGCACAGATGAATAAGTGACGCTTCACTTATGCAAAGGAATAAAACCATGGCCTCCAACTAAACACACACTTGTCTGACTCACGAAATCCTGACTCAAAAGAGCACACACTATATCATTTCTTTGTGTAAACTGCAAATGCAGGAGAAGCAGTCTTTGGAGGTGGAAGGCAAGCTGGCAGCTGTCCTAGTGGGTGATGTCTGGAAGAGAGCCTGATTCTTGATTGGAATGTTGTTTGCACAGGTGGGCTAAGCTTATGAAAATTTCCAGGTTTATTATATTCACACCACAGGTACTGTTTTTTGTAAGTATATTAAACTTAAATATAAAGTTTATAACAAAGAAGTTCAATGTGGTGGGCTTCCATCAGGAGGCTTGCTCCTAAGATCTACAAGAGAAATGCCAAGCCACTTCTCATGCTAGGGAACAGCACAAAGGGAAACGGAGATGGACGTGACATGTTACGAGCAAGGGAGAGAGATGCAATTCACAGAGAAGCTGAACTTCAGGGGAGGGAGGTGGCGAATAGAGTGGAGGAGAAGGATCCAGACAGAGCCTTGTGTACACACCCAGAAACAGACTGCAAAGCGTGAGTCCTCGGAGGGCTGAAAGAAAAGTTGAGAGGCAGAGTTTGAGAGGACATGGAGAAGGCAGCCCACTCCACGTCTCCTATCCGATCAGCACGGCCACCTGCCCCATACACCAGGTTCCTTTTGCTGACTGCTGCAGTACAAAAGGATGGCGAGTATTGAAAATGTCTCAGATACTAAGTCCTAAAACACCATGTATCCTGTAGACAGTGTCTAGGTGAAACTGAGTACTTGCTGAACTCACATCAATTAAATATGCCTTGATTGAATATACATCCGTGTCCCTCTCCCACCCATCCCCCCTTCCCAATTCACCATTTCAGTCCATTTTCTGATGCAGTCTTTCTGTTGTTGTTCTTTTACTATGCATCCCTCTCCATGAGAAATATTTATATCTGGGTTGTTGGTACTAGCATCCACATATGAGGGACACCATTTGTCGTTTGTTTTTCTGGGACTGTGTTACTTCACTTAACATAATGTCTTCCAGCTCCATCCATTTACCTGCAAAGTTCATGATGTTGTCCCTCTTTACTGCTGCATAGAACTCCATTGTATACATGTACCACATTTTCTCTATCCACTCGTCAGTTGAGGGGCACCTGGGCTGGTTCCAGCTTTTTGCTATTGTGAACAGAGCTGCAATAAACATAGCTGTGCATGTATCTTTGCAGTAAGTTGTGTCTTGTGGGTATATACCCAGGAGTGGTATGACTGGGTCAAATGGAAGGCTCATTTTGAGTCCGTTTAGGGTTCTCCACACTGTTTTTCCATAGTGGCTGTACTAGTTTACATCCCCACCAGCAATGGATGAGTGTTCCCCTTTCCTCAAACCTCTCCAGCATTTGGTTTTTTTTTATTCTTGATCCTAGCCAGTCTATTGGGGTAATGATGAATATCTCAAAGTGGTTTTAATTTGCATTTCCTTATTATAGAGATGTTGAACATTAAGATGTTTGTCAGCCATCTCTATTCCCTCTGGTCAAGTCTAGTTCAGTCTAGAAAAGAAATATTGTGTATATACAACATGGGTTTACAGCCTCTGATAAAAACGGTAATGCATCTGAGTTAAATGTAGTTATTAATTGTTTTCTTATCATTTTATAAATTAATGCTGTTGTCCATATTGGTTTACACACAAAATCTCTAGAGCAATAACTCTACCGGGATTGGCACATACAAATGTTCTCTATATGTCTCTCGTTGTACAGTATCACCTTGTAGCATTCTCTTTAAGATGATTGAAAAAGAAAAATTAAGTTTGCTTCCCAGTTAATCATATATAGTCACCCAAAACAGCATGGGTGAATTTGGTGAAATCTGTGCCTGTGATTCCACCCTATAGTTATGTATAAATACACTGTCCTTCTGGAGACTCATGGTTAAAAAAAAAGGGGGGGGGCGGTACAGACAACATGAAACCTTCTAGTCAGAACCGTGCAATTCAAATCTTAAAATAACTTGGGAAGAGATTTGTTGGTTCCAACAGGACAAAATGTCACCAACTTAAACGGATGGAAGAAAAGATACAGCTTTGCATTGAGTAGATGGACCAAAAAGTGGCAACTAAAAGGTGTGAACCTGTACTGCAAAAAAGAAAAAAAACCTCAGATTGCCATAAACATCGAACCCTTCTGTGGATCCTACATGTACAACTATTTAAATGAGTCCCTAATGAAACTTACTTCTAGTGCAAAAAGGTTTTGATATGACTTTCTTGGCTTGCCGTCCCCCCCCTCATAGAACAGAGGAGAAATATTGAGATGATGGATGTCGATTCTTCCAAACTGTAAATTGGAGACAACTATTATAGAGGTATACTTATAAAACCGGTAAAAATCCTTCTTTAATTGACTAATAGACATAGAACTGGGAAAAGGATTATACTCTGTTCAGAACCAAATATAATACTAAAGTCCTTGGGCTATGACTTAGGCAAAGTATAATTAATGCAGGAGCTCTGACATCAGCAATGGATTGTTCTACCAGGGGGATGTTGGCCAGGGGATCCAAGGCCCCACAAAAGGTAAGGGCTCCTTGCCCCTAAGTGGGATACCTGCAGGAGGAGAGGCGATAAGACACCGCTGCCGAGACCTGACGTTAACATGGGAGGGAATGTAAATTGAGACCAGCACATGCAGGGTACAGATGGCCTCTGGAAGCCAGAGAGTGTTCCAAAGGCCACTAACCAATAAAGCAAGTACGGGTCTCCCTGAGTCAAGCAAGACTCCACCATCAGCACCATCTACACCACCTGCCTGGAAAGACTGTGCAGCAGAGGCAGCCATGTGCCTGTAAATCCCCAAATCTAATTGGCTGTTGGCTCCTCCTTAGGAGGAATAACCCATGGCTGATGCCACAAGCCTACATCCTCTACAGGTTAGGAGATGTATAAGCCACAGTAAGACCCTGTTATATTTATCAGGGGGTAAAAATATAAATTCTAATTTAACATATCATCCAAACATATGTGTCTATGCAAAGTAACCTACCATAACTATTAGTGCTGCTTAAATACCTATATATCGAATTGCTTGTGCTTCATTAGTAGGATCGAAAGGTTTACTCCTGAACAAACTGTCAGCCCATGAAAGGAAACAGCCAGAATTGACCAGAACTCAAGTCAACAGCTCCAGAAGAGAGAGGACAGTTTTACTTCTCATCCACCTGTGCCCCCCTTGTTCTAAGCCTAGGGAAAAAATCTCTGCGGAAGAGGGGGCGTGGTAAGAATGTAAAGAGGCTGCGATTGGGGTAAAACGGTGAAACTACAGCGATGTAGTCTGGACACTCATTGGAACAACTTTGATTGAACAAACAACCTGTCAACCTCCACTGAATGGTGGGACGGTGGGGGTTTGGCACAACAGTCTAAAGATTGGTTTTGCACGAAGGATGCTTATAACTCATGGATTATCACTTAGCTTAAAAAATGAAAAAAAAGACCTGAAAGATGCAGGACAGTTATGGCAGAATGCATGAGCTGGGATGGGTGGGGGTGGGGGGGAAGGGAAAGGGGAAATATGCCTGATCTGATTGGAAAATGATGTCTATAAAATGCCACAACCATCAAAAAATTAAAAAATAAAAAAAAAAAAAAAAAAAAAAGAAAATGTCTCAGATAGCCAGACATCCAAAATCACTTCTCTAGAGTTCTCCTGGAGACGTGCGGAGCCACTTTGGTATATTAAAAGTTTGCAACATACTGTGATTGCATTTCACTGATGAATTCACTGCTTCCAAAATTTGACTATGAAATCTGTTCATTTTCATTTTTAATTGAGCATATATTAAAATCCCACCCAGTTATACTACTGAGCTTGTTAGAGGAATGTCAACTACTGTAACAAAGAAATTTCAGTGTCCTCCACAATAAAAGTTTACTCTATTCACATGACACTATGATGCAAGTGTTGCTGGACAGGGAGCGGTTGCAAGATAATTCAGGGCCCAGGTCACTCTCATTTTGTGGCTCTTTCCTTTGTGTGTGTGTGTGTGTGTGTGTGTGTGTGTGTGTGTGTGTGTGTGTTTGCATGCAGGTGTGTGCACATGAGTATGTGCATGTGTAGAACCTAGAGGGCAACATCAAGTGTCTTCCTCGTTTTCTTTCCATCATATTCTTTGTTGTTGTTGAGACAGGTTCTCCCTGTAGCCCCGGCTGTCCCGGAACTCACTTTGTAGACCAGGCTGGCCTGCATCTCACAGAGATCTGCCTGCCTCTGCCTCCTCAGTGCCGGGATTAAGAGCATGTGCCCCCACACCCAGCCCACAGGATCTCTCACTGGGCTTGCTGGTTTGGCTATACTGGCTGGCCAGCAAGCCCCCGAGATCTACCTGCCTCTGCCTCCCCACTGCTAGGACAGGATTACAGGTACACATTGCCACCCCCAGCTTTTCCATGGGTTCTTGGGATTGACTTCAGGTCCTCATGCTTCTGCAGCAAGCACTTTTGCCGCTGAGCGGTCTTCCAGCAGCCTTTCCCCTTACTGGAAATTCAGAATCCTCACTGTGGGAAGACAGAATGGAAAAATGGACCCACTTCCAGACCACCTTAAGCATAAATGAGAACTAGTCACTTGGCCCTATTAGACACAAATACATGGGAAATGCAGTCACTAGGTACTCAATAATTAATATCAATATCTCTGTGAGTGTGCATTTGTTGTAGTTTGTACAGTATTAGTGTGTTCCCCCATGCATACCTGCGTGCAGGCCAGAAGAAACTTCCTCAATCAGTTCCCCACCTTATTTTTCGAGACACAACCAAATCTGGACCTTGCATTATGGCTAGACTAGATGGCTAGTGAGACTCCAGTATCTTCCTGTCTCCATCCCACCCTCAGGCTAGGGTTATAGGCAAACACCACCATGCTCAGCAATTCCTTGGGTGCTAGGGATCTGAACTCAGGTCCTCATGCATATGCTCAAGCATCTAACTGAACCTTCTCCCATTTCTAGCCATCTCTTTTTTGAAAATCATAATGCCTTTGATCATTCCATTCTTTGCCAAGAACTCCCCACCTTCCCCCACAAAATGCTTTTTTTTTTTTTTTGAGACAGTGTCTCCCTTTAGTCCCAGCTTGCTCTGTAGACCAGGCTGGCCTTGAACTCACAGAGATCGGCCTCCCTCTGCCTCCCAAGTGCTGTGATTAAAGGTGTGTGCCACCATGCCCAGCTTAAAGATGGGTCTTAGCTGCCATGTGGGTGCTGGGAATTGAACCCCAGTCCTTTGCAAGAGCACTTGGCACTCTTAACTGCTGAGCCATCTCTCCAGTCCCCAAAATGCTCTTTCTTTTTATTTATTTATTTATTTATTTATTTATTTATTTATTTATTTATACGTATGAATGTATTATCTGCATGCAGGTCTGTGCACCCGTGTCATGCAATGCCACGGAGGTCAGAAAAGGTTGTCGGATTCCCCTGGAACTGGAGTTCTGCTGGAACTGGAGTTACAGATGGCTCTCAGCCACCATGTGGGTGTTGAGGATCGAACCCAGGTCCTCTGCAAGAGCAGTCGGTGCTCTTAACCACTAGGCTATCTCTCCAGCCCCCAAAATGCTCTTTCTTATGTTGGAAAATTCTTCCCCTCCTCTAGAGACCAAAAGAAAAATACCTGCTCTGGAAGCACTTTCCTGACTTTGACCCCAGTTATCTGCTTTGTGTGTCTATAGGAGTCATTAAAATCTGTAATTAGGCCAGGCGTGGTGGTGCACACCTTTAATCCCAGCACTTGGGTGGCAGAGGCAGGCAGACTTCTGTGAGTTCTAGGCCAGCCTGGTCTACATAGCAAGTTCCAGGACAGCCAGAGGTACAGGGAGACCCTGTCTCAAAAAAACCAAAAAAAAAAAAAAAAAAAGATCTGTATATACTTCCAATCAGAAGAGGAACCCCTTATGAGAAAGGTCTATCCTGTTCCCTGGTACGAAGCGCTGTGTTTGACAAATAGTTCAACTTGATGGAAATAGGGAATGAGGAAAGGGAGGGAAGGAGGGAGGGAGAAGAGCTACGGCTTCGAGGGAACATGGGGAAGTATCACCATCCAATCTAGTACTCTGTAATTAACAAGGCCACAGAGGCTTTTTATACAGTTTTGTTCTAGACTTAAACAGATGCCTCTGAGACAATTTGTGTTCCCATCTTTCTCTCTGAGTGTTTTTTATACATGGTCTTTAACTTCATGCAAATCAGCACCCTTCACTCTTTCCTCTCAACTTGACACTAATGTAAACAATTGTCAAGTTCCATATCTGGAAGATGGCTGGGTTAGTGTTTTGATCTGAATGTAGCCAGTCTGTACTTGATATAATGTAATTTAAAAAAGCATAATTAAAATGGGTGAGAAAAATCTGGACACAATTTGCTAATGTGAAAAGAAACTTTCAAGCTGGGAGTGGCAGCACATGCCTTTATTCCTAGCACTTGAGAGGCAGAGGCAGGCATGTCTGTGAGTTCAAGGCTAGCCTGGTCTATATAGTGAGTTCCAGGACAGCTACCCTGTCTCAAAAAAAGAAAAAAAAAATTTCAAAATGCTGCCTTAAAATCTCTTTATTGACGTTGCCGGGGTAAAATATCATGCAACGAGAGGACTGTCACCTTGCTTCCCGGCAAAGCAGAGGAGTGACCCCTGACTAGGTGTGGGCCCAAGAGACACCACTCAAGCCTCTGTTCAGGGGGACACAGGAAGCACCTATCTACCCTACCCCATACCATTAACACGATCCGTTGTTCCTTGTTCAGTTTGCATGGCTCCAGTGGGATTTCAACCCAGAACCACAAGGAAACCGTTGTCAGGCTAGTGCTGAGAATAAAGAGAGAAAGCACTCGGGACAGGAGTGGCCAAGTACACAGTAAGATTCCTGAGGGACACGCCCTTTGACTGAACAGAGGACAAATGGAGCCTGGATTTGCCTCCACCTAGCTCTAAGACATGCATAAACAAGGGGCACAAGCACACTTTGCTCATCTTTACAAAGGAATGACAATATCAGTCTTCCCTTACCACCTCAGAGTGCTGCGAACGCCACATGAAACAAAGGCCAGAAACAAAGGGGAAAGGTTGCATATGCCCTTGCTCCCCGGGATCTGACAAACAGGGATGCTGTTCAACCCTCACACACCCCAGGGTCCCCAGCTGGCATCTCAGTGACTGCCTACTCACACAAAGATGACCCATGCAGAAAAGCTGCCCTGAGCAAGAGCTGGTCAATGTCCCACAACCTCAGCCATGAGTGTGCATTTGGCTGGGTGGCAGGGCTACTGAAGATAGCCTGGCCCTTAACGTTTGAGTCCTCATTTCATATCTCTACCAGACTTTCTACAGAGAGACATCCCTGAAAGCCAGTTTGCTCTGGTGCTTGATGCCTTGTTTTCCACAGCTTTCCTTCCCAAAGCATGCTGGCTTCATTGATAAGTGTTGCTAGCTCTTTATCGACATCATTTTAGAATTGGTTGCCAAGGCAACAGGATTCAGGAATGATTCTCATTACTGTACAGTCTCGACAAATGAGTGTCTGCATTTGCGTGATCTCAACCAGTATTAGCTCTCCCCTCTCAGAACAGCACTTACAGTGTGCAGCACATGATTCAACATGTAATTATATATTGTCTCTTGATAATTATACATTGTCTTGATGAACAATACAGCTGTGGGCACCCATGTCAACCCACATTAACACCTCTTACAGCAACACCCTCCCTCCCTGATGGGCCAATAATGCACATTTGTAGAAATCATAAAGCCAAATATTCAAAGATGCATTTATAAACCAAACCTACACTCTGAGTCATGAACACTGCCTCAGTTTCCAGCCCATGGAACTCTATGGTTTCCCAGGCCTGCAAACACCCAAATATTTACCAATTTGTCTTATCCATTGAGCTATTTATATTTATGTATTTAAAAGTAGAGTCTCAGAGCCGGGTGTGGTGATGCACTCCTTTAATCCTAGCACTTGGGAGGCAGAGGCAGGCGGATCTTTGTGAGTTCAAGGCCAGCCTGGTCCACAGAGTGAGTTCCAGGACAGTTGGGGATACAGGGAGATCCCTTCTCAAAAAGACAAAAAAAAAAAAGAAGGTAGAGTCTCATGCACCCAAGGCTAGCTTCAGACTTGCTACATGGCAGAGGATGACCTTGATCTTCTGAACCTCCTGCCTCCATCTTCCTGATGCTGGGATTACAGGTATGTACCATCACACCCTGCTTATGGGTCCCCAGGGCTTTGGGCATGCTAGGCAAGCACTGTTCCAACTGAGCTACACCCCCAGCATCCAATTTGCTTTTCTTAGGATAAAATGCCATGAGATTGAGTATAGCCAGAGCTTGACAAACCAAGGAAGATCATGCAGACTGGAACGAATTCCTACACATCTTCTAAAAGCATGGGATGGGGGTGAACCACAACATTGAAATAGTCTCCAGCTTCAGCACAATGCTGCATTTGGATCCTGGACCTGTACTCTGCCCAAGACTGTGAAATCCACACTAACCTTTCAGAAATGGTACCTTAGTTTTCTTCTCTTCTAGCCTGTGAAGAAAATCCAATGTGACAGAAGAGCTGAAAGGGGAAGCAAAAATCATTTAAAATCTCTGCTTGGATTGTAACTTGTAGCTCTTTCTTTCACACACACACACACACACACACACACACACACACACACTGCTTTGATGGAGAATAACTGGACCACAGAAGGTCTGGGGTTGTAAGTATTGAGTTGCATTTTAAGAGAATCAGTGTCTCTGGGTCATTTTAATCAAGTTGCATGTCAGCTTGCAAATTTTCCAAATTAGCTGTAGCTAGAGGAGAGCAAGATGTTGTTCTTCTCTCCCAAAGAATAAAAACAGATTGTTGTGACATGTTCTCAGTCATAATGACAGATTGGAGCCGCTGTTTGTGGTACAAGTCAGAAACAAAGCAACCCCCACACCGAAATTGTAACAGTTGATTGATTTCTGTTGAGATTTGGGCATCTCCCAGTTTGTCAGTGATGTTGACGAAGTTCACAGAAAGCGTCTTGGAAGCCAGATGCAGCCAAAAAGGCAGATTTGCAGCAAAATTGGCTTTCACAGGGAAAGGAAGCCTCTTGGTCTTGAGGGCAAGTTTTAGGGATGCTTCGATCAGATGCCGTTCAAACATTATTCCTTTGAAAAGAGAGGTGGGTAGTGACAAGGAGACAGGTGCCACTCCATCCCAGACAGCCCTCTGTTCTGACAGGAATACTTCTGACAATGAGCTGGGTAAGGCTAGCCTTACATGCAAACCAATGGCTTCCTGCCTGGCCAAAGGGCTGTGTATCCTTCCCTCAAATCCTGCCCCCCCCACACACACACTGATCCACTCAGTGGTTACCATGCTTCACAGCTAGTCTGTATAGCTGCAGCAGGTTGGTTTTCACAAGCCAGAAAAGAAGGCTTAAAACCTGTCAATCATCCTGAACTCGACTAGAAGCCAGTCAGTAAACATCACAACTTAAGTCTGATTCCAAACTATAAATAGAACACTGAATTAATATTTACACCATGTAAAGAAGGAAATAAGAATCCAAGGAATGAACAATTATTGGATTGTACTAGAGGAACCATACTAGAGAATTGCCTCAAAGCATCAAGAAACCTCCTAATAAACAAGTTATTTTCTTATTCCCCATATTTGGTTTCCCTTGCCAACTAAAACCCATTTTCCTTTTAAAATCTCTCCTTATCCCAGTCCATCTTTGGGGTCCACTACTCCCCCACATAGAGCCTGCAGGCACAAGGACGAACACTTTTCAGAGGAAGGTGAGGAAATATGAGGATAAAGCATGGAGATCTGAAGATCTCTCGGAGAGGAACAAAGACCCGGAGGGTAAGGGGGAAATAGGCAGGAGCTGAATACATCTGTTCACTACGGAAAGAGTGCATGGAAACCAGGCTGTGGAGGCCAGCTGAGTGCCCTCCAGGGAACCATTTGTGTGCTAGAGGAGGAGGCCTCAAGGAGGTCTGAGGGTCCCCACAGGTAAGAAAGTATCAGCAACAGATACCAATGATGAGCTAGAAACCTCACAGGGAGAATGCAAAGTAGGGGTGCATGGAGTGGGATGCATTCTTTAAAGCCTGGAAGGACCAAGAAGAGAGAAAGAGATAACTCAAAGCCTAGGAGACAGCCAAGGCCCAGGTAAAAAAAAAAAGATGGCATCCAAGGCTGGTTCTATTGAGGGGATTGTCCGCCTCTTCTCCAAAACTGAAAAGTGGAGGCGAGAGCAAACAAGAGATACATTAGGGTAGGTAGGAGGTGACCGGAAATGACTCCATGGACTTTAACCTTGAAAACAAAGGCATGGCCAGTTCCTAGTTGAGACAGGGAGGGGGCACAGTAATGAGAAATGAGCATGCTTCCCTAAAACCCAACCAGAACAGAATAAAGGCAGAAGAGGAGAGTTTTTGTATCGTAGGAAGACAGTGAACACTGGGTAAAAAAAAAAAAAACTCACAGTGAGCTGAGGAGAATAAATGCATTTGAAGCCCCTGGAAGATCAGCAGAGAGAAAATCTCAATCTCTCTCTCTCTCTCTTTCTCCTTCCCTCTCTCCTTCCCTCTTTCCCTCCACCCATGCTGGCCTAAAATGAGGCCACAGTCCAATCGGACTTCCTAATATGCAATAAGATCAGCAGTGCATGGGCCATTCCTTGGGGTTCAAGTCTTAGACTCGAGGCTTAATGAGTCACCTGCTCAATATTTTTCACTTTGGGCCTCTGGCTTTCTGGGACCTCAGTCCACTCAGCTGCAAAATTAACTTACGGGATCGTGTCAATCGCCAGATGCTGCAGAGCAAAGCAGCAGGTCCAGCTTTGTGCAGGTAAACGAACTGCCTGAAAGCAAACGAGCAGTGATTTCCCAGGGTCTCCCTTCTAAAATGTTGTTATAATGTCAGCTTTTGACAGCAGGATGGTTTCAGTGAAGACTCTAGAGCATCCTGTGGAAGTGTCTGAGCCTTATTAAAATGATGTCAGTGCATGCTACGTTTCACGTCTCATGAACATGAACATCCCACAGAGGGAGAACCCAGCCACTCAGACTACCAGGATGCCTAGGCCCTCACAGGCACTTGGCCTATGGAATCCCCCAACTCCACATTCTTCTCTGAACAGTAGGCCACAGGCACAAATGTGTCCAACATGTGGCCCATGGGCTACATGTACCCGAGGATAACAATGAATTCAATATTATACACTTGGCAGGGGGGGCGGCTGGAGAGATGGCCTAGCAGTTAAGAGAACTGACTGCTCTTGCAGAGGACCCGGGTTCTATCCCCAGCACCCACATGGTGGCTGAGAACAGTCTTTAACTCCATTTCAAAGGGAATCCGATGGCCTCTTCTGACCTCCGCGGCATTGCACGACACGGGTGCACAAACCTACATGCAGACAGTACATTCATACACATACAAAAATAAATTAAAAATTTTTTAAAAGATTATACACTTGTTCAAAACGTTATGAGATTTTGTTGAGATTTTTCTTTGTTTTTAAGACTTTTTATGTGTATGAATATATTGCCTGCATATACGTAAGTACACCCATATTGTTCAGTTGCTCCAGAGGTCAGAAGAGGGTGCCGGATCCTGTGGAACTGGAGTTACAGGCACTTGTTAACTGTCATGTGGGTGCTAAGAATCAAACCCAGTTCTTCTGCAAGAGCAAGCAGTGCTCTTAACTGCTCAGGCATCTCTCCAGCCCCCTCTTTCATATTTTTACAATTAAATTGTACATTTATCAAACATGAACTTTGTATATGACAATGCTGTATCACCAAGTCAAAAGGTTGGACACTCCTGCTAGCACATGAGGTCTCCAGGCCCCACGTGTTTCCTGAGGACTTTTTCCAGAGCCTCTACTATGGGCTGGTCATTCTCTCATGCTATACTCCCATGATGTGGATATTACCACACCCATTTTTACACATGGGTAAATTGAAGCTGAAGGACAATGGGTTAGTGACCACGGTCACAGTCAGTGAATAACTTGAACTGAGGTCTACATGACTCCCAAGTGTCTGCCCTTAAGCGTGACACTCAGAACCATTTTGTTGCAATTGGGAGTAGGCTGTAACCCAACAGGGACAGATCCTATTCCCAGTCAGGTGCACATGAGGCCAAATCCACCTGCACCTTGGAACTCTACAGTCTTATTCAGGGGATGAGATAGGTCCTCCAAACCCTACAGCTAGATGAGGAGAAAGCCATTTCATAGCAGGGGGGCTGCCACCAGGGGCAGGCCTGTGTGGTAGAAGAAGCAGCGTGGCAGTCTGTCACTCCCCAAGTCACCAGCATCTGCCCAAAGCTGTCAACAGTGTTAAGCAACCACAGAGACTGAGGAAGAACAGGTTGCTCAGCCCCTGCTGACATGTCACTGTAACTTTCCAGGACCTGCAGGCTACTGGGAGCACCAGGCCAAGTGGATTCTCATGGTGGTACACAGATACATCAGTTATCCCAAAAGGTCTGCCCCAGCCTGCTTACTGCAGAAGGACCAGGAACTAACTCCGAGATATATCTCCAGTCTAATTTAGTAGGGCTTAGTGATTGTCTACAATTAATGCTCCAAGTGTAGGTTCTTCAGTCCACTAGCTGCAGTTTCTAGACACAACTGCCCTGACCTTTTCAGATCCTTGCTATACAATTTGCCTCTTGTTCAAATAATTTGCAATTACCAGGTACCAACTAGCTTCTGAGAAAACCTAAATGTAAAATGCCGACAGTGTCTGACTTCAAAACAGGGCTTAAGCTGGAATTACTAATAATAAGCGACCAAGGAAATGAGAGGGAGGGAAAACCTGGGCTTAATGATGGTCCCGTCACAGTGAGGAATCGAGTGCTCCAACTCGTTATGAGAGAATTCACTGCCCACCAGCTCTTGGGATAAAAACGGATGTGCATAGGGATATGTAGTCACCTAGATTTCTTTTAGACCCATGTTGTGGCAATTATTGCTAGACTAATTATAGAAGACAGAACCTAAGTTCCTAGCCTGTGTCCTCCCTCTTCCTGCTCTCTCCTCTCCCTCTGCCTCCCCTCCCCTTCCTCTCACTTTCCAACACTTTCACTTATGTTTATAAAAGAGTGGGGGCTGTGCTGAACACCAGGGATATAAAATGGGACGCTCCTTCTGCCCTCAAGGAACTGAAAGCTTACAGGAAAAGAAGACCCACAGGAAATTCCAATGCAGGGAAGGGGAGTTGGATGCAGGCCCGGGAGCAGCTAGGAGAAGCAACGGATTCAGTAAGACCCTGCACTAGTCCACGGAAGGCCCCCAGATAAGGTGATGGCCAGAGACTACTCTATAATGACATGCTCTGACAGGGACCTAGGGTGACCCATCTGGGGAGAGAAGAGCAGGAGGCACCTGACAGGATACAGCAGCTAGCCCAGCCTAAAACAGTGCCCAACTTGCAGCCTGTAAGAAAGAGTTAGGGGTAGGGTAGCTGCCACATTCCTATCATAGGGCGGTATGGGCTTTGAGGAACCACAGCAGGTCGCTTGGCAGCCTCTTTTGGACCTCAAGAGTGTTGGAATGCCGTCATCTGGAATCTAGAGGCTTTTTGTTTGTATTTTGTTTTGGTTTTCTGGAGACAAGGTCTGACTATGTAGCCTCGGAACAGCCTCCTCGAACTCACGACTTCCTGCTCAGCTTCTGGAGTGCTGGGATTACAGGCATGCGACACTATGCCAAGCCTGGGAATCTAGAACTCTTGCCTCCTTATCAAAGTTCAAAGGTCAGTAATAAAGCCTTGTCCTGTTGAAAAGAGCAGCATCCCCAAGGAGACCAAGGTCCTTAGAGGAGAGCAGGGAGAGCTCAGAATGGATATGAGCAGCAGATACACCCTTTGAAGCCCTGGAAGGCTGACAGCACCAAAGGGAGGCGGCAGGGTGGGAGGAGTCTGTCATTCCTTCTGTAAGTTCGACAAGAGTAAGTGGTATCTGCCATTGTCCCCTCAAGCGGCTATGAAGCCCTCACTGCTGGGTCCTTTCCTTCATTCGTCCTGCAGACTGTATGGGGATCCACTCTGTGCCAGGCTCCAGGCCAGGCGAGCAGCTGGGGCAGGGGAGGGTGTCTAGAGGACTCTTTCCTATTCTTGGGTTGCTTTATGTGATTGAAGCCCCTAACCTAGGTTAGGGATCCCAGATGCCATGGCAGTGGACAGGGTCCTGGACACAATCCTCCTGTCTGGCTCCAGCCAAAGGCCAATCCTAGTGCCAGCAGAGAGGGCTGGACCACATGAGATGCAGGAACAAAAGACTTTCCTAAAGCCTTGTGCCTGCAGGTTAAAAAAAAAATAAACCAACAGGTGAAATGAACATTAGAGCTGCAACCTGCCGAGGCTCTTAATCTGTCACTTAAATCTAGGGCTTTTAGCTATAATTGAACATCCTACTGTGACTATTATGAAGAGGAGGAGGAGAAGGTGTCAAAGTTGTGGTTTAAGAGGGTGGAGAAAAATAAATTTTCCTTCAAAACTAGTCAATAACAATGGCTTTGTGTTAAAGGAATGAAGTGCTAGCCTAGTAGCTGTGGAGGGCATTTAGAAAAGAAGCTGAGTCACTGTTGGGGGCTGGAGAGATGGCCTAGCGGTTAAGAGCGCCGACCGCTCTTACAGAGGACCCGGGTTCGATCCCCAGCACCCACATGGTGGCTGAGAACCGTCTGAAGCTCCAATTCCAGGAGAACTCCAGTTCCAGGGGAATCCGAGACCGTCTTCTGAACTCCGCGGCATTGCACGACACAGGTGCACAGACTTGCATGCAGACAGTACATTCATACACATACAGAAATAAATAAAAATTAATTAAAAAAAAAAGAAAAGAAAAGAAGCTGAGTCACTGTCTAGGTGGCCATTACCCTGTGCAAGACTAGAGGACTGCTGAGAGACTCCCCCAAGACTAAAACAGGATCACTGACTTACAGAGAACTTGAAAAGGAGCCACCTGGCAGATGTCTGTAAACATAGCAAACATAGCATGCTAACTGCATCATATTTATAAAGGAAATAATGAAAAGAAAGAAGAGAGGGCAAGAGGGAGGGAAGAAAAAAGGGATGAGAGAAGAAGGGTTCTCAAAAGAACATAGCATCAAAAATATGACAGATGCATGAAATTCAGTAGGAGTTCTATAGGGGTGCAGATAGAAAAGGGAGGTGTAATATGATTAAGATGTATTATATGGAGCTGGAGAGATGGCTCAGTGATTAAGAGTGCCAACTGCTCTTGCAGAGGACCCAGGTTCAATTCCCAGCACCCACATGGTGGCTAAGAACCATCTTTGGCTCCAGTTCCAGGGGAATCCAACACCCACTTCTGACCTCCACAGCATTGCACGACACAGGTGCACAAACCTACATGCAGACAGTACACTCATACACATGGAAAATAATAAATAAATTTTTAAAAAGATGTATTATATGAAATGCACAAAGCTAAATAAATATATATATCAGAAAAAAACTCCCTTGCAGGTCTCAGCAGACTATAGCTTCAACAACTCCATTGCTAGGGAGACGGCTCAGCTGGTAGAGCACTTTCCATGCAAGCTTGGAGACTCTGAGTTCAGTTCCCTAACTCACACATAAAATGCCATGTACCAAGGCACATTCCTATAATCTCAGAAGGGAAGACTGAGACAGTAGAGCCCTGAGGGTTTGCTGGCTACCCAGTCTAGCCAAATCAGTGAACTCCATATTCAGTGAGAGACCCTGTCTCAAAAAAACTAAATGGAAGAGTGACCAAGGTAAACATCTGACATTGATTTCTGCTCTCCACATGCACTCTCACCTACATGCATATGTACACACACTTGTGCATGCAGACACACACATACATATATGAACACACACTTGTGCACGCAGGCACACACATACATATATGAATACACACTTGTGCATGCAGGCACACACATATGAATACATACTTGTGCATGCAGGCACATACATACATATATGCACACACATTGTGCATGCAGGCACACACATACATATATGCACCCACACTTGCACGTGCAGGCACACACATACATATATGCACCCACACTTGCGCATGCAGGCACACACATACATATATCCACACACCTGCACACTGCTGTACATACAAAGTCCATTTGAAACCTGAAAAAAAAATCACAAGGCATGGGATGATTTTATAGAGTACATCCCTTGCAGCTAATCACTGCAAGGCCTCCTGGGAGGCTCAAGAGGAAGCAACGGCTCCTTGTGTACTGAATGAGAGGATCTTCAGAACGCTCTACTCCTTAGAAAGGCAGCATTATATCAACCCGGAAGGTGGTTATGGTGCTTCTATTACTATTATTATTGGACTGAATGTCTTTGAGAGAGTTTTCTCCTGACTAAGAGGGAAATTAGACTGGGAGACTGAATTGTCTCTCTGAATTTCATCCTTAGAGAAATGAGGTTCCTGGAGTATGAAGAGGCATAGTGAGGGGTCTGAGGTAGAGACCTCAGTGGCAGACTCATTGCATCCTAATCTCCATGGAGAACTAACTTGAGGACTGAATGTGTGACCTTGTGAGAAGTTGAGTGGAACTAAATTTGCTGTAACTCTCTTTAAAAAGAATTGAAATGAATATTGTATTCCACATCAAATCTTTTCTTAAGAGCACCAGGCAAAGGCTATTTTTCTGCCCATGCATAGTCATCACCTTTCAAGTAATCAGATCCTAAAACCCTGCTTTAAGAGTCACGGTCACATCCAAGGTAAGAGGAGAAGCGACCTCCTTCAACCCACTTTTCCGTGACAGAGCAGCTTGAAACGCTCTCTTAAACTCATCCTGTCAGAAATATAACTTGTGGGTGCCCTGCATGCAATTTGAATCCTAATTTCCTAGTACAGACTTGATCCCTTCAGGAGGAGTAAGCTAGGGCATGAATGTGCTGTGTAATTTAGGCTTCTCCTTAAAGTGCCAAAGAATAAAAACAAACAAGGAAACTGGTTGTATTGCAGACTTTCCTCCTGAAATAAACAGAAAATATTTCATACTTGAAATTTTACAATTCAGGCCATCATCCTGGAAGAAAATTGTAGCGTGTTGTAATTCACACGTGTTGTAATTCACACGTGTTTTAATTCACACGTGTTGTAACTCACACGTGTTGTAACTCACACGTGTTGTAATTCACACGTGTTGTAACTCACACATGTTGTAACTCACACGTGTTGTAATTCACACGTGTTGTAACTCACAGGTGTTGTAACTCACACGTGTTGTAATTCACATGTGTTGTAATTCACACGTGTTGTAATTCACATGTGTTGTAATTCACATGTGTTGTAACTCCCATGTGTTGTAATTCCCACGTGTTGTAACTCACACGTGTTGTAATTCACACGTGTTGTAACTCACACGTGTTGTAATTCACACGTACTAGGTAATAAAAGGTTAAGAGTGGTTGGTGGTTTCTGGCTAGATGGCTGATGCTTTTAATATGATCTGATTTCTGAAGCATTACCATGTTATTAAATACTTTTTTTGTATGTCAGTTCCAAGTTTATCAGGGTTAATGAAGGAAACATTAAAAAGGAAGTCATGGTTCAGGGTAAGAAGCACCATTACATACCAGAAACTGTGTCAGTGATTAGTTCCCAGCATAGTTGTGAGCAAGGAAACCTGAACAAATGATCTTTCACATAATGCTGGTAGCAGCCAGGATGTGGAGAACCAGGGTATCAGTAAAGATCAGTTTGGCAGTAGCAGCAGAATCCATCTTTGAATAACTCATGCTAGAAAGGAGAATTCTTGGAAGAACTCTGAGGCCCAATGTTGAAGTTCAACTAGAAAGGGAGCACCAGGAAGGACTGGATGAGGACTGCTCCGGTGACACGGCCCCCCAGGATTCACAGACCACCTGACCCCAGGACACCGGCATTCCACAGACTGCTGGCTGTCTAGTCACTGGTGCCTGCAAATCAACTCAAGAGTTAATTCCTGGCAGAAAAACTGTCTAATTGGCCCATTTGGGACCTCGGACCAATCCCTGTGGCTGGGTGGATAGAATCCTGTGGTTGGCAAACCCATAAACACCACAGAAAATGAAGACACATTTCCCACCGAGAAAGGAATTTTGGGTGGACAAAAAAATAACAGCGTTCCCCTAGAGGCCGGCCGCTAACCTGGTCAGTCCCTGTCATGCTCCTGAAGGTTTGCCGCTCTTGGTTTGATCTGAATGTGGCTTTGTCTTTGCCTGTTCTTCCCTCAGAGAGTGTGGTGGGCAAAATGTCCCCCCTCAAACATGTCCAGACTCTCATCCTTGGAACTTGTGAACAGGGGGGCTTTGTTCAGGTGTGATTAAGGTTATGGACAATAAAACACAGAGATTACCCTCAATCATCCAGTAAGCCCAATGTGGCAGAGAGATTTCAGCCAAAGGAAATGTTGGAGAAATTCTGAGCATAAGAGGAACTGTTGTAGGATGAGGAAGAAATATGGAAAACATAAGAAGGAATCCAAGGGGCTGGAGAGATGGCTCAGCAGTTAAGAGCACTGGCTGCTCCTGCAGAGCACCCAGGTTCAATTCCCAGCACCCACATGGCTGCTAACAACCATTCATAACTCCAGTTCCAGGGGATCCAGCACCCTCTTCTGACCTCCATGGGCACTGCGTGACACTGGTGCACTTACACACATGTAGGCAATACACACGTAGACATAAAGTAAAAATCATAAATAAAATATTTTTTTAAAAAGAAGGTATCCAATTCAAGCAATTTCTAAGAGCAAGTAGCAATCACTGACTGGCAGCCAACACATAAATGGGAGCTTCAGTCCTACAACTTCCAGGTACTTAAGTTAGCAAACAATCTCAATGAGCCTAGAAACAAGCTCATATCCATAGCTTCCAGAGAGGAACCTCAATTTGCCCAGAGTGTGATTTCAGGCCTCAGAGTCTTGAGGCAGAATTACAAATTAGGCCACACTGTACCTGGAATGCTATGAAGTAATAAGGCACAAACTTTGTAGTAATTTGTCAAACCACCAGTGGGACCCTCAGAGGCCACACAGACACCTCACCTATAGTGTTAGTACTGGATGTAATGTCTTGCCTTGTGAATATCTGCTGGTGGGGGGTAAGTTCTCTGGGTTTATGACTCTGGCAACAATGTTTTTCTACATTAGCAACAACAATAAAGCTTTTTATGGAACACCTACTATGTAATATATACTTTATAGCCATTATAATTTTTTTTTTTGTCTTTTTGAGACAGGGTCTCCCTGTAGCTCTGGCTGTCCTGGAACTCACTCTGTAGACCAGGCTGGCCTGAACTCACAAAGACCCACCTGTCTCTGCCTCTCAAGTGCTAAGATTAAAGGTGTGCGACACCACCCCTGGCATAGCCATTATGATTTTAATCATCACCCCAAATAAAATACTTTACAGATTTAAAAAGTGTTTATAACACAGCACTCCAAAACACAGAGTTAATGCCTACTTCACTGATTATTTGTAAAGCTTAAATGAAGATAGAAAGAGGTTACAGAGCTTGCCCAAATTCACGCAAATGTTAATACATAATCCTGGAATTAAAAGCTCATTCTGTCTGACCTGAACACATCTTCTTCCTTCCTCCCTGTCTCACTAGTTTCACTGCAGAAACATTCTAAAGGGCATATGTTAGACTGCAATCCAGCACCACTTTGTAACCTTGACATTCCTCAACATCTTAGCTACAGAGGGCAGTGGAAATGGCACTGGACCAGGACTCGGCCAAATCTCCATCGCTTTTCCACTGGGTCTGACTGGGGCTTGGGAACACACTGAATGCTGCAGCCAGTTCTCAACTCTCATGGCATTTAAGCTCTCTCAATTCCTTTGGTCTCCCTCATACATGAATTATCTTCTAGGCATTGAGAAATCTGTGGAGAATTTATCTCGGACTTTTTGTAGAACTCTCTTATCTCCAAGTCTTCACCCGTTAAATATCTGGTACTCACCCCAAACAGACCATAATTGTGGGCCAATGAAGTCATAGGCTTCCCTCAACCTCCCCAAGTGAGTCCTTCACTTTTTTTTTTTTTTGAGTCCTTCACTTTAAACCAGCAAAACCATAGTTATGCACACAAACAGTGAATTGAGTTGGAACCTTATGGCAATAAAACTTTCATTTTCTTTTTTCTTTTTTAAAATTATTTTTTTTATCAAATCTAGATCTGTGTTTCCCCCCCTCCATTCCCCCACCCCACCAGAACTCATGCATTCTGCCAAACATGCTTTTCATCTCTTTCTCAGTCTTTCTCAATATTCTCCATGTGGAAATTGACTGTTTTGAGCAGAAGTTCACTGTTTCAGTCAGTTCTTTGATGCAGTCCTTTCTGTTGTTGTTGTTGTTGTTGTTGTTGTCGTTGTTGTTGTTTCCAATATGCATCACTCCCAACTGCTTTGGACAAAAGCTCAAGGGGAGCACAAGAAATACTTACAACTAGGTAATTGGCACTAGCATCCACAGATGAGGGATACCATTCGTCGTTTATTTTTCTGGGACTGTGTTACTTCACTCAGCATGATGTCCTCTAGTTCCGGCCATTTTCCTGCAAAGCTCATGATGTCATCTTTCTTTACTGCTGCATAGAACTCCATTGTGTAGATGTACCATATGTTCTCTATCCACTCATCAGTTGAGGGGCATTTGGGTTGGTTCCAGCTCCTTGCTATTGTGAAGAGAGCTGAAATAAACATGGCCGCACATGTATTTCTGTGGTGGGGTGAGTCTTGGGGGTACATGCCCAGGAGTGGTATGGCTGGGTCGGGTGGCAAGTTCATTCCAAGTCTTCCAAGGGTTCTCCACACTGCTTTCCATAGTGGCTGTACGAGTTTACATTCCCACCAGCAGTGGATGAGTGTTCCCCTTTCCCCACAACCTCTCCAGCACTTGGTATCATTTGTTTTCTTGATCCTAGCCAGTCTTATTGGAGTAAGATGATATCTTAAAGTGGTTTTGATTAGCATTTCCTTAATGATTAGTGATATTGAACACTTCTTAAGGTGCTTCTCAGCCATCTCTAATTCCTCAATTGTGAAGTCTCTGTTCAGCTCTTTGCTCCATCTATTGAGTGGGTCATTGGTTTTCTTTCTTCTTTGTTTTTTGAGTAGTTTATATATTCTGGAAATCAATGCTTTGTTAGATGTTTCTGGGTGAAGGTCTACTCCCACTCTGTGGGATTTCTCTTCACTTCCTTGATTGTTTCTTTTGATTTGCAAAAGCTTTTGAGTTTAATGAGGTCCCATTTGTCAATTGTCGACTTTAATTCTTGCAGCTGCTGTCTGATTTAGGAAGTCTTTTCCTACGCCTATGTCTTGTAGTCTGCTGCCAACTTTTTCTTCTATCGCCTTCAGAGTTTGGGGTTTCATTTTGAGGTCTTTGATCCACCTGGAGTTGACTTTTGTACAGGGCGAGAGGTAGGGGTTTAATTTCATTCTTCTGCAAGTGGTGATCCAGTTTTGCCAACACCACTTGCTGAAGATGCTGTCTTTTCTCCATTGTGGCTTCTTGGCCCCCATGTCATATATAAGATGGCTGAAATTGTATGTGCTCAGATTTGGATCTTCGGTTTTGTTCCATTGATCAACAGGTCTGTTTTTGTGCCAGTACCAGGCTGTTTTTATGAGTATAGCCCTGTAGTATAGTTTGAAGTCTGGTATAGAGATCCCCCCCTGTGTAGCTCTTTTTGCTCAGGGTTGTTTTGGCTATTCAGGGTCTTTTGTTTTTCCAAATGAATTTAAGGACTTTTTTTTTCCAAACCTGTGAAGAAACTCTTGGGGATTTTGATTGGAATTGCATTAAATCTATACAAGAGTTTCAGTAAAATGGACATTTTTACAATGTTAATTTTCCCAATCCATGAGCATGGGAGGTTTTTCCATCTTCTTATATCTTCTTCAATTTCTTTCTTTAAGGGTTTAAAATTTTTGTTGTAGAGATCTTTGGTGTCTTTGTTTAGGTTTGTTCCTAGGTATTTTATTGTTTTTGAGGCTACTGTGAGTGGGAAATTCTCTTTGAATTCTTTCTCCAGTTGCTTGTTCTTGGTGTAAAGAAAGGCCATTAAAACTTTCATTTTCATGGCAGTCCCATACTTCCAAAGTTACAGTTGTGGCCAGTTGGGCTGGTGGGGGATTAGAAGCATCTGCAGGCAAGCAGCCCACAGATTCCTGCCATCCTTAACCAATGGAGGATGAGGTGACTTCATGGTTAACGTGACACACTGCTGTCCTTGCCCAAAGAGCCAGAAGTTTTGGGAAGAAAAGTTGCTTAGTTTGTGGGCAACTTTTTGTTAATTTGCAGTGTTTTGAAGTGGATTCTCTCAGGGATCTTTTCCCCATTTTCTGCTTGTTCTGTGAACCACTGGAGCCTCCCATGCTGACAAAACTTCTCGCCATCTTCTTTTGAGGCTCTTCCAGAAATCAAAGCTGAGGAACTCTTCCGAGACTGACTTTACTATGCTCTTGTTTGCTGGCCACACAGGTCTGAGAATTGTCCCAAAGATCATCTATCTCTTCCCTTCTGAACTATCCCCAGACACTCATCTCTCTAGCTCTTCCCTGGAATAGACAAGATGTAGTCAGGAGTTTGAACCTGAATCTGTTTCTATCATATGCAAAGTATCTAACATCAGAAAAAGTACAAGTCTGGCTGCTGAAACCTTTTTCATTGCAGCCAATGAACCATAACTAACCCCAAATACTTTTGTTCTCTGGTTTTGGAAGCTAGCATCGCAAACTGGATATCAATTTACCAATGCCCATGCATGAAAGAACAAGAAAGACCTTTGTTCACATGGGGTTTTTTTCCTTTCTTTTTTTTCTACTCAACTCCCCTTCCTTGCAGCTGACAGCTTTACATTGGACTATTTTTTTATTTACTTTATTTTTTTTCATTTTTTAACAATAAGTAATAATTTATGAGTACAAGCATCCTTCATGTAAAACCATTTTGCAAGCAGTTGTGCCCAAACCCACACAGCCCATGGGTCCCACCATCCAGCAGGGGGGCCTTGTATGTTCAGTCAAGTTGATCAGATGAGTGTCCAGACCACATTGCTGTAGTTTCGTCATTCACTCCAATCGCAGCCCTTACATTCTATCACACCCCCTCTTCCGCAGATTGTTCCCTAGGCTTAGAAAAGGGGAACAGGTGGACGGGAAGCAAAACAGTCTACTTTCTCTGGAGCTGTTGTCTTGGACTCTGGTCAATTCTGGCTGTTTCCTTTCATGGGCTGACAGTTTGTCCAGGAGTAACCTTTCAATCCTAAAGGCTTTCTGCTCTTTATTTTTTCTAACAATCTCTATTACCTTCTTTTTTGAACTTTCAGAACGTAAAAGAAGCCAACAGCCTTCATAGCAATCAATATAGAAGTCACCTAGGGAGGTGGTAGTTATTGCAAGTTGTTCATGACTTTAAATGCCATCAGATCATTATTGATAGTTCAAATAAATAATATAGGTACAACCGCGTTTCAGTCCTTGTACCTCTTTATTGCAATGTTGGCATGCTTTACAGTAGCTAGTATTACCACACCCCTTTCCTGATGGTAGATATCAAATCTAGAGCCATTACAGTAGCTTGGAAGGATGGCTATCAATGAAATATGTAGATGTTTTAAAAAGTATTCTTTATTCTCAAAAAAAATTGGAGGGACTATGGAGATGGTTCAGCTCATAGAGGCTTGAAGAACAAGAACAGGAACCTGAGTTTTCTGAGGACCCAGGTAAAATTCCAGGCTTAGTTGTGTTTGTCTATAACTCCATGAATATGGAGGACAGATCCCCAGGGTTCACCGGCCAGCCAGTCTAGCTGAAACATAAACTCCATGTTCAGTGAGAAATCCTGGGAGCAAGCGAGGAAGACACCCATTCTTAACCTCTGGCTTCCACATACACTCTTGAGCACATGCTTGCACACAAGCACACACATACAGAAACACATATATATGCATACACACACATACACACACACATAAAACATTGGAATAACTATTCCAGGGAAGCTGCATCTCTAAATAAAATACTTTTCTCTTTTTTGGAGAGTGGAAATATCAGAGACAGTGGCCTTGACATCAGTCGGCTGTTGGTTCTGGTACCCTTGCAGAATAAACACTGGTCTAGGGATTTGAAGAGCCAACTCCCACGCTGAGGTCTACCATTAACTTGCTGAAAAATCTTAGAGGCTTAACTTTGTGGGTCTCCATTTATAAAACACTATCACGGAACATTGTCAAAGATCCTTGCCAACTCAGCCATTCTTTGACTCCACAAATTATAATTGTAGATACCTTGCACACATCTTCCTCCTCATAAACCCCAGAATGGCCACACATCTTTTACAGATAATGGTATTTCCCAGCTAAGTGTTAACAGTCTCTTCACTTGACTGCTGATCATAAAAATAGAGTGCCATTCTGGGTGCAAGCGCCGAGCATCTGTGCTCAGGACCTCACACAGCCTCACCTGCCCAGCAACACCCACTGTTTGCTGAGCACTTACTCTTAGCACATTTACTTAATCGCCTTAGCATCTTATACAGTGTCCTGTTATTTTTGCCACAGGCCAGGAAGGAAAACTAGTTCCCAACACCTTTTCTGGCTAGATCTGGATCATCCTCATCCTTTGGGTCATCTTTCCATCCATAGAAATGAAGGATGATGAGTTCTTAATTCATAAACATATAAGCCATCACCATGTGGGTCCCTGTCATGAAACACAGCAAGATTCTCAGAAGAAAATAAAAGCTTCATTTAGCTACAACTATTAAGTATTTCCCTCTCAGAAGCAAACACTGGATGTCTATGTAATTATCCTTAACTCTCAGCGGCAGCAGAAAAGAATTCAGTAATTCAAAGTTTGCCATTTCTTTTAGTTAATCTTAATAGGAGAATCCATGAAACTGTGGGGAAGGCTTCAACTGGACAAAGTTCTAGAAAGCTGAAGGCATTTAAGTGCTAAAAGGAATCATGACTTCTGCCACAGAATCACTCCTCTCTATCCTGGCCCCTTTGATAACGTCCTCATTCAGCTCTAGGAAAAAGAAGCTTGCCTTGTATATACTAAATCAGCAAATAAATAAGCAAATGGTAATCATACACAGGTTAATAATATAAAGAAGTCAACTTTTTTTAAAAATTCTCATCTCAAAACCAAGGAACAGCCATTTTGGCAACCCAACTCCTGAATGCCTATCCTGTAGGTTTTCACAAAGAAACAAAAGAGAATCTAGGGCTGGGGAGATAGCTCAGTGGGTAAAGTGCTTGCTGTGCAAGTCTGAGGACCCAAGTTCAGATCCAGCACCCATATAAAGGCAAGGCACAGAAATGCACATCTATAGTCCCTGCATTGTTCGGGGTGGAGACAGGTGGATCCCTGGAGCTCATCAGCCAGCCAGGCTAGCCAAATCTATGACCACCAGCTTCAGTGAGAGACCCCGTCTAAAAAAACTAAGGGCAGGACCATCAAGGATCACCTCTGGCCTCCCTATGTGTACATAGGCGAGCATCTCCACATACACATACACACAAACACCACAAGAAACAGAGAAAGAAACAGAGATAGTGTCCATTGCAGCATTATCTGTAATAGCAAAACACTGGAACCAACATAAACAGAGGGAGGGCGGGCAGGGGGGAGGAGGGATGGGAAAAAAGATGATAGATAGATGATAGAAGATAGATAGATAGATAGATAGATAGATAGATAGATAGATAGATAGACAGATAGCTGGCTTTTCAATATTATGCTAGGTCTAATGCAAACATGACTCGTTCTGGGAATTATGATGAATAGAAAAGTTTGTTTGGCTTTGGTTTTTTCTTTGTATTTTCAACAATTAAAATACATCCTTTCCTCCTGCATTTGACAGCACTAGAAGATTGGGAGCTCAGTGCATGGAAGATCTCAGATGTGATTTGCATTCTGCCATAAGAGGGCTTGCAGGGAATTTGAGACAGAGAGGGCAGAGGGAAGCAATAGCCAGTCTTCCTTCAGTAGCAACAGTGGGCACATGGCCATCTTTAGACAACAGCGGAACTTGCCAGCCCCCTGGCTGGATGTTGTGGGGCAGCTAGGACCACCAGAAGCATGTTCTTGTGGTTTTCTGACCTTCTCACTAAGCAGCAACTTTACAATTCTACCTGAAAGTTAAAAAACACACTCCCACACAACCCACACACACTGTCGTTTATTTCTCCAGCCTTTTCAGTAGTTTGTAAATGCCTAATTCTCTGTGTTAAATCCATTTCTGATTAAAACACTACACTAATATCTATTTCCTTCATTCTTTTATTTATTTATTTATTTATTTATTTACTTATTTTTTATGTGTGTGAGTGTACTGTCTGCATGTAGGTGGGTGCACCCGTGTCAAACAATGCCGCATAGGTCAGAAGAGGGCATCGGATTCCCCTGGAACTGTAGTTAAAGATGGTTCTTAGCTGTCATGTGGGTGCTGAGAATTGATCCTGGGTTCTCTGCAAGAGCAGTTGGTGCTCTTAGCCACTGAGCCATCTCTCCAGCCCCTATTTCCTTCATTCTTAAGTTGCTGATGTGAGGTTACAGCAAAGACCAGTGCTACTCAGTAGAAATATGAGCCACATGCACAATTTTAAATTTTCTCTTATACTAACCCTACTAAAAAAGAGAGAAGAGGGTACAAGGTGTGATTCAGGTAAAGCTCTTGCTTAGCATAGATAAGGCCCTGGATTCAATCCACAGCACCAAAACAGTAAAAAGAAATAGGTGAAATGATGTAAGATATTTTAATTTGGCCTACATATCCAAAATATTATCATCACAACACATAATCAGTATAAAATACTAATCAAGTAATTTGCTGTTCCAAGCCTTGGAGATAAAGTGTATGCTGTGTCTGTCTGTGTGTGTGCATGTGGTATATGTATGAGTGATCATCTGTGTGTCCCTGGAACTGGAGTTCTCCTGGAATTGGAGTTTCAGACAGTTCTCAGCCGCCATGTGGGTGCTGGGGATCGAACCCGGGTCCTCTGTAAGAGCGGTCGGCGCTCTTAACCGCTAGGCCATCTCTCCAGCCTGGGAACTGCCTGTTTCTACCTTTCCTTCCACCCCGCAGCTCTGAGATTACAGACGTGCACCACAGTGCCTGGCTTTTTACACAGGTGCTTAAGATTGAGCTCAGCCTGGTCTACAGAGCGAGTTCCAGGCCAGCTGGTGCTACAGGGAGACCCTGTCTCAAAAAAAAAAAAAAAAAAAAAAAAAAGCAAGTATGAGAGCAACTAATGGCCCAGGGGCTGGGCTCGGAGCCAAGTGACTATAGAAGCCTCTGGAGAGGCCTGCCCCATGTGTTGGGGTTGGGCTAAGACCTGTGGCTGCAGGTATGCCTCTCTTACGGCCCGCTTTGTATTGTTTCAGCATGGCAGTACTACACATAGACTGAACACATTGGCCTTGTCATAATGAATAGTTATGACTCTCCACATCAGGCATCATGCCAAGAACTGTGCATACAAAATCCTGATTTTTATCTTCTCATAGCACCTACCAGGAAACGCCCATTAGTTCCATTTTATATAAGAAAACCAAGGGACTAAGAACATCACCTGAGGAAATGGGATTAGTAAATGTTGCAGCTACAGCTCAAATATAGGCACTTGAATTCTGGAGCCTTCCAAGTAATAGCTATGATGTGTTGCTTCAGGAAAGGTTGGCCAGCTTTACTTCAACTAGAAAAAGAGAGGTGTGAAGGCTGGAGGGTGGGCTGCTGAAGCCCGCTTCCACCCAGTTCACAAATACTGTGTTCCAGCTGGGCCAGGGGTAGGGGGACAGTGGGAGGCAATGGGCACAACACTGTCATCAGGAACAGTGGCACACTACACATGCAACACCCTTCCTGAAGTGGTCATACGAGCCCACAAGGTCCCACCCACAGAGACCCTGGGTGGGATTAGGGCACAGAAAGAAAGAACCTTCTCAGGTAAGAAAGTGAGGTTGCCATGGCAACCACAAATTCTTGGCCCAGTGTATTGAGTCTTAATTCAGAGAGGCTTGATTTTCCAGAGAAAAAATAAAATAAAGCAAATCAGAGTCCCTCTGTGCAGCGGCAGCCTTCCACAGAGGGGCAGTGTCTCTGGCAGGCTCACAATCTAAACAGATTAACCGCCAATGCCCGGAGGCTTGTGAAAAGCATCCTGTAGAAGATGAAGTGGGCTTTCATACTTGACAGTATCCCAGATGGGGCTTAGTGTGGCTTTACCAAAGAAGCTGCCAGAATAAATACGACCCAGTGCTCTGACACGATCCCGTTCCCGTCGTGGGTCTCCCACAGAGGCCTGCAGTTGGACCCTCACAAATGCCGGGTTTTTTGCAGCCAGTCAGCCCTCATTTACTGCACCAAGCTAAGCCCCTGGCTCTTGGTACTTTCCTACTGAGCTGCCCGCAGCTCTGAACAGCCTTCAGAGCCCATTTCCACAGAGCCTGGATCTGCAATTCCTCTTCATTGATGGCTCCCTTCTTGTGGAAGAATTGAAGCCCGGTGAGGAGTCCTGCTGCCACACTGGCCCCCCAGTGGCACCTCTTTACTGCCCCTCCCCCGTAGGCCCACACACATACATGCGTCTCTAGATGCCTAGTAGGTCATACCAAAGCAGAGAGGCAGGGAGGGTCTGTAGGAACTTACACTCCGCCTTGGGCCGACCCACCTGACCCTCCCACTATTCCAGATGATGATATCAGCCACCCATTGTGCAAACTGGATGCTGTTCTCCCACCATTTACCAGACAGGCCAACAAAAGACTGTGTGCCTAGAATAGGGAGAAAAATTATACCCAAATCCTAAGATTTCCTGTACCTTAGAAGGGATCAAAATAACTGAGCCAGCTAATTAGAACCTGATGACAATAGGGTCCATAATCCTTTATTTTCACATTTATATCCTAGCTCATGCAAAAATTCTTTAAGCATTACAGAATTCTAACTATTGAAAGAAAATATCTCATTTTGGGGCCTCAGTAGAGTGAACTATTTTCATTTTCCTGCATTCAACTGCTATTGGGCTTTCATTTTCCCTATATTATTATCTATTGATAATACCATAGTATTATCTCATCTGTTTAGCCAGCATCATGAGATAGAGTGAGCTTATCGTCGCCCTCTCTATAGGTGAAGCCACCAAGACCAGACAAGACCAGAACAGCTGCTCAGAGGCAGTGGCCCACTGCTCTGTCCGAGAAAGACCAGAGCAGGCTTGCCGAGTCTCAGTCTAGCGCATCAGAGATCCTGTTGGGCTGGTGTTCTGGGTTGACCCAGGCCCGGTGGATATATTAGGGAGATAGGAATTCTTTTGATAAACAGTATCCACAAGTGCCGTGAAGAAGGTGAACTGGGTGGCTTGGTCCACAGATAAAAGAATTCTTTCTTGCTGGGCGTGGTGGCGCACACCTTTAATCCTAGCACTTGGGAGGCAGAGGCAGGTGGATCTTTGTGAGTTCAAGGCCAGCCTGGTCTACAGAGCGAGTTCCAGGACAGCTGGAGCTACAGGGAGACCCTGTCTCGAAAAGAAAAAAAAAAAAGAATTCTTTCTTGTAGTCTACACCCTTCTCTGCCTTTGAACAGTGTGCCAGGTATGGGAATCAGCTATTCAGAAAATACTAACATTTAACTATAAATTATTTTGCAGAGAAATTTTCCCCTACCACCAAAGTAATGGAATTGAGATACACATTGTGATTATTGTGATCTGTAGCTAACAAAAGGGGCTGGGAGTCCATGTCACAGATGAGCCTGCAGCTTATCTATGGAATACAAAGAGATGGAAGATACTGGGCACACATTTGCCCTCCACACCAAAAAGTAGCAAAATTCAGTGGAAATAAAATAGCCAGGACTTGTTTATCTGTATTGGTGAAGGAAAGTCTGAGGTTGGGAGTCTAAAGTGTAGGCGAACATGGTAAGTTATATTTTACACTTGGAATATGTTGTATACTTTGGAATATGGATCTATTTCCTTCCAGGAACTCCTAACACTAAAACCTAAATAGGCCAAAGGAATAAAATATTGGAAAGCTGTCCATATTTCCCTCCGTGGAGTGCCTGTGGCTGCAGGAAACAAAACCTGTGAGTGAAGCTGACTAAACAGTGACGCAATTGACTGTCTCTTGAAGCTGAGAACCCAGGTCATTTCCTGTGCTGGCCTTAGGCTGTCGCCAGTGAAAGTAAGACAGAAGGACTCAATGTATCACCTCCAGGTACATCAAGGTCCTAGGGACAAAAGGAAAGGGGACCATCTTTTCTCCAGAATCCTCACTCTGTCCCCTAAAATCACAGCATGCCTCCCTTCATCCCCTGTGATCCCAGAATCAGTCAGGAAGTGCACTATTCCCAGTCAAACCTCTACTGCATACTCCCCAAAGGGGTCCTTTCCTGCACTCACACAGTTAGCAGACTTGATGGAGTTTATTTTACTGAGGCTGAGAATCAGTTACACAGGTGTCCCCCCCCCATTTACTCCTGCTTAAGAGTGGAGAGAAATGAACTATGACTTTTAGTTTCAAGTTCTGTTACCTGAGTGCTCTTTGTGACTGAAATAACTTAAAGATAATTCTCACCTCACTAAGAAAACTTTGAGTAGAGGGAGAGTTCAGCAAGCCAACAATAAACTATATAAAACTATAAGAAACAGTTAGCCCTGTGTCCAAGGTGACTGTGACTTTTGCAACGAGTAATGTGTCATTATTGTCATTCTCAGAAATCTACCTGATTCAAAGCCATTTTCAAAGGCTAATGATTGATAAGATATGTGGAATATGGTGTCACTGATCCAAAGGTTCCTGTGCAGTGTGAGACAAGTTTGTCACCACTGTGGCCACTCCAAGGGCTCAGAAGTGGACACTCAGGGAGTAGATTCCTTAAAGGTATGCAATCCTGTAAGGAGAAGGGATGGATTGGTGTCACAAACTTTCGGACATAATGACCACATCAGCTACACAAAGCCCCAGTTGGAGGCTAGGAAGGGAATTGCCTGCAAGCAATTTACACAGAGTAGTGAAGAAATAAAATGCAGTGTCAGGCCACTGAGAACCCATCGCTGCCTCCCACTCTGGGAAAGAAACAGAAATGCAGCCATTGGCTCCACTTATGTCTGGAGCGGGGATGAAGGAAAAAACAGAAATAGAAAGGTGTGTACACTCATGGGTTGACCTGATTAAACTCCAGTGAAAAACCTCCTTCTCACAATGCTGGGGTTAAGAAGGACCTCACGCTCAGGACTGCACCATCAGAACTGCACGTCTCAGCCTTGGGTTTTAATAGAAGTGGCAAGAATGCCAGATCAGAATCATTCCAGAACCAAATTTTACAAAACAGAAAAAAAAAACAAATCCACACTCCATCTGATACCATGCAGCCACCCAGGCCTCAAATCCTGCTTCTTAGTCATCCACCTCACACAAATGGCCTGGGGAGCTTGCGCAGTTGCAGGACCTGACTCGGAGGTCCACAGCAAGGACCAAGAGCTTGTATTTCTAACAAGCTTCCAGGTGATTCTGATGCTGCCAGTCAGGAAGCCAGGTTCTACCTTACCTGTGAGAGAGCACAAAGTTTACGGAGTTAGCCCTTGGTGTGGTTAACATATATAGCAGTCTTAAGAAAGAAGGGAGTCATTAAAAGTCAGCCAAGGTAGCACTTGGGAGGCAGAGGCAGGCGGATCTCTGTGAGTTCAAGGCCAGCCAAGGATGAATATGATCAAAGCACATTATATATACACGTGTGTGTGTATGTGTGTGTGTGTGTGTGTGTGTAAGAAGAAAGAAAAATTTTAAGGTCAGCCAAAGATTAGTGTAGAGCATATGAAAAACTCTTAAAACACACACACACACACACACACACACGCACACACACACACACACACGCACACACACACGCACACGCACGCACACGCACGCACACTCACTCCAACCAGCTTATAAGAGACTGAGATGCCTCAGTGATTAAGCAAATTTGCTTCTCTTGCAGAGGACTCAGGTTCAGTTCTG
The DNA here is from genome assembly GCA_009823505.1 of Rhizomys pruinosus. Lineage (NCBI taxonomy): Eukaryota > Metazoa > Chordata > Mammalia > Rodentia > Spalacidae > Rhizomys > Rhizomys pruinosus. The sequence goes on along the minus strand of VZQC01008741.1, from coordinate 3,979,677 downwards.
AGCACTCCCATGGCAGCTAATGGTGAAACTCCAGTTCCAGGGGATCTGATGCCCTTTCTGGTTGCCACAGGCATTGTACATCATGAGTGCACTTACCTGTACATGCAGGGAAAATACACATATAAAATAAAAATACATTCCAAAAAATTTTTAAATAGGCAATGGATTGAAATAAACATTTACCCAAAGAAGGCACACAAATTACCCCATATCATATAAAATGGGGTCTGTCTTCATTGATGATCAGGTAAATGCATATCAAAACCACAATGAGAGCCAGGCGTGGTGGCACACCCCTTTAATCCCAGCATTCTGGAGGCAGAGCCAGGCAGATCTCTGTGAGTTTCAAGGCCAGCCTGGTCTACAGAGCAAGTTACAGGCCAGCTGGGTCTACAGGAAGACCCTGTCTCAAAAAGACCTCCCCCCAAAAAAGACAATGAGATAGTGCCTCATAACCACTAGAAATGGCTATCATCAGCAGTAGTAGTAATAATAATGATAATAATGCCAAGCATGAGCCTCAGAAGGCTGAGGCAGAAAGATTACCAGAGCCCAGGAGTTCAAGGCCAAGTTTGATGACATAGTGATATAGTGTTTCAGAAAGAAAGAAAGAAAGAAAGAAAGGAAGGAAGGAAGGAAGGAAGGAAGGAAGGAAGGAAGGAAGGAAGGAAGGAAGGAAGGAAGGAAAGTTGTTGAGTGTGAGATGGAGTTGGAACCTCTGTGCACTGCTGGTAGGAAGGTAAAGTGGTGCATCCACTGGAGAAACTTGTGAGAAGATAGGAGAAAGAAAGAGGAGTTGTTATCTAATATGTGTGGAATTTTAATTTGGGAAGATGATGGTGATGGGAACAAACAATATGAATGCACTTAATGCCACTGAACAACACAATTAAAATGGTTAAAATAATCAATTTTATGATGTATATGCACATATATATGCCAAGCAAAGAGGAAACTGAGCACTCTTTTTTTTTATTTTATGTGTATGAATATATTGCCTGTATGTGTATAAGTGCACCCGAGCTGCGCAACGCCCACAGAGTCAGATTCCCCTGAAACTGGGCTTATGGACTGTTGTTAGCCACCATGTGGGTGCTGGGAATAGAACCCAAGTCCTCTGTAAGAGCACTCAGTGCTCTTAACCTCTGAGCCCTGCATTCTGGTTTTTATACATAAGGGAAAGACAAATTCTCTCTGTGCCTGGGTGAGCAGGGACAGAGCATGCTGGCGGGGAGGGCCAAGTAGAAGCCTCCCCTGCACCCGACTCCCAGCTCCATGTTCTTTGGCCCCATATTTCTCATATGAGGTAACTCTGGAATCATGAATAGATGCAAAAGGTGAAATGAAGAGAGGAGACCAGGGAGGGATAAAGACCCCCAGAGTCTAGTTACAGTCCACTCCTGTCTTAGCCATGACCCTTTATTTTTTTAATTTTTTTTTTTTATTTCTGTACGTGTATCAATGTACTGTCTGCACGCAGGTCTGTGCACCCGTGTCGTGCAACGCTGCGGAGGTCAGAAGAGGGTCTCGGATTCCCCTGGAGCTGGAGTTCTCCTGGAATTGGAGTTTCAGACAGCTCTCGGCCGCCATGTGGGTGCTGGGGATCGAACCCCGGTCCTCTGTAAGAGTGGTCGGCACTCTTAACCGCTAGGCCATCTCTCCAGCCCCCACCCATGACCCTTTAGATGGAGGCTTCTCTCTCCTGAGACTGGCATCTTTTCAGTGAAATGAAGGGAAGGACAACATTCTCATCAGCATGAAGAGGAGTATCTCTAACATTAGCACTTTCCAAACTTACCTGAACATAGACTGTCTTTCCCTTTATTTCTCAACACCTGAACGACTGCAGCAGAAATCTCTAAAATCCCTCTGGTTCTAATGTTCTAATGCACTCTGATTTTATGTAAAATTACTTATGAGCCAGACACTTAGGAGGCTGAAGCAGCAGAACATCATGAGTTTGAGGCCAGCCTGGGCTACGTTAATGATTTTTGAGGGCGGCCTGTGCTACCATGTGAAACCAAGTGCTTACCGCATAAGCATGAAGACCTGAGTTCAGTTCCCCAGCACTTGGGTAAAAGCCCAAGTGTGGTGCAACATGCTTGTGACCTCAGTATTGGAGAGACAGAGACAAGAGGATCCCTGACTCTGCTGGCCAGCCAGGTCCTAGAAAGGGACCTTGTCTCACAAAACAAGATAGGTTAACTCCTGAGGAATGACACCCAAGTTTAGCCTACACACACACATACACACACACACACACACACACACACACACTTATTAAGCCTCTTCCAAGCCATTCTTTCAGCCTTGACCCTTCTAACCATGTGCTAACCAAGATTGGCCTGTCAGGACAGGTGAGGAGACAAACTGGCCAGGCATGGCAGGTGGGACATCTCATGGATTTTCCCTGTCCCTCAGTGCCTCAAATCCAGGCATCTGTGGATGGCTCCCCCAAATGAGCACGCCATCTGTAAACAGCTAGCAGTCTCTTCTGACGACAGGAGCTCTCTGAAAAGGAGAGGTCTTTCCCAGGTTCTGGAGTTTGCATATTTGATTATTTTCCACAGCAAACTGGCCGCCTAAATGTTTTCCTGTGTTTGAAAAGATAACTCTTGCCTAAGCCTGAAAAAAAATTGGGGGCAGAACACTCACTTAAATCTAATATCACATTGTTTGCAGAGAAGAAAAGAGAGGACAAATCCTACACCAAGAAACTCGAACAATCCCTCCAGACAAATAGGCTGTCTTTAAAGATGTCACAGGCTGACAAAGAATCACCCCATCCTCCCAGCAGAGAGCCCCTCACTCAGAGCCAGGCAGCTTGAAGGCTTCCTTTGGGTGGAAAAAAATTACACTGGCCTTGGTTCAGGCTTCCTCACTCTCTTGAGCTGACAAGTCTTAAAAAGAACTCAAGAACCAGAAAGAATTAAAGGTCTGCCTATTTTTTCCTCCGTCAGAGGCTGTACAGCCTCTAGAATTTATCTTGAGGTTCCATTTTCAATCTCTTTCTTCCTGCACAAACATATCAATAATTGTCCCATTATACACAGACCTGAACTATATTTACAAAATGGGAGTATAAATTATCCTGCAAATCATACTAACGTTGTGAATAAATTTAAAGATGTGCATGTGAGACAGCAAATCAGCCTATTTCTAAACACCTAACGTCAACATGAAATCAATTCCAGCCAAGAGCCTGGCTCTATGCAGGGACTGAGGGAAGCAGGCTAGCTAGCTTCTGCAACCGCTGCCTTTGTAGGCAGAGAAAGGTCAAGTGCTGGCAATTCAGTATGGCTCACCTCACCTGAAAATGAATCAACACACACTGGGTTCAGAAGCTCACAGTTCAGGAGGGAAGACTAATATGTGACACAGCCATAGTTGAAACAAGGACTTCAAAGATACAAACAATGTGCTAAGGGGCTGATGGGGTACTCAGGCCAGATTCCATGAAAAACTAGAGTTTTTAGTTATCTTCTATTTAAAAAAAAAATNTATATATATATTTTGTCTGAGATCTCAGCCCTTGGGAGGCAGAGACATAAGTATTGCTGAAAGTCCAAGGCAAGCCTGGGCTATATAATGGATTCTAGGCTAGCCAAGCCTATATAGCAGGACCCTACCTAAAAATAAATAAATCTAAGATTACACAAGTTGTGAGGTCTGAACTTTGATGCTGGGAAAGGAGGAGGGTCATGGGAGGCCGGTTGGATGAAGAGAATTTGAGGAGTCACAGGCAGATAAGATATCCTTTATTCACTGGCACACAGGACTCTAGGCAAGTAAATGCCAGCAGGCACATGTGGGCTGCACGCAGGTGGGCACAGGCTCACACACAGACTGCACCCAGGCAGCAGGTAGAAGCACACAGGCTGCACCCAGGCAGCAGGTAGAAGCACACAGGCTGCACCCAGGCAGCAGGTACAAGCACACAGGCTGCACCCAGGCAGCAGGTAGAAGCACACAGGCTGCACCCAGGCAGCAGGTAGAAGCACACAGGCTGCACCCAGGCAGCAGGTAGAAGCACACAGGCTGCACCCAGGCAGCAGGTAGAAGCACACAGGCTGCACCCAGGCAGCAGGTAGAAGCACACAGGCTGCACCCAGGCAGCAGGTAGAAGCACACAGGCTGCACCCAGGCAGCAGGTAGAAGCACACAGGCTGCACCCAGGCAGCAGGTAGAAGCACACAGGCTGCACCCAGGCAGCAGGTAGAAGCACACAGGCTGCACCCAGGCAGCAGGTAGAAGCACACAGGCTGCACCCAGGCAGCAGGTAGAAGCACACAGGCTGCACCCAGGCAGCAGGTAGAAGCACACAGGCTGCACCCAGGCAGCAGGTAGAAGCACACAGGCTGCACCCAGGCAGCAGGTAGAAGCACACAGGCTGCACCCAGGCAGCAGGTAGAAGCACACAGGCTGCACCCAGGCAGCAGGTAGAAGCACACAGGCTGCACCCAGGCAGCAGGTAGAAGCACACAGGCTGCACCCAGGCAGCAGGTAGAAGCACACAGGCTGCACCCAGGCAGCAGGTAGAAGCACACAGGCTGCACCCAGGCAGCAGGTAGAAGCACACAGGCTGCACCCAGGCAGCAGGTAGAAGCACACAGGCTGCACCCAGGCAGCAGGTAGAAGCACACAGGCTGCACCCAGGCAGCAGGTAGAAGCACACAGGCTGCACCCAGGCAGCAGGTAGAAGCACACAGGCTGCACCCAGGCAGCAGGTAGAAGCACACAGGCTGCACCCAGGCAGCAGGTAGAAGCACACAGGCTGCACCCAGGCAGCAGGTAGAAGCACACAGGCTGCACCCAGGCAGCAGGTAGAAGCACACAGGCTGCACCCAGGCAGCAGGTAGAAGCACACAGGCTGCACGCAGGCGGCAGGTAGAAGCACACAGGCTGGAGAAGGCAAAAGGCAAAACACAAAGCCCTGCCTCTGACCTCAAGGCCATATTTCTAAAGAAACACACACACACACACACACACACACACACACACACACGAGGGGAGAGCTGGAGAGATGGCTCAGTGGTTGAGAGAACTAGCTGCTCTTGCAGGTTTGGGTCCCAACACCCACATGAAAGCTAACAACTCTCCATAACTTCAGTTCCAGGAGATGAGACGCCATCCTCTGGCCTCCACAGAAATTGCACACACGTATACTCACATATATACAGGCTAAACCTTCATATACATAACATAAAAATAAAGAAAGAATTATGGAAAAGTGGCATTTTTCCGGGGATAGTCATATGACAGGTTGTATGTCTGTTTACTTTTGGGTTCCCAAGGTGCCTGGTGCAGCCGTTTTGTGCTGACTTACAGTGCCCCAGTTGAGCAGCATTAGCCATCTTGGCCCATGCCAGAGATCCTTATCCTGTGTTGTCAAAACATAAATGGACCCATGAGGCCTCTGTTCCCGTTACAAGTCTATTTTTTAAGTACTCTCCAGAGATACTGTATGCTAATAGTTCAGTATATTCTAGACTTTTCCTATACTTCTTGGATTTTCACATTTTTGTTGGTTTGCTTCTTGTTTGTTTTCAGTACTGAGGATTCAGTGCTGGGGCCTCTTCCTCATGCTAGACAAGCACTCCACCACCGAGCTGCCTTCTTACCCCTTCCATCCATTTATTCTTTCTTTTGAAAGGAATATTATGTGATACAATCAATAGTGTATTACAACATGCTTTATTTGTTTCCACTTAACATTGCATAGTTAACAATCACTTAACAATGGAGATATGTCCTCAGAAATGTCTCAGCCAATATGGTCATTGCTAGCATATCATACATGTTTCATACACGTGAGAATGTAGTTACACTAAAATGGGTCTATTGACAACTGACATAATTTTATGAGACTGTGATAGTATATATGGCCTCTTGTTGACTGGAACTAGTTATTCAGCACATGACTGTCTTCCTGAACATGCTCTGTGTGACATCAATCTCATTTTTCAGACTGTTGCACACTACTCCATTGTGAGGAGCTCTCAAAATTTTTCCGCCTCTCCCAATGAGTGGGCATTTATTTAGGTTGTTTCCATCTCTTGGTGTTTCAAACAAAACTGCAGTAGATATCCTTAAAATTGAATCTTTTACTCTTACTTTTTTATGAAAAAACTAGAAATGGAATTGTTACATCCAAAGATACAAACATTTGGCATCTAGAAAACATTGTTAGCCAGGCATGGTGGCACACACCTTTAATCCTAGCTCTCAGGAGGCAGAGGCAGGCAGATCTTTGTGAGTTCAAGGCCATCCTGGTCTACAGAGCAAGTTCCAAGACAGCTGGGGCTACAGGGAGACCCTGTGTCAAACACACACACACACACACACACACACACACACACACACAAAATTGTTAAAAGATTTTACTCTGCACCCTGAAGGTTAGGAATGAACAGAGGAAAGAGTGGTTAGAGTAAGCAGCAAGCTTGTTCCTGAGACCTGCAGTTTAGAACGGTAGCCCATGAAGCCAGAAATGAAGTTTGGGGACAGGCAGTACTTGGAAGGACCAGACCACCACTCCTCACGGCAACTCAGTCCTTATCCCTGCACTCTTTCCTCAAACCCACGTCCACTACTATCCAAACATAGAAGCTATGATCATCCAAGAACAGTGGCTGTGGCTGTATGCCTATACGACGCAGTCTCTCTACTTGAGGACAGCTTCTGAGGAGAGGGGACTTCTCCATTCTTTCTATCTACTTTGAGCATGTTCAATTTTTGTTTTTGTTTTTGTTTTGTTTGTTTGTTTGTTTGTTTTGTTTTTCTTGAGACAGGATCTTCCCAGCTGGCCTGGAACTTGCTCTGTAGACCAGGCTAGCCTTGAACTCACAGAGATCCACCTGCCTCTCCCTCCCAAGTGCTGGGATTAAAGATGTGTGCCACCACACCCAGCATGTTAGGGCTTTTTGTTTGTTTGTTTTGTCGGGTTTTTTTTTAATAGCAATTTTTAGTGGCACTAGGGATTGAATGTTAGGTGAGTATTCTTCCACTGAGCTATATTCTCAGTCCTTCTATTCTTTCTATCTAATCCAGAACAACCATCTAAAGAACTGGTCCATGGCCACCCACCTGGAAACAGGCAGCTGGAATTTGACTCTAACTCCCAAACTCACCATCAGTTGACCCTCAGGCAAATGATCTACCTCCCTTACTGGTACATACTGAGGCTTCACACACATCTCTTCTGTGTCTCCGTGAGCATGAATCCCATAGGCCGTTCTTTATAATTTCATTTAGTGTACAACTGGCTTGCCTGCACATATGTACGTGCACCACATGTGTATAGTGCCCTCAAATCCCCTGGAACTGGAGTTTCGAATGGTTGTTAGCTGCCATGTGGGTGCTGAGAACCAAACTGGGTCCTCAGAACCAAATGGCTCAGCAGTTAAGGTTGCTAGAGCAACCAAGTTCTCTTAACTGCTGAGCCATTTCTCCAGTGCCACCTCCCACCCCAACCATTTTTAAGGTAGCAGACAGAACTAGTGTCTGTATCAGATAACCAGTTACCAAGTAACAGAGCAGGAAGTGCTCAGGTGGGTTATGTTGAGAACATAGTAGGAATCTTTGAGATTTAGGATATGGTGGTAGAATCGGCAGGGGAAATGGAAGCTTATTGGAGTCCTTTTTTTTGGATCAGGACCCATGCAGAGGGTCTTCCCTTAAATTTGAGGGGAAAATGTCAAGAAAGAAAGGAGTATCCATAGCGCAGAGAATTTGAGAGTGTGCAGAGAGCGGTAATGCTCAAACGTAGAAACTCAAGCCAAGAGAATAGCAAAGGCCTCCCAGAACATAAGTGGGCACAATGGTTTGGAGGGAATTGGTGTCCATGGCCTCTGTTTCCATATCAGTAATCTGCCTGAGGATGAACTGTGGTCAAACATCCCAGAGCTGTGACTTCCCCACCGGCCCTTCACAAGTGCCCAACCCCACTGTTAGCCGCCATGCTGTCTCTGCTGCGCTTGTGGACCGTTTCCTCAATGCATATATGCGTCACGTTAAGGCACCATTTTGTGTGGTGGAGAGTCTTGTAAGACTCCCATGGAGAGAGTGAGGAAAGGATCCGATCTGTAAATGTCAAGAAGCCAGAGGAGGTTTTCTGACATCCCGTGGTATGATGAGAGATAGCCAGATGGGGACTTTTATTACAGTCTGTCTGATCAGTGTATCAGAAGGGATTCTACCACGTACTGAGCTGTGTTCCGTAATCGATGATACGTTGTCAAAAAAGATTTTTTAAATGAATTGCTTAGACTAGATTGTGCCTTGAGAAAAATGGCCCTGTATTCAGAAAATCTCATTTTTTTTAGAGAGGCAATTTTAGTAGCTAAATATTTGAATGTGCTTAAATATTTATAGATTCACAATGTTAAATATTCAGGTTACCTCTGGTAGGCAGATGTTTCTTATCATCAGCCATTGACTCACAGATCCACGTATCTCATTACCTGCTTCCTCAGTTATTCCTACGCATCCTTTCAACTGATTTAATTGCTGCAGGAACCAGGACATTTTTATCAAGCCCTAGTAGCTAAATCATGCAACTTCTCATGCACCACACCTAAAGCTGGAATAAGTCTGGAGCCGTAAAACTTTCCTTTAGCTCTGTCACCCACCTCCGTGCTCCCTCCATCACTGCCATCCCTCCCAGTGCCAGCCATGAGCCCCTGCTGCTTGTTCTCTTCACCCTACTTGTCTTACCCTCTTCAGGACCCTGTAATGAAACAGCCAAACTGGGTAGCTTAGAAAAGAACAGAAACTTCTTTCTCACACTTCTGGAGGCTAAGAACATATTTGGTATCCAATGGCAGATTTGGGCGTCAAGTGCCTCGTAGATGGTGACTTTTCACTGTGTACATGGTGGAACAACGCAATCTTCTCAGTCCTCTTTTTTTTTTTTCACCTCAGTCCTCTTTTATAGAACCATTAATTCCATTCTTGACAACTATATTTTCATGACCTAAGACTTCCAAAAGTCTTAATGCTATCACTTTAAGACAATGATTTTAATATATGAGTTTGGGGGAGACATTGACATTCAGACCTGACATTCCCATTCTTTCCATCTTTAAAGGGAAGAGACAGTCTACCCCAGTAACTTTGCTCCCTCTACAAGAGCCAGAGGACACAATAGGGAGTCTTAAATTTGTCTTCACATAAACCTTGTAGATTGGTCGAAAAGCAACAGGACTGAGATTGGTCATTTAGTTAATCACTGTATTTAATCAGGTATGACCCAAATGAGTTCACCCTCTGCTCCTACATTCTCCCACACTCAGCCCTCCACTCTTACCCTAAAGTTCAGGGAGAAATCAAAGTGACCCACATAAGGGTCTGCCCAACAAGCAGAGCTGTTGGGTTCAGTTCCTGAGGCCCCTTAAATTACTCTAATTCCTTCATCTTTCTGGACAGTTCTGAAAACCCATGTCCTTAGAAATATCCCCATTGTTGATTAACTTGCTTGAGTTGGATTTCACACATAATACACTGTAATAGTCAATGAACATACATGCCAGATGTAAACTTCAATTGATATCTCATGACACTGGGGAAAGATTTGAGGAATCTCAGTCCTAATTTTCCACAAAGAAATCCAGCCCCACTGATGGGTGAGACCTGCCAGGCATGCACATCGTTTGCCACAGAAACAATGGAGGGTTTTTAGTGTTTCATATGTTACTGCCCTTGCAAGTTTGCTACCTCGAGAGGGTATTCATCACTGAAGAAAGGGACAGAATGCCTGTTATAGTAGCTCAAGGAAGAAACAATGACATCCCATCATGGGCATGGGGCAGGCCATATGACTAAGGAAGTATTTGTGTGTGTGTGTGTGTGTGTGTGTGTGTGTTGTGTACATGTTTATACATGTACACATGTGTGAAGGTTCACACACATGGCTTTGCATGCACATGTGGAGGCCGGAGGTTGACTTCAGGTGTCTTCTCCAATCACTCTCCACCTCAGTTCTTTGACAAAGGGCCAAAGAGCTTGCCGATTCTGCTAGACTGGCTGGCTAGCGAGCCTCCAGATCGTCCCTGTCTCTGCCTCCCCAGCACTGGGATTACAGACACACACCACTCGAGCCAGTTTTTTTTGTTTTGTTTTGTTTTTGTTTTGTTTTGTTTTGTTGTTGTTAGTTGGCTGTTGCTTTTTTTTTTTTTTAATTTTTATTGATGGTTTGTGCATTTTATACATCATTTTCCAATTCAGATCAGGCATATGCTTTTACAGGAGTACTTGAGATCAAACTTGAGTCTTCATACAGCATTTTACCAACTGAGCCTCTCTCTCCTCCAGCCCCTGAGGAGGCATTTTATGGGAACCTGAAGGATGGGCGTGCTTACAGTAGACAAACATCAGGAAAATGAACATTCCAGCCAGTGGGCTAAGGGGGGCAAATCTCAGAAGCACCAGGATGGCCTTGTAGAGCAGGATGGCCTTGCAGAGCAGTGATACCCAAACCTACTGAAACATCAGGTATGTGAAAAAATACAGTGGAGGGGGCTGCTCTGTGCTGTGCTGAAGGAGTGTTCTGTTAATTTAACAAGCCATGGAAAGAAGTCATAAAAATCTGAGCCAAGGAATGACTCGATCTGAGCTACACTTTCAGGAGATGAATTCAGCAGCATTACATGGGATGATTTCAAAGGCAGGGAGAAGGGGGGAAGAGAAACGAGTAAGAAAACAGACACAATACTCTTGGGCAGAGATAATAAGGGATTGGACTAGGACAGTCAGTGGATGGGAGAGATATGCTGAGGTATAAAACTGACATGATTTGACAACTGTAAGTATAAAAATTCTTCACAAACATGTGTTAGTGTTACTTAGGGCCATAGGGATCTGCAGACCATCTCTTATTAACACTCATGAATAAGTCAGATTTTATTTCTCATTTAAAACAAACTACCAGAAGCCCAGAGACTCCATGCTCACAGGACTGTGAAGTCAAAGACTATCAGAGCATCAGAGTCCTACACCTCTAACGTCCCCAGAACACCTGGGCAGCTGTCACACTCTGTTTCCTGAGTTGAGCTTGAGTCTACTAGGGCTGTGTTGCACCTGGAGGCAAACCTATTTCAGAGCTGCCCATGGGAGTTGCCCCAAGCCTCAAAATAAGGACACAGAACAATACACAGAGGGCAGGAAATGGAAGTGTTTGTCTCTCATCTTCAACCTTGACGCCCAGAACAAAACCTGGTGTGCGGTAAGTGTCCAGGAAACTATTTAATCATTGAAAGAGTTCCAGGGTTTGTAGAGCGCACGAGCTCTCTCAGGAGCCACTTCCCCTTCACCAGCATCACTTCTGGGATGTCTTATAAGTATCCCAGAAAAACCTGAGCTCCCATGGTTCCTGCTGCAACCTTCGAGGTGGCAGAGCACAACCCCGTTTGTACAACCAGGGAAACATTACAAGTGAGGAGCAGGTGTCAGAGATGTGGCTCCAGCCCAGCTCTGCCTCTGCCACCAGGGAAAGCCATAACAGTGTTCTCTCAAGGGCAGACAGAAGAACTGAATGCATTAAATCATAACTTTTAAAATTTAAGTCAGTAAGGCATTTGGGAATATCAGCAGCATGAACAACTCTCACAAGCAAATAACATCCCCAGCACTCTCCACAGTGATGGCTGCTATCTCAACACTTGTTTCCCTCCTTACCATCCACTATTGCTTCAAGCCATGATTTGATGAATCTTGGTATCAGGAAAGAAACTTATTAAAATTATGCTGTCAGAGTGTTGTAATTTCACTTCACAGTGCTTTCAGCTGTTTAAAAACACTGTTTACTTCTCCAGCTTTGGTCCCAAGCTTGAAAGTGACACCTGCCTCAGGCCCTTCTGCTTCTCACCTGTGTAAACAGAAGGTTTTTCCAGGATATTGGGGTCCACAGAGGCCCAAAGGGGAAACTCTCTTGTTCCTCCTCCTCCTCTATTTGCCAGTTGTCATTACATATTTGTGAAGCATTTTGAGATTGAAAAATGACAATGATCAGGTTGTTACACCGTACTGCAGAGGGGACCTTGAAGCCCTGGGGGAAATGGGGGAAATGTGTGCGTGCACATGTGCGTGCACATGTGCGTTATTACATATATGTGCATATGTGTGCATATGTGTGTATATACTCAAGTGAAGGGCTTTCATCTCCCTTCAGTTATGACCATCTCAATGATCTTAGCCCTGAGAGAAGCTAAATGGAAGAAACTCAGGAACTTTCAAGGTGACCCTATACAGTCCTAGATGGTAAAAGGCATGGGGCCTCCTGCAGATGAGAGGGGACCACTGTCAAAGATGATGGTGCCCTCCCTGGGAACCATGTGTCCAGTGGAGAGCCTTTACCTTTGTGACTAACTAAGCTAGACCTACCATGGTGGCTAGTTTTGATTATCAGTTTCATTGGATTGAGCGGCATCTAGGAGATTGACAAAGCACACTTCTGTGGGTAAAGAGGTTCCAGAGACAGTTGGCATTGTGGGACAGCAACTAAGGTAGAAAGACCCACCCCAAATGTGGACACATCAGGCTAGAGAAAGAAGTCAGAAAGTGTATTAAAGCCTCCGTCTTCCCGAGCGACGATGTCCACTGCTGCTGCCATCATCCGTGGGGGTCTGACCCTAGTATCTTCAGCCTTTCAGCCTGGACTCATACCAAGTACTTTTCCGGATGTGCCCAAGCTGTCAGTTTTAAGAGGTGGCCACGGGCTTCTTGATTGAACAGCTACCAGATTATCTAGGTTGCAGCATGTAAATAGCTGCTACAGAACTATCCAACCTGCAGTTCTGTAAGTCCACCTAATAAATCCCTCTTGATAATCACACGCATACACACACACACACACACACACACACACACACACACACACACTGTTGCTGTCCCTCTAGAGAGTCCGGATATATTATTTTTCTCATTGCTGTGACAAAATACCCGGCAAAAGCAACTTAAAGAGAGAAAGGTTTCTTTTGGCTTTCAGTTTGAGGATACAGTCCATCATGGCCAAGAAGTTGCGGCAGCAGATGACACCTGGTCACAGCACATCTTCAGTCAGGAAGCAGAGAGATGAGTGTTGGTGCTCAGCTCACATGCTCCTTTTTATTCTGCCCAGGATCCCAGTCCACGAAATGGTGCTGCCCACAGTCGGGGTGGGGGTCTTCCCTCCTCTGGTAAGCTTTTCTGGAAACACCATCACAGACGCAGCTAGAGCTCTGTTTCCATGGCGATTTTAAAGCCAATCAGGTTGACAATGGCGATAAGCCATCACACCTGACCCTTACACCTACCCAAATGTGGGACCAGACTTAAGAACTAGCTAGTGAGTGTGCCCCTGAGAAAGCATGCAGGGGAAGAAAGCAAGAGGGTTAAGAGCCTGGAAGGAACACCAGCCAAAGCAAGTGTGGCAGGACTTCCGTGAAAGCAAAACCGGCCATCAGCACTCTGTGCTCACATGTCTTCCTGCTTGCATTTCTTTCTTCCATTTGGATTTAGTTTACCAGGGCATTTCTAAATAAGATTCTTCAGGAAAAACCCAACTTCACTTCAGCTGAATTAGAGGCAGGAGGGATGCAGACATCTGGACCCATGTAGCCAACAAAGATCAGACGATGCTGCAGCCTGCAGTGGACCTGCAGGGGTGGGAGACAGGGAAGCAGCAAAGCTGAAATGCGGGTAGATACAGGGTATAGAAGGCAAGAGGAAGAGCAGAACATGGTGGCTAGAGGGTAGAGACCACCTGGGCCCCCTCACCCAGCAGTGCTCCATCTCACCATCTGGAGCTCCTGGACCCACTGAGGAGAGTGCGACTGGGGAGGAAAGGTTCGGAGCACACTGTGCAGCCAGGTGGAATTGGGCTCAGGGACTCCCTCCAACCCCTGTGTGACTTTGAATGTCTCTCATTTTCTATTGCTTTCAATTTGTTAATGGTAGTACCTACCCTCATGGTAGATTATTGCTAGGGTAACACAAAATGCTACATGTAAACATTCAGTAGGATTTGCGTGTTCATCCACCCTATTACCCCTGATAATTCCAGCAAAGCAAAGCATCCTTCTTCCTTCAGGGAAGTGTTCTTCTCTTCAAACCTTCACCCTGCCATTCAATGAGACTTGCTGTTTTTTCTGATGACCTTGATGATGATGGATGACCCAGTGGTAAATACCCATTTTGAGTTATTCCAAGCACAGTACATAATAAGTACTATCACTGATACAAGGATGAATGTGTACATCCTAAGCACTTGGGACTCCTCACAAGAAATAAGGAGGGGCTGGAGGTGTGGTCAGTAGTCAAAAGCACTTGCTTTTGCACACAACCCAGATTCAGTTCCAAGCACCCACATGGGAGCTCACAACTGTCTATAACTCCAACTCCAGAGGATCCGATCCCATCTTCTGGCCTCTATGGGCACCAGGCACACATCTGGTATACATACATACATGCAAACACTCTTACATATGAAATAAAATAAACAAATCTGTTTTGAAAGGGGGAAGGGTGTTGGAGAGATGGTTCAACTGTTCAGAGGACTGACTGCTCTTCCAGAGAATCTGGGTTCAGTTCCTAGCACCCATATGAAGGCTTACAACCATCTATAACTCCAGTTTCATGGGATCCAACATCCTCTTTTGACCTCCTAGGGCATTGTATGACACTCAGGCAATGTATTCATATGCATAGAAATAAAAATAATAAATAAAATATTTTTAAAAGGAACAGAGAGTGTGATGTTAAAGCCCTGGCTCCCGTCACCCCACCTTCTGTGATTTGGCTATCTACTAATTCGAGATGCAGTACCATCACATGTGACCAACAGAGTTTTGTGTAAGCTAGAAGTGGGGTATTTAAAGTGACACAACCTAAAAATATGGAACTGTTAGGGTTAAAGCCAAACAAACAAACTAAACGAAAGTTGAAAGACAACATTCTGAACCCTCTAGTTTTTAAATTTTCCATTGAGAAATCTTCTGTTCTTCTGATGGGCCTAAGGTTATTAGAGTTATTTTATTTTTTTGGTCTTTTTTGAGACAGGATCTCCCTGTAACCCAGCTGTCCTGGAACTTGCTCTATAGGCCAGGCTGGCCTTGAACTCACAAATATCTGCGTGCCTCTGCCTCCCGAGTGCTAGGACTAAAGGCGTGCGCCACCACGCCCGGCTAGAGTTATTTTAACATGTCTGAGAATTCTTTGGCACTCCTTCCATCAAGAGTAGACCTTCTGTTCCCTCCTCTTGCAACTGGACAGGCCTCGGCACCTGCCTGGGTAAAGAAATGTGGTAGACATGACACTACATGCTTTCTGGGGTTAAGAAAGAAAAGGCAGGGGCTGGAGAGATAGCCTAGCGGTTAAGAGCACCTACTGCTCTTGCAGAGGACCCGGGTTTGATCCCTGGTACCCACATGGTGGCTAAGAACCGTCTGTAACTCCAATTACAGGAGAACTCCAGTTCCAGGGGAATTCAAGACCCTCTTCTGACCTCCGTGGCATTGCACGACACGGGTGCACAAACCT
The DNA here is from genome assembly GCA_009823505.1 of Rhizomys pruinosus. Taxonomy (NCBI): domain Eukaryota; kingdom Metazoa; phylum Chordata; class Mammalia; order Rodentia; family Spalacidae; genus Rhizomys; species Rhizomys pruinosus. The sequence continues at coordinate 3,964,164 of VZQC01008741.1, read as the reverse complement.
ACATGCAGACAGTACACTCATACACATACAAAAATAAATAAAATTTAAAAAAAGAAAGAAAGAAAGAAAGAAAGAAAGAAAGAAAGAAAGAAAGAAAGAAAGAAAGAAAGAAAGAAAAGGCAATGGAGCGTGTACAGTTTCTCTAGAACTTTCACTCTGGAGTCTTTATTCCGCATGAAGAAATTTGCATACCCGAGCCTGCCAGGTAGAAGAAGACTATGTAGACAGCGTTGCCCAAAGAGCCTGGGCTGGTGGAGTCTGTCCAGTCCACGCACCCTTTGCAAGGTGAGGAAACCTTTCAAGAGAGACAACTCTAGCTTCCATCTGCAACTAACCCCCAGAATCATGAGTGAATGGTAATTGTTAATGTTTCGGCTGCTCTGTGGGGTGCATTACAAGTAGCAACAGATGACCAGCAAGTAGTAGTCAGGATTCCATCCTTCTGACAGCAATCTTTGGTAAGAACCAGTTAAGTTGTTTGTTAAATGATTACCTACCTTGTCTGGGGACTCAGCCCACTGAGATTAAAGCTTTAGGGACTTAAGCAGTTGAGAATGATTTAGTGTACCACAGTACCCTTACAGGTTGCAGAATAATAAGAAGCCACTTCTGGAACCGATGAAAAGAAATGGGCATCCCCCAAGATGTAAGACGGCACGTAGCTGAAACCTGTTAGGCAACCTGAGCAGCACCAGCAAGCTGGGAGGCCTCTTGAGAATCGATCCTTCCTCATAATCAGCAGCTTATAAAGCCAAAGACTGAAGCTTCATGAATCCGTGTGACTGGCCCCGGAGTCCTAGCTTCCACCACTTCTACCAAAAGAAACCAGGACTCAGAGATCAGAGGAGGAGATAGCTTTATTCAAGTCCGGGTTTAGGAAAATGGGTAAAGTCTGTCCACCTCAAAGGGCACTATTACCTGTTTTCCTAAAGGGAAAAGTCTCAGGGGTTTTATGAGGTGATGGATAGAAGATTCCTGGACTTGGCAGAGTTCTTTGTGCCCAGACATATTCTTTAGCTGGCAGATCTGTAGCATGGAAGCTTGTGCTATTCTTTCCTCCAAAGCCAACTTCAAGCCTCACCTCTGTCCTTGTTCACGCACTGATTTTGCAAGTGAAGAACACAGTGATGGGTAAAGCAAAGGGGAGGTATCACAAGTTACAGTAGCAAACGCGAGGATAGTTACAGACAGGAAAACATGGGAAGGCGAGGCAGTAGGGCTTTGTTGACGTCCATCAATGGAAGGCAGTGTCCTTCTGGAAAAGCCTCCTGTTCCTGGGCTGGGTAGAGATATGACATGGTGAATTGCCTGAAAGGGCACTGGGCTACTATGTAGCTGAGCCTTTCTGTAAAAGAACAAAGACATCCTATTGCTCCGTCATGGACATATGAGTCAGTCAGGGCCTATCGATAACCTAGACAGGAAAGCCCCCCTCAGAAAAACTGTCTGTTCTAAAGAATTTAGAAATAGCATAAAACATATATTAAAAATGTGTTGGCACAATGGTCTCTTTGGCCGTTGGTCACTCCCACACTCGAGGGTGCCATGCTTAACTTCTGATAAACTCCACCCAGCCTCTACACTACCCTCTGTTTCATGAATTCTTTCCATGGAGATCACAAGGACCAAGGAACTGGGGAGACACCAGAGCGAGACCCCCAAAACAAACATTTCAAAGTGCTAAGATAAGGAGCTGGCAAGATGGCTCAGAGGGTAAGAATGCTTGCCTTCAAGACTAAACATCTGCGTCCCGGGGCCGGAGAGATAGCTTAGTGGTTAGGAGTGCCGACTGCTCTTGCAGAGGACCCCGGTTCGATCCCCAGCACCCACATGGTGGCTGAGAACCGTCTGTAACTCCAATTCCAGAAGAACTCCAGTTCCAGGGGAATGTGATGCCCTCTTCTGACCTCCAAGGCATTGCACAACACGGGTGCACAGACCTACATGCAGACAATACATTCATATAAATAAATAAATAAATAAATAAATAAATAAATAAATATTTTAAAAATTAAAAAAAAAAAGACCTGCATCCCATCCTTGCAATGCCACACATGGTGGAAGGAGAGAACTAACTCCTGAAAGTTGTCCTGAGATCTACACACACACACACACACACACACACACGATAAATGTTCTAAATGTTAAGATAAATATGGTCACAGTTTTTGCATGGTATATTTAAATTTAATTGGATGGGACATTTCTGGAAATGTCACGGAAAGAGTGGGGGGGCACTGAATAGACAAAAATATGGGCTGCAATGGATTTATTTTTCTTGTTACCCAACTCCTCCCCTTCACCTGTTTTGTTTGGTTTTTATTCATTCATTCATTCGTTTGTTTGTTTGTTTGTCTGTTTGTTTTTGAGACAGGCTCTCCTTATAGCTCCAGCTGTCCTGGAACTCACTATGTAGATGAGGCTGGCCTTGAACGCACAGAGATCTATCTGTCTCTGCCTCCCAAGTGCTGGGACTAAAAGTGTGCACCATTAGGCCCAGCCTCCCCCTTTATCTGAAAGCAAGCCTTTCTCCCTCTTCTCCTGAGATTCTTCCTTGAGAGACTTGTCCCTCCCTCTGTGTCTTCTCTCTAAGATGTGAGGCTGTCATTTCTTTTCTTCTTTTTTTTTTTGTCTTTTTCAAGACAGGGTCTCCCTGTAGCCCCAGCTGTCCTGGAACTCACTCTGTAGACCAGGCTGGCCTTGAACTCACAAAGATCCGCCTGCCTCTGCTTCCCACGTGCGAGGCTGTCATTTCTTAAAACATCCTGCCTCACTTTGGGGCTGGAGAGATGGCCTAGCAGTTAAGAGTGCCCACTGCTCTTGCAGAGGACCCGGGTTCAATCCCCAGCACCCACATGGCGGCTGAGAACCATCTGTAACTCCAGTTCCAGGGGAATCTTATTCCCTCTTCTGACCTCCAAGGCATTACACGACACCACGACATGGGTGCAAAAACCTACATGTAGACAGTACAGTCATATACATACAAAAATAAATAAAAAATTAATAAAAAAAATAAAAAAAAATCCTGCCTCACTTATCACCAGTGGTCAGAGGTAAAGCCTGGTTCACAGGCGGCAGTTCAAGGTCTGCCCCAGCGTTACTCATACCTGAGCAGAGACTCAGATAGTTGGGTGGGAGGGAGAGACCTTTCCTCTCTAGGCTTGAATCTGTAAGGAGGTAGGGCAGAATCTAACAGTGGAAATGGTCCCAGCCCCGTGAAAAATGAAGCCCATACTCGGAGGGTAGAGTTGGTGGGCCTCCTGACCCTGCCTCTTCCTGTTCACTTACACTGCCAAAACTTACATGCAAGGCTGTTTGATAATCTGCATTCTAATGAATCTTTGTTACAGTACCAGGGGCCTAGAAAACACTCAATAGATGCTTTTCACGCTCAGGTATTTCTCCTCTTACCTGTGCAAGAAAGCATTCAAAGCCACACTCCACTGCGGTCACTGAGCCCCAGGGGCTCATCTGCCAGTCTCCTGGGAAACTTATAAAATATAATAAGAATGGTCAACTTGCATCTCAAGTCTCTGAGTGAAAATATTTTTTGGATGGATTCTGGATACCTGTTTATGGTTTAGATTCCATGGATGGGGTTCTGATTAAATGAGTACACTTGTTAATCTCTGCTTCATCCTAACAAAATGACAGCGAAAGAATTAAGGAGCTAAAAATGCCCCAAAGCAAAAAGGACAGAAGAACCGATCCATAACATGGAAACTCCATCCAGGACACAACTAAGAACACTGGGGCCTGGAGAGATGGCCTAGCAGTTAAGAGCACCGACCGCTCTTACAGAGGACCCGGGTTCGATCCCCAGAACCCACATAGCGGCCGAAAACAGTCTGAAACTCCAGTTCCAGGGGAATCCGACACCCTCTTCTGACCTCCGCGGCATTGCACGACACGGGTGCACAAACCTTCATGCAGACAGTACATTCATACACATACAGAAATAAATAAAAAATTTTAACTAAAAAAAAAAAAAAGAACACTGAATCCCAGTGGCTACAGGGAAAGGCAGGTTCCCACTGAGGCACTGAGCAACCAAGGGCATGGGCCGCAATAGACTTATTTTCCTTGTCACCTAGCACTCTTCCCTATATCTGAAAAGTAAGCCTTCGTCCCTCTCTGCCTGAGGGTCTTTCTCTCTTAGGAGAATTACCCATTCCTCTGTTCCTTCTCTTATAATTGAAGTTGTCACCAGCTAGCAAGAATTTTTTGTTTTAAATGTTGTTTTTGCACATGTATGAGCAAATGTATGTGCATGCCATGCTGTAGGGGTCAGGGGACAATTTACAGGAGTTGCTTCTCTTCGCCTACCATGTGGGTCCCAGGAATGGAAGTCAGGTCTTAAGACTTCTGGCCAAGAGCCTTTACTTACTGAACCATCTCACTAATCCAACGAACAAGACTTCAGAAGGCAGAGGTCTGAGGAAGGGCTGAAAGGAGACTGGGCAAAGCCTTCATAAGAAGTTTGTGCCAGTCTGATCTAATCTCTTAGCCAGGCAATGACCCTTCCTGCAACAGGTAGGAGAGGTTCACCCTCTTCAACAGGTCAACAGCCAGGTGCAGGAATCTGGGACTTAGACAAAAGGGAGGGCAGGTGAGGACCTCTGAAAAAAGGAGAATCAAGGACAGTACTCCAGGCTGAATGGATGAAAAGCCAAAGCTTAGAGGGATGGGAGGGAAAGCTATACCTATGTTAAAGATGCCTCAAGGCTGATGTGACTGATTAGAACTGACTAGAGAACTGGAGTGATGAAAAATCCGGAGCCCAAATTGTCTTGGGCTATCTTTGGTCCTCTCAAAAGTCATTCATTGCTTACCTCTGTCTCCGACCTAACATCCTGTGACTATCAGAGAGAAAAAGCTTTCGGAACGTATCAGCTTATCATTCTGCTAGGATCCGCCAATCCAAAAGCTAAGATTGTCATCAGATAGCATCTGAGGCCTATAACTGATTTCCTGGCTTTACAGTTACCTGCTTACCTGAAGTTCTCACAAACAGATTTGATGTATGACTTGTGTTTTGTAGCTGCAAGAATTTCATGAAACTGTTTGCACATTGGGACGTGGTATCTGGGGCAAGCGGAATCAGAATCCTAGGCCACGGCATTCATACTATCTCTTTCTTCCCTTGGATTAGAGCTGGGTTTTACACTGACAGGGAAATCCTCCTGCCCTTTTCTCTTTTGCTCCCCACACCAACTTGTTAGGGAGGCCAACTTTTTCCCTAAAAACTACACGTTCATCTTCAGACAAAAGCTTTAGGTTTAAATAGAGGAAAGACAGGGGCAAGGAACAAGAGTCACATAAACAGAGTCCCGGTCAAGGTCTGGCTCTGCCCAGCATTGTCTCATCTCCCACAAGGAGATCTGAAAAAGTCTTTATTACTTGACGAGTGGGTGAGGGCTCTTAGGAAATTATTACTTCTGCTGCTGGGGTAGCCTCTTCCTCAAAGATGAGTGTCCTCCTGGGGATCAGGAGGTCCTGTCCTCAGAGGATTTGCCAGTCTTGAAACCCAAGGTAACCACAGGTTTAAGATGATGACCCCCTCAGCATCCTCAGCCAAAGACAGGGAGACAGAAAGAAAATGAAGCAGAGATGCCCGACTCCCACCCAGCGAAGGAGTCAGTGCTTTTCAGACAAAGCAGCTTCCAAGAGCCTATTCTATTACCACAGGAGTCCGATACTCCAGGAAAAGAGCCCAGAGCTGCAAGAAAGCTAGAAGAAATGAATATAATGCAGAGAGAAGAAAACCTCCTTAGAAACTGTAATTAATATCTTCGCAGATACTAGAAGATACTAAGATAAAATACTATATTTAAGAATAATTTGAGGGCAAGAAATACTAAGTAGAAGATGAAGTCATTAAGAGCTCATAGAAAGTAGAATTTGTGTTAGGAGAAAAAAGATGACATTCCATTTGTAACATATTCCAAAGAATAAAATCATGAGGAAAGAAATTGACCCCCCCAAAAAAAATACAAGAAAAATGATTAAAACAAAGGACACATGCTCCCCTCCCCCCTTTTTTTTGGTCTTTTTGAGACAGGGTTTCACTATAGTCCCAGCTGGCCGGGAGCTCTCTATGTAGGCCAGGGTGGCTTTGAACTCACGGAGATCTGCCTGCTTCTGCCTCCTGAGTGCTAGGATTAAAGGCGTGCACCACCATGCCTGGCATATACTTCCCTTTTAGAATGTAGAAAATCCAAGACCACTGGGTAATGTTCATCTCATCTTTATGATGCCTATGTTTACAAGAAATACATAGGGGTAATAGTTATGTAAGTTATCCTTTAATTTTCATCACTATCCTAAGTCAGTATTATTAATATTCCTATTTAGAGATGAAAATGTTGAGATAAAGAAGTTAAGTAATTTGGGGAATTGGGCTCAACATGAGAGTGCCTGTTCTTAAGCATTATGCTTTTTGGTTTTGTTTGGTTGATTGGCTATTTGGTTGGTTTGGTTTGTTCGTGTTCCTCTATCTCAGCTTCTGTAGAGCTGAGATTACAGACCTGTGCCACCCCTCACTCAGCCTATTGTACTATTCTATCCCTTATCTGTTAACACAAATTGCATATACACGTGTCCACATGGGTGCAAACACACATGCTCACACACGCACACAGATCTTCACCTGTGCTATTCCTTGCTCTTCTTAGGCAGTTGTTAATGGATGTTGTTATTTGCTTTTGTGTGTTATTTTACTTTTCAGAAAGACTTAATTTTTATGCCACATCACTTTCCCAATTTTTAAATTGATCATTTTCTACTTTTCATTTGAGAATTGCATCCAGAAATGTGATAAATAGAATAGCCTTTTCATTTGTCATGTGATTCCTGTGGCCCATTAGCCTGTCAGGCACTTTTTTGAAGTCCAAATGTCCTGGAAAAGAAGTTTTCTTTTAGTCCCCATCTGAAAAGACAGGGACCTGCTAAGGAAGGGCTTCAGGGGAGTGGGAGAGCCTTTATCCTTGAGACGTTTAAGGCCAGCTGGCAATAAGGGTGGATCCTGGGACGGGAGCAAACTGCTTTTAGCAAGGAACATTTTGCTTCAAATTGTGAAGATAAAGTCAACAGTGTCTGTCTTAGCCTGTATGTATTCAGCTGGGCTCAGCCAGCTCTCCCTAAATAAAGACAATGACAGAAGTTTCCAAGGCATATTAGCATCAGTAGTTATGGTGTTTCAATGACACCACAAAGCTCATAAAATGAGTCCAAGGCTGCAGTGTCACCACCCAGCGAAAAAAGGCCTATCTTCAAGGATGCTCCCATAGTTTAGTAAGGTCCATCTCGCTATCATCTCTTTTTAATGTCTCTGTGTGTCTGAGGCTTCCCTTCAGCTTTGCAAAGACAGTGTAATTAATGTCCATCTTCCACTGAAGACCAACTGTGATGGTTAGTATTCATTGTCAGTTTAACAGGGCCTGAAATCACCTTGGAGACAAACTTGGAGTGATACCTGGAAGTGATTATCTAGCCTCTGGCATGCCTGTGAGGGATCGTGTGGATTAGGTTAGTTGAAGTGCGAAGTCCACACTAAAGGCAGGCAGCAGCATTCCCTGAGCTTTGGTCCTAGATGTGTAAAAAGAAAAAAGCTAACTGAGCACAAGGCTTCACCCCTTTCTTCTTCCTGACTGTGGATGCAAGGTGACCCGCTGCTTCAAGCTCTGACGACTTCTCTGCCGCAATGGACTCTACCTGGAAACAGACAAAATGAGCACTTGAGCTCTTAAGTTGCTTTTTTTTTTCAGATTAGTTTAATCATAGCAATGAGAAAAGAAAGTAAGACACCATCTTTTCTGGATGTGCAGAGGATGAAAGCACCAAGGAGAGCAGTGGCTAGCTTCAGGACAGCGCGTTGGAGCTTTGTTGATGAAATAGACGAGGAGAGGTTAGAAAGTGGGGAAGGAACTAGAGGGAGGGTTCAGCGGTTAAGAGCACTGGTCGGGGGGCTGGAGAGATGGCCTAGCGGTTAAAAGCGCTGACTGCTCTTGCAGAGAACCCGGGTTTGATCCCCAGCACCCATATGGCAGCCGAGAACCTTCTTTAACTCCAGTTCCAGGGGAATCTGATGCCCTCTTCTGACCTCCACGCCATTGCACAACACGGTGCACAAACCTACATGCAGACAGTACATTCATACACATACAAAAATAAATAAAATAAAATTAAATTAAAAAGTACTGGTCGTTCTTGCAGAGGACCTGGGTTTGGTGATAACTCCAGTCCCAGGGGATCCAACTCCCTCTTCTGGCTTCTATGAGCACAGCATGCACTGGTATACTTGAATACATTGGGGCAAAAAAGTCATACATATAAAATAAAAATAAACAAATTAAAAAAAAAAAAAAAAAGAAAGCAGGTGAGCTGGGCATAGTAGTGCACACCTTTAATCCCAGCACTTGGGAGGCAGAGGCAGGCAGATCTCTGTGAGTTCAAGGCCAGCCTGGTCTACAGAGAGAGTTCCAGGCCAGCCAGGACTACAGGGAAATCCTGTATCAAAAAGACCAAAATAAATAAATAAATAAATAAATAAATAAATAAATAAATAAATAAGTCAGGAACGATATCAACCAAGCACCAAAAGGAAGCAGTGGATACTCGGAACCACCTTCAGAAGAGGGTTCTCTGTGAGGAGGCTGAAGATGATTTTGTAGTAACATGGAATCATTTTTTTAATGCCTCCTTTTTTAAAAAAGACTTTATTTTTATTTTTAATTATGTCATGTGTGTGTCTGCACATAGGTATGCATACTTGAGTACAGGTGCCTCTAGAGGCCAGAGGCGTCGGGTAACACACTGCGACTGGAGTTCCAGACAGTTGTGAGCCACCCAGCATGCATACTGGGAACTGAATTTGAATTCAGTCTTTCTACAAGAGCACTAACAGGTCTTACCTGCTGAGTCGTCTCTTCAGCCCCAATCCTCAGTGTTTTAATTATGCCTTTGACTATTTAAAGGAGTATTAAAATCACCTGTAGATTAAATTAAATGATTGGTGGCATTCAGCAATGTGTCACAGTCACTAAATCATCCCAGAGTGGATAATAGTTGAGGCACTCTACTTGAGTAATTTTTTTTTGTCCTTTTTTTAAATTTTTTTTTTAATTTTATTTATTTTTGTGTGTGTATGAATGTACTGTCTGCATGTAGGTTTGTGCACCCGTGTCATGCAATGCCGCGGAGGTCAGAAGAGGGTCTCGGATTCCCCTGGAACTGGAGTTCTCCTGGAATTGGAGTTACAGCTGGTTCTTAGCTCGCCATGTGAGTGCTGGGGATCGAACCCGGGTCCTCTGCAAGAGCGGTTGGTGCTCTTAACCACTAGGCTATCTCTCCAGCCCCTTTTTTTGTCTTTTCAAGACAGGGTCTCCCTGTAGTCCCAGCTGTCCTGGAACTCACTCTGTAGACCAGGCTGGCCTTGAACTCACAAAGATCCGCCTGCCTCTGCCTCCCGAGTGCTAGGATTAAAGGCGTGTACCACCACGCCTGGCCTCTACTTGAATAGTTTTAATTACTATGAAAAGTTTACAAAGTAGTAAAGAATTGTGCACTTAAACCAGTTTTTTCGTGTGATTTCTCTGTGGGGTTTAAGATGCCTTTACGGGCTGGCTAGATGACTCAGCAGCTAATGGCACTTGCCACCAAGCCTGCTGTCATGGTTAATCCTGGGTGTCAACTTGACTGGACTAAGGAACAAATAAGAGAAAAGGGTCTTCTGATTGGACCACCTCAACCCGGATGGCCCACCCCAAATGTGGGTGTTACCTTCTGCCGGCAGGCAGTATTTAAGGCCATGGCAGCGGGAGCTGGTCCCTTTTTCCTCCTGCGGCTTGCTTCTCTCATCTGGTGAGTTTGTCTTGCTGCTGTGATCAACCTTTCGGATCCCAGCGTGTACTGAGACTGGCAGATCTCCTGGAATCCATTCGGGCCTTCAGCACTAGACTGGGACTCCTGAGACATCCAGCCTTGCGGACTGAGCAGTTCCCTGGATTCCCGGCCTCTCCAGTTCGGCGCTACTGTTGAGCTCCGTCACGTGAGCAAATCAATAAATTGTATATAGTTATATATATTCATCCTGTTGCTTCTGTTTCTTTAGAGAACCCTGACTAATACAGATTTTGGTACCAGAAGTGGTTCTAGAGAAACAGAATTGAAAGGATGAATTTCTTTAGTGGGCTTGGTAGCCTCTGGAGCCAGCTCTCCAACCCAATGAAGCCTAGAGTTACTGAAGGCTCTCCTGGTGGCATGAAGAGGAATGATAATCCTTGGTGCAGACTATTTGATCTAATTATGAAGATAGATCCATTTGACTCACCTAACTCACCTCTTGTGAGAAGCAAGGAATTTAGCGACTCTATATATAAAACGTTCGAGAAATTGCAGAAAAATCAGGAAAATAATGATGTTGCCTTGTTGCTCCTAGCATGTCTGGATAAACTGTTAGACGAAAATATGGAGCTCGGTGATAAAAATGACCAGCTCCGGATTCGAAACAACAGTTTAAAGGTTTCCAAGTGTGCTCTGGAAGAGAATCTTCTCTCCAGCAGCCAAAGAGCTAAAGCAGCAGAAAATCAAGCTGGAGCCCTTATTATACGGTTGGCTGATTTACAACGCAAATTTAATTCCCAGCCACGAAAAGTGTCAGCAGTTAAAGTGAGAGCACTGGTGGGGAAAGGGTGGAACCCTGAAACTTGGGATGGAGATGTGTGGGAGAACTATGATGATGAGGATTTTGAACCCTCGGATTCTGAGGGATTTTCTTTATCTGAGGAATTAACCTCCCCACCCTCAGCAGAGAATCCACACCCTGCAGATCCCTCCTCCCCACCCTTGCCTGAGGAAATTAATCCCCCCCTCCCAGTGGGAGCTGATGTCCCTCAGGGCCCAACAATTGTTGCCTCTAGACCTATAACCAGATTGAAGTCTAAGCAAGCCCCTCAAGGTGAGATAGAAAGTGTGGTCCACGAGGAGGTGCGATATACTACTAAAGAAATTAATGAGTTTGCTGATTCATTCCGGCAGAAGCCTAAGGAATATGTGTGGGAATGGATTTTAAGGGTGTGGGATAATGGTGGAAGGAATATAAAATTGGATCATACTGAGTTTATCGATATGAGCCCACTGAGTAGAGATTCTAGGTTTAACATGGAAGCTCGAGCAGTTAAAAAAGGTGTTAAAAGTTTATTTGAATGGTTGGCTGATGTATTTATTAAAACATGGCCTACTAACAGCGAGTTAGAGATGCCTGATATTCCTTGGCTTAGTATTGATGAAGGGATTGTGAGGGTCAGGCAGATGGGCATGCTCGAGTGGATTCGAAGTGTAAAACCACATTCTCCACAATATGAGGACCCAGAGGACATGCCATTCACTGAATTTATAAGATGGAAAGTACTGAGAGAGACACCAGAACATTTGAAGAGCTTTGTTTTTGCTCTATTTCTTATGCCAGATCTTACAGTTAGAGAAGTTGTGGCTCGCTTGCATAAATTAAATGTACACGTAATAGGTCTAACAGGACCTCAGGGTAGGCGTCAGGTGGCAGCACTGAATCGCAGAAGGCCAGATGAGCGTAGTTACAGTAATTATCATAATGGGTGGCAAAGGCAAAACAATACCTATAATGGCATGACCCGAAATGATCTTTGGAACTGGCTAATTAATCATGGTGTTCCCAGGAACCAAATACATAAGAAGCCTACTAAGTTTTTATTTGATCTGTATAAGCAGAAAAGCTCTAGAACGAATGACAGGAAGTCAACATTTGATTTTAGGAGTAGCGAATCCCGCCCAGTTGACCGGTTTCCAGACTTGAGACAGTTCACAGACCCAGAACCCCTTGAATGAAGGGGTGGCCGGGTTCCAGTGAGGAAGGACCTTGTCACAATACCAAAGAGTTATGCTGTTTGCCTTCCTCCTGTCCTTCCCCAGAGGGACCTGAGGCCTTTTACTAGGGTAACTGTACACTGGGGAAAAGGAAATAATCAGACTTTTCGAGGCCTATTGGATACTGGTTCTGAGTTGACACTGATCCCAGGAGACCCTAAAAAGCATTGTGGCCCTCCGGTTAAAGTAGGGGCCTATGGAGGTCAGGTGATAAATGGAGTTTTGGCTGAAGTCCGACTCACGGTGGGCCCAGTGGGTCCCAGAACGCATCCCGTAGTTATTTCCCCAGTCCCAGAATGTATAATTGGGATAGATATAATTAGAAATTGGCAGAATCCCCACATTGGTTCCCTGATCTGTGGAGTGAGGGCTATTATGGTTGGAAAGGCCAAATGGAAACCATTGGTGTTGCCTCTACCAGGGAAAATAGTGAACCAAAAACAGTATCGTATCCCTGGAGGGATTGCGGAGATTAATGCCACTATCAAGGATTTGAAAGATGCAGGGGTGGTGATTCCTACCACATCTCCATTTAACTCTCCAATTTGGCCTGTGCAAAAGACAGATGGATCATGGAGAATGACAGTTGACTATCGAAAACTCAACCAAGTAGTGACACCAATTGCAGCCGCTGTACCAGATGTGGTGTCCTTACTCGAGCAGATTAATATGTCTCCTGGTACCTGGTATGCAGCTATTGATCTGGCCAATGCTTTTTTCTCAATACCGGTTCATAAGGACCACCAGAAGCAATTTGCTTTCAGCTGGCAAGGCCAACAGTATACCTTTACTGTCTTACCTCAGGGGTATGTTAACTCTCCAGCGTTGTGCCATAACTTAGTTAGAAGGGATCTTGATCGCCTGACTCTTCCACAAAATATCACACTGGTCCACTATATTGATGATGTTATGTTGATTGGACCCAGTGAACAGGAGGTAGCAGCTAGCCTAGACTTGTTGGTAAAGCATATGCGCATGAGAGGATGGGAAATAAATCCAACTAAAATTCAAGGGCCATCTACCTCGGTGAAGTTTCTAGGAGTTCAGTGGTGTGGAGCATGCAGAGACATTCCTTCTAAGGTAAAGAATAAGTTGTTGCACCTGGCCCCTCCCTCCACCAAGAAAGAAGCACAACGTCTGGTGGGTCTTTTTGGATTCTGGAGGCAGCACATTCCTCATCTGGGTGTGTTACTACGACCCATATATCAGGTGACTCGTAAGGCAGCAAACTTTGAGTGGGGCTTGGAACAGGAAAAGGCTCTTCAACAGGTCCAGGCTGCGGTGCAGGCTGCTCTGCCCCTAGGGCCATATGATCCAGCAGACCCAATGGTGCTTGAGGTATCAGTGGCAGATAGAGATGCTGTCTGGAGTCTGTGGCAGGCTCCCATAGGGGAATCACAGCGGAGGCCCTTGGGATTTTGGAGCAAGGCTCTACCTTCATCTGCAAACAACTATTCTCCTTTTGAGAGACAGCTCTTAGCCTGCTATTGGGCCTTAGTGGAAACTGAACGTTTGACAATGGGCCACCAAGTCACCATGCGACCTGAGCTGCCCATCATGAGCTGGGTGTTATCTGACCCACCAGACCATAAAGTAGGACGTGCACAGCAACAGTCCATTGTCAAATGGAAGTGGTACATACGGGACAGGGCCCGGGCAGGCCCTGAGGGCACAAGCAAGCTACATGAAGAAGTTGCCCAAATGCCTATGGTTCCCACTCCTGTTACAATGTCTCCTGGGCTTAAGCATGCACCTATGGCTTCATGGGGTTTGCCCTATGATCAGTTGACTGAGGAAGAGAAGACTAGGGCCTGGTTTACTGATGGTTCTGCACGCTATGCAGGCACCACCCAGAGGTGGACAGCTGCAGCATTACAGCCAATTTCTGAAACAACCCTAAAGGACACTGGTGAAGGAAAGTCTTCACAGTGGGCAGAACTTCGGGCAGTGCACATGGTTGTGCATTTTGCCTGCAAGGAGAAATGGCCAGAGGTTCGATTATATACTGATTCATGGGCTGTAGCCAATGGTTTGGCTGGATGGTCAGGGACTTGGAAGGAGCATGACTGGAAAATTGGTGAGAAAGACATTTGGGGAAGAAGTATGTGGATAGAGCTCTCTGAATGGTCAAAGGATGTGAAGATACTTGTGTCTCATGTAAATGCTCATCAAAAGGTGATCTCAGCAGAGGATGAGTTTAATAATCAAGTAGATCGGATGACTCGTTCTGTGGATAGTCAGCCTCTTTCTCCAGCTATCCCTGTTGTTGCTCAATGGGCCCATGAACAAAGTGGTCATGGTGGCAGAGATGGAGGTTATGCATGGGCTCAACAGCATGGACTCCCACTCACTAAGGCTGATCTGGCTACAGCTGCTGCCGAGTGCCAGATTTGCCAACAGCAGAGACCAACATTGAGCCCCCGATATGGTGCTATTCCCCGGGGTGACCAGCCAGCAACCTGGTGGCAGGTTGACTACATTGGACCACTTCCATCATGGAGGGGACAGCGTTTTGTTCTTACAGGAATAGATACTTATTCTGGTTATGGATTTGCCTTTCCTGCACGTAATGCTTCTGCCAAAACTACCATCCAGGGACTTACGGAATGCCTTATCCACCGTCATGGTATTCCTCACAGCATTGCTTCTGATCAAGGAACTCACTTCACAGCCAAAGAAGTGCGACTGTGGGCCCATGGTCATGGTATCCACTGGTCTTACCATGTTCCCCACCACCCAGAAGCAGCTGGCTTGATAGAACGATGGAATGGCCTCTTGAAGACACAGTTACAGCGCCAATTAGGTAGCAATACCCTGGAGGGCTGGGGCAAGGTTCTCCAGCAAGCAGTATATGCTTTGAATCAGCGTCCACTATATGGTACTGTTTCTCCTATAGCCAGAATTCATGGGTCCAGGAACCAAGGGGTGGAAGTGGGAATGATTCCACTCACTATCACCCCTAGTGACCCAGTAGGAAAATTTTTGCTTCCTGTACCCACGACCTTGCGTTCTGCTGGTCTAGACGTTTTGGCTCCAATGGGGGGAGTGCTTTTGCCAGGAGATACAGCAAACGTTCTATTGAACTGGAAGCTAAGACTTCCCCCTGGCCACTTCGGGCTTCTACTGCCTTTAAGCCAACAGGCTAAGGAAGGAATAACAGTAGTAGGAGGAGTGATTGATCCAGACTACCATGGGGAAATTGGACTTTTTCTCCACAATGGGGGCAAGGAAGATTATGTCTGGAAGGCAGGAGATGCTGTAGGGCGCCTTCTGGTGCTACCATGTCCTATGATTAAGGTCAATGGGAAACTCCAACAACCCAAACCAGACAGGACAATAAATGGCCCAGACCCTTCAGGGATGAAGGTATGGGTCACTCCTCCAGGGAAAGAGCCAAGACCTGCAGAGGTGCTTGCTGATGGCGGAGGAAATACAGAATGGGTAGTAGAAGAAGGTAGTCATAAATATCAGCTGAAGCCACGGGACCAGTTGCAGAAACGTGGATTATAATAGATATTAACCTTCGTCCTATTTGGTTAAGAATGTGCTTGTTTATATATGTATATATATATATGTATATATGTATGTATATTAAGTGGATACTTGTGTTCCCCTTTGAATGTGCAACTGAGATATGTGTTAAGTGTTGTCATATTTAGGTTATTAGATACTGAAGGACTAAGTTCTTCTCAAGGACATTACCACCTACTCTAAGATATAATGCTTTGCTATTGCACATGAGATACTTATAACATGTTAGGTGGAATTATGACCCTGCCATCGTTTGCAATTGACATTTAAGCAGAGGCTATTTATTGGGTGTCAAGTTGACAAGGGGTGGACTTGTCATGGTTAATCCTGGGTGTCAACTTGACTGGACTAAGGAACAAATAAGAGAAAAGGGTCTTCTGATTGGACCACCTCAACCCGGATGGCCCACCCCAAATGTGGGTGTTACCTTCTGCCGGCAGGCAGTATTTAAGGCCACGGCAGCGGGAGCTGGTCCCTTTTCCTTCTTCCTGCGGCTTGCCTCTCTCTCATCTGGTGAGTTTGCCTTGCTGCTGTGATCAACCTTTCGGATCCCAGCGTGTACCGAGACTGGCAGATCTCCTGGAATCCATTCGGGCCTTCAGCACTAGACTGGGACTCCTGAGACATCCAGCCTTGCGGACTGAGCAGTTCCCTGGATTCCCGGCCTCTCCAGTTCGGCGCTACTGTTGAGCTCCGTCACGTGAGCAAATCAATAAATTGTATATAGTTATATATATTCATCCTGTTGCTTCTGTTTCTTTAGAGAACCCTGACTAATACACCTGCCAACTGGAGTTTGATCCCTTGGTCTCTCTTACATGGTAGAAGAAGAGAGCAGATTCCCAAAAGTTGTCCTTTGATTGCTACATGTGCACTGTAACACATGTGTACCTACACACACACACACACACACACACACACACAGGCACATACACACTAAATAAATAGGTAAACAAATACATAAATTAATAAATAAATTGCAATAACAAAACATGTAAAGAAAACATAGTAATAAATAGTAAGTAAATAGCCTTGTATTACTCTATTTTATAGAGAAGGAAACTCAGAGAGTCAATGAAGGTCACATAATTGTCAATAAGAACTATGGCTAAATTAGTAGAGCACTGGCTGTAGTTAGGAGCTGAAGCATCTCCCAAAGGCCACAGACGTGGTCACTAGCTGTGACACTGCTAGGAGATGGCCTAGTGGACTACAGCTCGGTCTTTGAGAGCGTGCCCTTAAGGGGACACTGGGGCTCCAGCCCCTCCTTGTGTCTGCTTCCCAGCCATGATGGGAGTAATGAGGCCTCCTCCACTACGTGCTCCTGCCGCCACGCCACTGTAGGCCCATTTTTCATATAAGAGAACGTCAACTAACATAGCATATAAGACACAAAGCATTTGTGAATACATAGCGTTTTATGGAACATTTCCAATTGTTCTTTGAGAACAAGTTTCTTTTAAAATATTTTTTTATTTTAGTTATTTTTGTATGTGTATGAATGTACTGTCTGCATGTAGGTTTGTGCACCCGTGTCGTGCAATGGCATGGAGGTCAGAAGAGGGTATTGGATTCCCCCGGAACTGGAGTTAAAGACAGTTCTCAGCTGCCATGTGGGTGCTAGGGATCAAACCCAGGTCCTCTGCGAGAGCAGTCAGTGCTCTTAACTGCTAGGCTATCTCTCCAGCCCCAAGAACAAGTTTCTTATAGGCCCAATTAACTAAGACTTTCAAGGTGAGAATTTTCCTTTTTTTTTTTTTCAAGTATCACAATGTTTATTGATAGATACAAGTATATAAAATCCGGGCATGAACATGATTTTATAAATTAAAGAGACTTAATTTCAATACTATAATAAGGGAACAATTCAAATTCTCACCATTTGTTTCACACCCATTAAAACCACTTCAAGGGCATTAACAATCTCTCGAATCTGATCAGTTTTGTGCAAGTAAACCATGTTTCTTTTTAAAAAGGCTTGTGCACTTGCCCAGGATCAAGGATATTAAAGTCCAGCACATAAAGCCCATTACTAAAGGTAGAAATACAGGCAATATACTATTATGGCAACAACCATCAATTACAGTTAAGGATTTTCTGTAACAACCAAATGTTACAACAACTCAAGTATTACTGAGCAAAGTGCATTTCTACAATATTCAGTGTTGCTATTCAGTTTTCTAACTTTAAACAGCCTATGATAACTGGCAGCAAAGAAGGTCCTTGATATAGACTGCCTGTGCTTGAGAACTTATGATGTAATTATTGCATGCTGCTAAGAGAATTTTCCTTTTTAAGGTCTCATAGTTGCTAACATTGGCTCTAAGATACCCCCATTCCAACTTCCGAATCTCACCCTCTTGCCTCTAGAACTCAAACCCAGGTTGACTGACAGCAAGTTGGCTGTACTTTCTGCTAAATCGCCTGTCCTTGAAAAAGATGGAAAAGCAAATCTTCCTCTTTGAGTGGTATTTGTTGAGCCAGATATTTTGAAAGCCTTAGCATCCCAAGGCTCTATGTTGATTCTTTCAGCTCAGTGGGTATTGGAAAAATAGTCTACACAAGTAAATTTAAACTGTTCTACAGATAAAAGATACCTTAGGAAGCACAGAGTCTTAACATGCCCCTGTGTAGCACAGGATTTGAGACTTGAGATCCAACCAAGAAAGGCCACAGTTTTAGAAGACCTACATGTGTCTCAGTGTGAACACCAGGTCAATGTTCTGAATTGAAAACACAGGAAAGGCAGCATCTAAGAATGCATTTCTCAAATGGCTGACTGTAAAGTGCCCAGTGTCCCATCTACCCTAAGTACTCCCCTAAGAGTCCCCTAAGTCAGAAGCCAGTGTGAGATACAGCTGCAAATATATTTGTTAACAAAGCCTAGAAGCTATTAGTCTGAACTTGACTGTCACTTTTTTCTTATTCAAAGTTAACTTTATTTTGGCATTGATTTTGGTGTCTAGTATAATTTCATTTTTTCAGACAAAATTTAAAGACTGTCATTTTCACATACTTTCACCCAGTGAGAAACAGCTTTGGTGGCAACTTTTTTTTTTTAATTAAAGTTCCTCATGACCAAACAATAGTGCTTCATTCATCTGAATTCTGAAAGACAAGGCTGTCAGAAAATCTGTAAATAGTTTCTGCACAAATCCCCAAGCACTATGAATAGTGCCTCTGTCCAATGCTTTTTCACAGATTGGCTTCAGCACAACACTTGGCCCAGTAGGTTTCATAAAACCAATCTTCAGATACCATGAATGCCTAGGGTTTCTGTTGACTCTAGAAACGCCATCCACTCTACTGAATCTTTTCATGCGACATGCTCATTCGTTGACTTTCAACATTCCTGGAATACTAGGTTCTAGTGTGCTCAGGGTGTACTTTTGAAAAATAAAATAAACATCACTTTTTCCTGTCAACATTTTTACTTTCCTATGCAAAGTAAAGGCAAAGATGAGGAGAGAAGAACAGAAAACAACACAAATCTTTACATTGGGTTACCGAAGTGCTCTGTTTCCATTTTCGTTTTCGTTTATCTAATTCTTATGTAACTATGAAACCCATTTTCTGTTTTATTTTATCTACTTCTTATATAACTAGGATTTGAATTAATTCTGAATCAGTGGAGCTCTTGGTCCCATGAGCACTGTGAGGGTTTTAAAACAGAAAAAGAATTCCTACAGCATAGGGAGCCAGCTCACTCTGAGCAGTCGTCTTCTTGGGGAGGCCTCTTTGAACTGCAGCAGGCTCATGGCCACTGCAACCCGGCTGTTACCTGAGGCAGAGAAGGGGGAACAGGGGGCTGTGGAAATTCTCAGATTACACTTTTTTGGCAGTTAAATAAAAAGTTAGGAGCCTCTCGATTGTTCACATTTGTCTGGGTTACAGCTGCTCCTTGGAGAAGCGGTATTTTTTACCATCTGTAAACTGGCAGTAACTCCCAGCCCTTCCTTTATGCTGCAGCATATGCTGGCAGCAGATTTCTACTCCCCTGTGCTTGATATGCTCTGCAAATCCCTACTTAAAACTCACTTTTCCTGTGCGTTCATGTGTGGAAGCCCACCAGCCGGCTTCTGTCTGGAGCTGCTGTGAGTCTCCACTTAATTCAGCACCAACTGCCCCCCCTGCCATTCTAGCTGGGCATCTTGATGCACTCACTCATTCCCATGCTCTCTACAACCTGCAGAGATCGATTTTGACATCCCAGCTTGACCTGGGTTCAGAAGAATGAAAAGTTACTAATCCACAGTCACAAACCTCTACCCCAATAGGCAATTCTCTCTCAACATTCCATCCAAAATTTTCTCAGTCTATGATAGAGTTATTCTTTTTTATAATTTAAAATTTTTCATTTCATGTGTATGAGTGTTTTGTCTGTGTGTGCACCACATGAATGCCTAGTGCCCCCGGAGGTTAGAAGAGGGTTCCAGAACCTGGAACTGGTTGTGAGTAGCCAGGTCAGTGCTGGGAACTGAACCGCATCCTTTGCAAGAGCAGTATGCACTCTTAACTACTGAGCCCTATAGTCATTCTTAAATGAGAAAAAAAAAGAATGTGAGAAATGGCTGTGAGTAGGAGTGCACGTAAGCATAGATATTCACTGGTGGCTGAGTCTCTTCAGCAACGCTCTGTTTGGGAACAAGTATACAAACAGTCCTGTGCTGGTTGGATCCGAGAATTCCCACCAGCAGAGCTGGGCGCCCAAGAGAGACTCACAGTGAGCTACAGTCAGGACCTGCCTTCCTGGGGCTTGCAATGGTGAAAGTGGTCCCCTAAAGGGCTGAACAGCATCCTTTTAAATCTGTGCAAACAACACAATAAGCATAACACAAATTCAGAGAGGAAATCCTCATAAATCCACCAGCCAAACTAATCATCTGTTTCCATTCTTTTTGCTTCCTGCCAGTCCTTTTCCAAATGTAAACATGATTTTTAGAGTTGTAATCAAGTGTACATGCAATTTGCTCTTCAACTTTGCATGCCTAACATCGTATCATGAGTATTTGATGCTCTATACAGTCTACATAATTATAATTTTTAGTGATTGTATGATAGTCCATCAAAATGACATGACATAATTTGCTTAAGTACTCACTCTTAGGCTGTTTCTGGTTTTTCCTTATTATAAATTACTCTGCAATGATCATCTTCATTTTTATTGACTTTCCTTCTTTGAGATTATTTCCTTGGAGCCAAAGATTGGTCTTTCTGTTAAAAGAGAAGTTTAAATAGAATTTATCTTCAATTGTGTGGCACACAGCATAGCCAAGACCTTAGTAGAACTGATGTTATATGTGGCTAATAATTTTTGTGTATTATTTAATATTTAGGTGTTTCACAAGCTCATGACCTAAATTCATGAAAACCTGCTCTTGCTGGGCTAATATTTTTTAACATTTTTCCTTTTCTTTATTTTTTTTTCATGTATATGAGTGTTATGTCTGCATTTAGTGCACTCATGTCGTACAGTGCCTGAGGAGGACAAAAAAGGGTGTTAGATCCCCTGGAAATGGAGTTACAAACAGTTGTCAGCTGCCATGTGGGTGCTGGGATTTGAACTCAGGTCTTCTGTAAGAACAACCAGTGCTCTTAACCACTGACCCATCTCTCCAGCCCCTGGGCTAATATTTTTAACAGAAAGTGAAAGTGAAAAAAGAATTTTTTAGACCCAGCTGGGATGGAAGAAGGGAGAGAGAGAGAGAGAGATAGAGAGAGAGAGAGAGAGAGAGAGAGAGAGAGAGAGAATGAACATACAATAAAACAATTTTCAAGTCTTCTAGTCCCTAAAGTATTTTCGTTATGTATGCCTCTTTTTTAGGGTGTTGGTTGGTTGGAGGGTGTTAATGTTTTGTTCAGCTTTTCTGTTATTTGCTTTAGAGTATTAGAGGTCAAACACAGTGCCCTGCACATGCTAAACAAATGGTCTGCCACTAGCTGTATCCCAGGCACCTTTCCCTCACTAAATTCGGCCATATTCACTTCTTTTTTTAAGATGTATTTTATTTTTACACGTATGTGTGGTGTGTGTCTATGCGTACGTGCATATGAGCGCAGGTGACTGAGGAGGCCAGAAGTATTGGATCCCCTGGAGCTAGTGTTATAGGTGGTTGTTAACAGCTTAATATGGGGTCTGGGAACTAAACTTGGGTCCTCTGTAAGAGTAGTATGTGCTCTTTGCCACTGAACCATCTCTCTAGTCTCTTATGAGGTGCTAGGAATTGAACTCCAGGCTTCGTGCCTGCTAGGCAAACACTGTACCAACTGAGCCCATCCCCAACCACGTTCACTTCGTATAGCTCTTTAAACATGAGTTTTTAAAGAAAGACATTGTTGTCACTGGATCTTTTACCAGGCAAATCCTTTTGATCCCAGCATGGGAGCATCTGAAATGGTCAGGGTGGTCCAGTTAGCAGACTGTGGTGACACCTTAGAGAGACATGATGAGACTCTGGAGATGTGGAGGTGATTGGAGGGGGACAAAGGCAGGTGGCATTCTTAGAATGGCCACAGGGTAAAGACCAAGTTGCCAATGTGTAGATTTCACAAGTACACTTGTGTACTCACTCTTGGGAGATTTTCAGAATGATCTTGCCCTGAGCTATGTTGGACAGATGCATACCAGTGCAGCATCCCTTGACACACTCCAAAAATCTCTGTGCTTTCCTGCCAAAACTTTATCACAGGAGATTCAACAACCTCCAGTTTCAATTCAAGCTGCTCTTGAATGAAAAACACATATTATCTACAAAGTGGCACCAAGGAAGAGGCTCTAAGCTAGGAAGTCAGAAATCCTGACTTTGCCGAGTGGTTATGGCAAGTCACTTGTTCTTTATCTTGCTATAAGGTGAAGAGAAAAATATCGACTGCCTGTTTTAACATTGTCTTTAAGCATCATGCAGAGACATGGGACCTCTTTTTGTAAACTGTGACGTCCATATAGAGATTGCAGAAGTGAGAGAGGAGAAAAGGGAAGCAGCAAGTTGATTCTATCCCAAGCTGACACGAATGGTGGGCAAGAAGCGGAGCCCTAAAAGAATGGGAAATGAAGTAAGCAATCTTGCTGAGTGAATCTGAAGGGCTCCACTAGTCTGCTTGGGCAGCTGTAACAAAATACCACATTGGCCAGGAAGTTCAATATCAAGGTTCCAGAGTCTTGGTGACAGACAGCCAAGTTTTAACTGTGTCCTCACATGAAGGACAGAGTCAACTCTAGGATCTATCTCTCTTCTTATGAATCCTGTCATGAAGGGCCTATCCTCGGGATCTTATCTAAACCTAAATTACATTTTCAAAGGCAAACCATCATAGTAAGAGCAAGGCTTTCACCTTCTGTCAAGAATTTGAGAGGACAGAGCACTGTCAGAACAGACCTGAGCTGGAGGCTACTAGGTCTCCGAACCTAATGATGGAGAATACCTGAGGGGGGAGAACAAGCTTGTGAATCCTGCCTCTGTCATCCTTAAAACTGTACAATCTGGACAAGCTACCAACTTCATCACACCTCAGCCACCTCACCTGGAGTGGAGACTTGCTTATTCGTTCACCGAATATTTTATTGACCAGCTGCTGTCTACAAAGTAAGGTTCCTAGGTGGTAGAGATCAAAAGACAAGACAGAACAAGAGAGAAAGCCCCTCCCTTGTGAGCATGCACCCTTATGAGATGCTAAGTGACCCCGGGGTATCCAGGGTATACACCATCCAGTCTATGCAGCCTGGTGGCTGTACGTAGCAAATGCTCTAGTTGTCATCCATTATTATATGCTTCACCATCTTTCCTGGGACTTATCTTGTTAAGATGCTATGTGAAGAGAACAAATGAATAGAAATCAGGGACATTAACCCAGAGGTCTGTTCATACATCGCATCTGTTTGTATTTGCTCTGTGGATAGAACTTCCAGGGTCACCCCCACACTGCTCCCCTCACTGGGTAACCAATATGTGTGCATGCTGTTTAACTATTCTCTGGGCTCCCTTCTCCAATGAGTCCAGAAGGGCATTGCTTATTTAGGAAATGACATGTTCCGAGTTATTAATACATTCCAAATATTAAAATTTCAGCTGAAGCACTGGGAAAATCATGGTAGGATCATAATTTAGGGAGGCCAGGTGGCTAATGAATGCTTAGTGCCCAGGAATATCTTGATTCCTCTGCCCCTCTCTCCCAATTAACAAAAGTGCTGATGATCTCAGGGCTGTTTCTGGCCAGCTGGGATAAATCAGCCCTCTGGCAGCTGCCCAAATGATATATTTTAAGGGCGCAGGCCATGTGGCTCCCCATTGCAAAGCAATTGGGGTCACTGTGTTTGCATATGGATTAACTCGCTGCACAGGGATGCTACCCACTTACGGTGCCCACTGCGGGTTGACACTCAATAGCTATTCAGCAATGATAAAGAGGAGGCAGACCTAATGACCCTTCAGAACGTTCCCTGTCTTCCTCGCCATTGCTATCTTTATCACTCTCACCAAGTAAAATTCATTTGGCTTCCCCCACCTAGTTGTACTGAACCTATTCTTAGAAGGTGTTTCCCACAATTAACAGGAAAAGATAGTCTGGTGAGTATAGTTGGAGAACACTCTAAGGTCCAGGCAGGTGCCAACTGCAAATTATCAGCTTGGACCATTGTCCTTAGTGATTCCAAGGAAAGACACATGCAAGTTAGAATCATTTTGAATCAACTATTAATTGGATGTACTGTTCTCTGGGGAAACCCAGGGCAAATCCCAGTGAATGGGCTCAGGTGGTAATTGCTCTGTTGTGAGCCGTGTTTAGGAGCTCCTGAATGTTCAGTCTCTATTCCCCTGAGCAATCACCTGAGACACAGAGGAGGTAACTGACTTAGTCCCTATTCAGCCACTCAATAAACATTTGCCACTGGCACGGTGTGCTCAACACACCATATTTAACAAGGGAAGGATGCAAAGACGTCTGAAACCGGCCCCGGCAAGCCAGGAGCTTGCTGTCTTAAGATTAGAAAGTCACAAGAGAACCACAACACAAGGTCGTATGGTTGAAGCACCAACTGTTCTGTAGTCGTGGAGATCTGCTAACACATGCTCTGAATTTTCTGGTCTTGTTTTAATATTTTATTTTCTATAGCATTATCCTCCCCAAATCATTGAACTGTCCCAAAGGTTTCTCTTCTGTCTGGAAGTCAAACAAAAATCTTCTATCCAACTCTGAGTTCTGATCTTATACTAAAAACGATAGCCACTGATCACCTAAGCAGTTCATAGGATAATGTGACAGACTCAAGTCTACAGCAATAACAAACAAGAAGCAGGCGACTTTCCACAAGGTTTGTTGTTCTGTAGCTTCAATAGCCTGAGCCCTGCCTTTCTTTTTCTGAATTTATTATTTCTATTTCATGTGTATGAGTGTATTACCTGCATGTAGTTAGGTGCACCCTGCCATCCATTGCTTGAGGAGGCCAGAAGAGGGTGTCAGATCTCCTGAAACTGGAGTTGAAACTGATGGTTGTTAGCTGCCATGTGGATGATGAAAACTGAACCTGGGTCCTCTGCAAGAGCACGCAGTGCTTTTAACCACTGCTCCACCCCCTTTTTGTATTGTTTAATTTACTATGCATCTATGCCCATGAACAATAGTGGATAAGACATAGTACTGAGCTCCCAGAAACTGCCTTGATTGCATGTTCAGGGAAACAGACAAATAAACAGGTAAAGAGGCAACCAGGGAAGCGGCCAAGACCTTGTATGGATCTGAGATGTAGACCTTGCTCCAGTAGTGCTAGTATCCAAGACTGGGGCTTCAGAAATGTGAGGGACTGAGTTGCCCTTTGGAAAAGTTGATGTCAGTACAGTACAAAGTATAGGTAAACTCTAAAGGTCTGTCATCCGTGAAGCCCCATGGAAAGAGAATTGAAGGAGGTTGTTGTTTGCTTTGTTTTGTTTTGTTTGCAATTCTGGTATTGAATATAGGTCCCAGTGCATGCTTGACAAGCCATTTACCACTGAGCTGTAAACCGACCCCTTAGTTTTTATTTTGAGATAATGTCTTTCTAAGTAGCATGGACTGGCCTTGAATTTGATCTATAGCCCAGGCAGGCCTTCAACTTGAAATCAACCGCCTTGTCTCAGCTTTCCAAGTAGCTGAGATTACAAATCTGTGCTATGAAGCCTTGAGAGTTAGATGCATGAGAGAGAGCCTACAAGGCAAGATTGTCACCTCAAGGGATGGTGGAGAGGTTCCTGCCAGATATTTATGTAATTCCCTATCACTGCAGCCTGCACACATTAGTACATTCTGAGATTTAGATGAATATAAAGGGACAGTTTAGGGACAAGGGGCTAGAAGTAACTTGAAAATTAATCTGAGGCCATTGTGAGTCTGTGTGCAGGGGCTTCAGGCTGGGGTCTTGCTAAGACCACCTGAAGCACAGGAGCCTGGACCTCGCTCCAGACAGGTAGAACTTAGGGTAGATTGTTTCTTGGGCTGCTGGATAGTTGATTTGCCAGTTCATGGCAGGGGAGCCATGAGCCGGCCTGCTTGGGTCAAACCCAAAACCTTTTAGGGTGTGGCTGTCTGGGTGGAGCCGCCCTTTGCCCTTGCAGCTGGCACCCAGCACCATTGTGAGTCTGTGTGCAGGGGGCTCAGGCTGGGGTCTTGCTAAGACCACCTGAAGCACAGGAGCCCTGACCTCGCTCCAGACAGGTACCGGGGCACAGGCTAAGTCAGTAATATTTACACCCCCGCCAACTGGAATTGAGGAGAGAGTATCCAAGTGGATTTTTTTTTTTTTTTTTTTTGGAGAACCTTCAGAACAGGAAGGGAAGAGTGGCTGCACCATAATATCCAATATATAAACAAAATTGAAAGCCTGAAAACTAGACAAGGTCAACACTCCATAACAAGGAGGAAAAAAAGCATTGGACGGAAGGCAAAACAAGCCTTCAACATAGTGAAAAGGCATTGGTGATTGGCATACTGAATCAGGCAAAAAAAAAAAAAAAAAGTAAACCCCCATGCCTGGGACACAGCAAAGGGATAACATGGGAAAAGGTGCAGGAATAACTCCACACCAACCCATGTAGGGAGATAGCTACAATGGGAGCCCCTGGAGGTGACCCAGAAACAGATCTTAGAGGAATAACTGAGACCTATGCAGAGAAAATAAAAAAAAAAGAAACCAGAGAACTAAGAGAGAGAGAAGAAACTCAAAAAGGACCTATAGGGATACAATGACAAACGAAGAACTAAAGGAACAGATTGGAAAACCCAGAAAGAATAGAGGGAGAAAAAAACAAACTCCAAAGGAAGTAGAAACACTGAAAAAGGAAGCCAACCAACGAAAGTAAGGAGCACCAAGAAGAGATAGGAAGCTCAAAAAGGAAATGGAAAATACTAAAGAAAACACAGGATGAAATGAAAAAGAAATAGAGGGTCGTGGAATGAGATGGCCTAGCAGTAAGACCACCAACTGCTGCTTGCAGAGGACCGGGTTCGATCCCCAGCACCCACGTGGCGGCTGAGAACCGTCTTTGACTCCAGTTCAGGGGAATCTGACACCCTGCTGGACTTCCAGGCATTGCATGACAGGTGCACAAACCTGCATGCAGACAGACATCGACACATAAAAAATAATAAAATAAAAAATAAAAGTAAAAACTAAAATTAAAAAAAATAAAAATGAAATATAACACTCATGCAATCAAGAAAGAAGAAAGGGGAGACGCCATAACGCGCCAGGCCAGTAGATCGAAAGGTTATTCCTGGGACAAACTGTCAGCCCATGAAAGGAAACAGCCAGAAGTTGACCAGAGTCCAAGCAACGCTCCAGAGAAAGTAGACTGTTTTACCTCTCATCCACCTGTGCCCCTTTCTATAAGCCTAGGGAACAACGTGCGGAAGAGGGGGCCGGGGTGTAGAATGTAAGGGCTGTGCAATTGGGGTGAGTGGTGAAACTACAGCAATGTAGGCTGGACACTCATTGATCAACTTGATTGAACAAAACAACCTGTCACCCACTGGTGGTGGCGGCTGTAGGTGTCTTTGGCACAACAGCCTGCAGATAGGTTTGCATGAAGGATGCTGTACGTCAATGGATTATCATTATTGCTAAAATGAAAAAAAAAAACGGTGAAGAGATAAGATGCAGGACAGTAGGAGAATGCGGAGCTGGGATGGGGTGGGGGTGGGGGGGGAGGGAAAGGAAAAAGAAAAAAAAAAAAAAAAAGCCAAAAACGAAAATGAAAAAAAAATAAAACAAAAGCAAAATAAACTAAGAAAAAAAAAAAAAAGAAAGGAAAGGAAAAACTCGCTCAGAAGTAGAATGGAGGAAAGCAGAACAAAGAAGTACAGACTCTGGAGATAACACAAGAGCAACAACAAATAAAGTTGGAAAGACATTAAAAATACAGAAAAGTGGAAAATAACACAAGGAAGAACTGAAAAGGGACCACGTATGAAAGATCAAACCTGCACACAAGAACAGGAAGCGAGAAGACCAAGAGAATATGTATGCAGACCAACAAATAAGAAGAATTCCCCAAACTAAAATAGACCAAACCCAACAAAAACAAGAAGCACAAGCAAGGGAGCTCCAAATGAGACAATGACAGAAAAAGAAACACCCACACGATATCAGTAGTTAAAAAAGCTAGATGCCCAAAACAAAGAACAAAACGAGGCTACAAAGAAAAACAAGGCACAACAAAGGGAAACCATCAGATTACACTGACTTCTCACCTCAAAACCATGAAAGCAAGAAGACAGGAGCAAAGCATTCCCAGTGTTAAAGAACTAGGATGCCAACCCAGAATATTTAACCCAGCAAAATGTGATCTATATTGAGGGAGAGAGAGAAAAATCTTCCATGACATAAAAAGATGATCGATACATGTACTGGAAAACCAACTCTTGCATAGATACCTTTGAAGCAATTCAAAGGGCAGACGATAGAGGACATCATCCACTCAACACCTAGGAAATAGAATCTAATAAAAAGATAACCTTGGAGAAAATCAGAGGCTAGTAAGCATCAAAGGATAATAAGTGAAAGGAAGCAAATATCCATCTTTCAATTGATAACCTAAATATAATCGGGCTCAACTCCCCATCAAAAGGCATAGAGCTGGGAGACTGGACGGGACCAAAAGCTCCCCATCTCATAGTGTCGGTACAAAGAAAGCTCATGCTCAATTTCAAGGTAGAGGCAACAACGTTAAGTTGAAGGGTTAGGTAAGAAACATCCAAGCAATGGTAACCAATAAAGAAGTAGCAGTGGTTGCTATTCAACTATCAGACAAAATAGATTGCAAAAGGCAAAAAATCAAAGAGAGACAAAGAGGGCCATTACATCTTTATTAAAGGACAATTAACAATGATGATTTCACAATCATTGATTATTATGAACCCAAACACTGCATTCCAAACTTTATAAAGACAATTCTCAGGATCTCAAGGCACAGATTAACCCAGCACATTAATAGTAGGGATTCAATACACAAGCCCTTTGAAGCAACAGGACAAAGAGAAACAGAGAGACATCTGAAACTAAATGATACAACCAATACACCAAATGGACCTCACAGACATCTATTGAAATATTCACCCAAACACCATAGACTACACTTTCTACTCAACACCTATACAGAACATTCTCCACAATACACCATATACTGGGACACAGGAAAAACTCAACAAACACAAAAAGAATTGAAATAAATCATGAAAAATAAAAAAAAAAAAAAGCTCAATATCAACACCAAAATAAAACCTACAACCTACAAGAACACAAGGGAACTAAACAACACTCTCTGATAATGAATGGGTCAAGGAAGAATAAGAAGAAAAAACATTCACTGGAACTGAATGACAATGATAACAACACGGCAAAACCTATGGGACACTTTAAAGAGTCCTAAGAGGGAACTTTATATAGCTCTAAGTACCTACATTAAAAGAATAGAAAGCTAAAAATGAAAAAAAAAAACTGAGAGAAATATGCAGGACAGTTATGGCAGAATGGCATGATCTCGGTTGGGTGGGGTGGGGGGGAAGGGAAAGGGAAATTCCTAAACTAATTGGAAAATGATGTAGTGAAATGCACAAAGCATCAATAAAAAAGTTTAAAAAAAAATAGAAAGAGTAAAATGAATGATCTAAATGCAGCTAAAAATACTTGCAAGACAACAACAATGAACCCTAAAGTGCAGCAGACAAAAAGAAAATAACAAAAAAACGGAGCAGAGATCAATGAAATAGAAACAAAGAAAACCATACAAAAAAATCAATGAATCCAAAATTTGGTTCTTTTGAGAGAATAAACAAGATAGACAGACCTCTAGCCCAGTTAACCAAAAGAAAGAAGGAAACAACTCCGAATCAATAGAATCTGTGATGAAGGGAAAATCATCACAACAGACAATGAAAAGATCCAGACCAATCATAAAGGAATACTTCAAAAACCCTATACTCTACTAAGTTTGAAACACTAGAAGAAATGGATGAATATCTGAAATCCGTGGAATCACCAAAGCTCAACCAAGAAGAGATCAAAAGCCTAAAAAGACCAATATACAGGAAGAAATTGAAGATGTAATAGTAGCCTCCCAACCAAAAAAATGCCCAGGCCCAGATGGTTTCACAGCAGAATTCTATAAAAATATTTCAAAAAGACTTACAACCCATTACAACTCAATGTTTAGAAGGATACAAACGGAGGAGTTTCTCCCAAAATTCCTTTTATGAAGCCTGCATCATACTATTACCAAAACTAGGTAAAGATAAACCAAAAAGGAGAACTATAGACCCATCTCCCTAATGAACACAGATGCCAAATTCTAAACAGGATACTGGTGAATCACATACAGACCCACATCAAGAAGATCATCCATCATGACCAAGTTGGATTCATACCAGAGATGACGGGATGGTTCAACATACGAAAATCAAATACATATTATCAAGAAGCATATAAATGGACTAAGAAGACAAAAATCACACCATCATCTCAATTGATGCAGAGAAAGTGTTTGAACAAAATCCAGCATCCCTTTATTTAAAAGTCCTAGAGGGAATTGGACTGGAGGGATCATTCCTCCATGTATCAAAGCCATATACAGGAAACCCACAGCCAATATTCTAAATGGGGAAATGACAGAAGCATTCCCCTTAAAGTCGGAACTCAGCAAGGCTGCCCCCTGTCCACACCTCCTTTTCATATAGTGCTGGAAAACCTTGCTAGTGCAATAAGAAAGAAAAGGAAATTAAAGGAGTTCTAATTGGAAAAGAGGAAGTCAAGTATCCCTATTTGCTGATGTATTGATTGTCTCCTAAGGGATGCTAAATCCCACCAGAAACTCCTAGAAAATGTAAGAGCTTTGGTAAGATGGCAGGATCAAAATAAATCTAGAAAATTCAGTAACTTTCTTTACACCAACAACAAGCAAACTGAGAGGAATAACAGGAGACCTTCCACTCACAATAGCCTCAAAAACAATCAAATACCTCGGAACAAAACCAATCAAAGACACCAAGTATCTCTACAACAAAATTTTTAAACCCCTGAAGAAGGAATTGAGGAAGACATCAGCAAGATGGACAAACCTCCGATGCTCATGGATTGGGAAAATATAATAAAAAATGTCATTCTACCCACTTATGTACAGACTTAATGCAATCCCAATCAAAAAATCCCCAAGACTCTTCACAGGCTTGGAAAAAAATCCTCAATCTCATTTGAAAACAAAAGACCTGAATACCAACAACCTGAGCAAAAAGAGCAATACGGGGAATCCTATAACCAGACATCAAACTATAATTGCAGGGCTATAGTCATAAAAACAGCTGTGGTACTGGCAACAAAACAGACCTGTTGACCAAATGCAACAAAACTGAAGATCCAAACCTGAGCACATACATTCAGTCACCTATATTTGACGAGGGTGGCCAAGAAGAAACAATGGAAGGAAAGGACAGCATCTTCAGTAAGTGGTGTTGGCAAAACTGGATCACACACCTGTAGAAGATGAAATTAAACCCCTACCTCTCGCCTTGTACAAAAGTCAATTACAGAATGGATCAAAGCACTCAATGTGAAAACCCAAAACTCTTGGAGGGATGTAGAAGAAAAAATTGGCAGCAGACTACAAAACATAGGGGTAGAAAAAGACTTCCTAAAATCAGACAGCAGCTGCACAAAAAATAAGATCGACAATTGACAAATTTGGACCTCATTAAACTCAAAAGCTTCTGTACATCAAAAAGAAACATAAAGGAAGTGAAAAGAAAACCCACAGAGTGGGAGGAAACCTTCACTGTAGATACATCTGACAAAGCATTAATTTCCAGAGTATACAAGCTACTCAAAAACAAAGAAAAGAAAAGAAACAAATGAACCACTCAAAAGATGGAGCAAAGAACTGAATAGAGAGTTCACAGAGGAGGAATTAGAGTGGCTGAGAAACATCTTAAAAACTGTTCAAGTCTCTAATAATTAGGGAAATAAATTAAGAACCACTCTAAGATATCATCTCACTTGATAGACTGGCCAGGATCAAGAAAACAATATATCAAGTGCTGGAGAGGTTGTGGGGAAAGGGGAACACTCATCCATTGCTGGCGGAATGTAAACTTGTACAGCCACTATGGAAATCAGAGGGGAGAATGCTTGGAAGACCAAAATGAGCTTGCCTTTGACCCAGCGCATACCATTCCTGGGTATATACCACACAAGACTCATCTTACCTGCAGAAATACATGCACAGCTATATTTATTGCACTCTGTTCACAATAACAAAAAGCTGGAACCAACCCAAATGCCCTCAACTGACGAGTGGATAGAGAAAATGTGGTCATGTACACAATGGAGTTCTATGCAGCGAGGTAAAGAAAGACAACATCAGAACTTTGCAGCTAAATGGATGGAGCTAGAAGATTATATTAAGTGAAGTAACACAGTCCCAGAAAAACAAACAACTGAATGGTATCCCTCATCTATGGATGGTAGCCGCCATAACCCAGTTGTTAAATTTCTTGTGGAGAGGGATGCATATAAAAGACAACAACAGAAAGACTGCATCGGAAAACTGACTGAAATGGTCAATTGGGAGGGGTGGGAGGGGCAGGAGAGGGACACGGGTCTATATTCGATTAATGTATATTTAATTGATGTGAGTTCAAGTATCCAATTTTGCCCAGACTCTGTCTACAGGCTACATGGTGTTTTAGGACTTAATAAAAGTAAATATGTGTATTTTAAACAACGTTGGTTTAAAGGTTCTGATAAAAACGGTAATGCACCTTAGTTAATTGGAAATATAAATTGTTGTCCACATTTGTTTTACTTAAAATCTGTATAACAATAACTTTGGGATTGGCACATACAAATGTTCTCTATAATTTTTCTGTTGTACAGTATCATCTTGTAGCATTCTCTTTTACCTGTAGAATGATTTAACTTAAGAAATTAAGTTTGCTTCCCAAGTTAATGACATACAGTCACCCAAAACAGCTTGAGTGAATTTGATGAAATCTGCACCTTGATTCTTGCCTATAGGTACGTGTACTACGACTGCCTTTTTGAGACTCATGGGTCAAAAAACAAAAACCTAAAATAAAAAGGGGGGATACAGATATATATGAAATCTTTTGTCAAAAACTTTGCGATTCAAATCTTAAAACTATTGACAGGAAAAGATTTGTATGTTCCCATAGGTCAAAACGTCACCAACTTAACAGCTGAGAAAGAAAAGACACAGCTTTGTGTTGGTCCATCTGAACACTGAAAAGAAGAAAAGCCTCATACTGTTACAGGCATCAAACCCCTCTGTGGATCCTACTTGTAACAACTATAATGAGTCCTAATGAAACTTACCTTCTAGGTGCCACAAAGTTCTAATATGAGAGATTTTCTTACCTCTCCTTCATAGAAGGAGGAATATGATGATGATGAGGTCATTCTCCAACTGTAAATTGGAGCCAACTGTTAAAGAGGTAATCTCTTATAAAACTGGTAAAACTGCCTTCTTTAATTGACTAATAGACATAGGAACTGTAAAAAGGATTTTCCTCTATTCAGAACCAAATATAATACTAAAGTCTCCTTAAGTGCACACTCTTAAGCAAAATATATTAATACAGGAGAGCTCTGATATCAGCAATGGATTATTCTACCAAGGAGATGTTGGCCAGGGGATCCAAGCCCCCCCGCAAAAGGCAAAGGCTTCTTTCCTGTAAACTGGGATACCTGCAAGAAGAGAGGCGGTAAGGCCCTGCTGTCAAAGACCTGATGTAATCATGGGAAAGATGTATTGAGACTGCACTTGCAAGTGTACAGTTGGCCTCTGGAATGCCAGAGAGTGTTACCAAAGGCCACTAAACCAATAAAGCAAATACAGGTCTCCTTGAGTCAAGCAAGACTCATCTGTCAGCACCAGCTACTCCTCACCTGCCTGGAAATACTGTGCAGCAGTGGCAGCCATATGCCTATATATCCCAAATCTAATTGGCTATTAGCTCTCTCCTTGGAGGAATAACCCATGGCTGATGCCACAAGCTTACATCCTCTAGTGGTTAGGAGATGTTATAAGCCACAGTAAGACCCTGTCATATTTTACAGAAAAAAATGTAATTCATAGATTAACATATCACCCAAATAACTGTGTCTATACCAAAGTAACCTACCATAACAATTAGTACTGTTTAAATACCTGTATATCTAAATGCCTGTGCTTCATTAGTAGGACTGGAAGGTTATTCCTCGACAAACTGTCAGCCCATGAAAGGAAACAGCCAGAATTGACCAGAGTCCAAAACAACAGCTCCAGAGAAAGTAGACTGTTTTGCTTCTCATCCACCAGTGCCCCTTTTCTAAGCCTAGGGAACCATCTGTGGAAGAGGAGGCGTGGTAGAATGTAAGGGCTGCAATTGGGGTGAATGGTGAAACTACAGCAATATAGACTGGACACTTATTTGATCAACTTGATTGAACATACAAGCCCCCCACCTTGGGCTGTGTGGGTTTGGGCACAACTGCTTGCAAATTGGTTTTACGTGAAGGATGTTTGTATTCATAAATTATTACTCATTGTTAAAAAATGAAAAAATAATGAAAAAGTAATAGAATAGAAAAAAAAGAAAATTAATCTGAGTGACCCAGGCATGGTGGTGCACACCTTTAATCCCAGCACTCAGGAGGCAGAGGCAGGCAGATCTCTGGGAGTTCAATGGTGTACATAGCAAGTTCCAAGTAAGTCCCCATAGGTGTAGACATCAGTGTCCTCATCAGAAAATTCTAGAAGTAGGCTGGGAAGGTAGCTGAGCTGATAGAGTGCTTCCTAGCATACACAAGGCCTTGGGTTCAATCCCCAGCACTGCATAACCTGGATATGGTGGTACACAATTGTAGTCCCCGCACTCAGGAGGCAGAGGCAGGAGGATTAAAAGCTCAAGGCCATCGTTAGCTTCATAGTGAGTCTGAAGCCAGCCTGGGATATATTAGTCTCTGTCTCAAAATAAAATAAAATAAAATAAAATAAAATAAAATAAAATAAAATAAAATAAAATAAAATAAAATAATAACATTTTAGAGGTGCTAGAGTAGAGTGATTATATGTTAGTGACATGTAGGAATTCCTTAAAAGCTGTCCTTCATCTTTAATGGTGTCCTTAGGCTGTGCCTTTTCTCATCCTGTAAATGCTGTCATATACAGCAAGCAGCAGTGACAGAAATCCATGTATAAAGGCAGCTACAGCAACAGTAGTACTAACTAGAGCACCCCAGCTCTCTTCCTGGAAGAGGAAAGAGCTGTGAGGATCAGTAGAGACAGGGGGGCATCTCTGGTTCTATACTGATCACTCCAGAACGCTGTCCTGCCATCCTCGAAGCTGAATGTTTTCTTTGGAAATGACATCACCCCCACCCGTGCCCAGAGGGTTCCAGGTAGGACATTCTCCTGCTCTTAATTTCTGAAATCCCACAGTTTTTCTTCATATCCCTGTCATTCGCACAGCAACTGGTCCTCCACAAGAACAGCCAATGCTTTTAACCACTGAGCCATCTCTCCAGCTCCCCGCCAACAGTTATATGTTGAAAGCAATCATGATATTGAGAGGTGGACTTTGGAAAGTGGTTAATAGGGTTAGTGCCTTATAAAAGAGGCCCAGGGAGCTTGCTTGCTCCTGCCACCATGTCAGGATGCAGTAAAAAGACACCACTTAGGGACTAGGGAGATGGCTGGTGGGGAACGTGCTTGCTCTGGAAGCATGGGGACCAGATGTCAGAGCCCTGTCATCCACATGAACACCAGGCTGCTGTGACAGCTTGCCTTTAATCCCCACCCTTGAGGGACAGAGACAGGAAATCCCCAGAGGAAGCTTGCTAGCTAGACTAGCAGAGTCATCAGCAAGAGACCTTGCCTCAGTATAGAAGGCGGAGAGGTCTGAAGGAGAGCGCCCAACATCAACTTTGTCCTCCAAACATACACATGCACTTACACACACACACACACACACACACACACACACATGCACACACACACACACACACACACACACACATACACACACCATAATTTTTAAAGGATTTTTAAGCTCTGCTGTCTTTGAGGTAACTGGATTAAGGTATTTTATAGTAACATACATCAACTAAGTCATCAAATCCATACCAATTCTGATCCCCTGACCTGAGTATCCCCAGCTCCTGAAGTCAGAGAGTGTGGCTGACTTTAGACGCCTTCACTGGGAAGTCTACACTTTAGCTCACACTTCTGTGAAACCGGTTGACATTTAAAGTCTCAAATTCTGCTTCTGGCCTGGTGGCGGACTCCTGCAATCCCACTGCTTTGGAAGCAAAGGCAAGAGGTTTGTCTTGAGTTTGAGGCCACCTGGGCTATGTAATGAGTTTCAGGTTACCCTGGGTTACAGAGTGAAACTCTGTTTAAGACGATGTGTAAACAAACAAACAAACAAGTCCCCTCAAACTCCTCTCTGATTATTTTTTTACTATTTTTTTAAATTTTTATTGAGCACATTTCCTACATTTCTTAATCAAATTTAGACTCATTCCCCCATCCATGCCCACTCCTCATGCCCCCCTCCCCCATCAAAGCTCATGGATTCTGTCATACAAAAGTCCTGTCTTGCATCTTTTTCTCAGTCTTTTATGAACTTTTCTGAGCACAGGTTTACTGTTTTGGTCAGTTCTTTGAATAGGTTTCTCTCTCTCTTTTTTTTTGTCCCCATTTGATTTTATATTATTCCAAAATATGCATACATACACTCAACACATAAATCAAAGTTACAAAATCTGAAAATAAACTAAAGGTTAATTCCAAAGCACATTTAGAAATTCACATTTTAAACAGTAAAGTTACACGCAGGTAAAAAGAAGTATAACTTTACATTCTCTCTTTTTTTCTAGAATAAGAATATTAATATTCCTATATGATAGAGCACACCATAGGATTACATAAGGATAAATTATGAATGGTTGTAGCATGTCTCAATAAAAAGAGAAAATATTATTTTACAAAATATTTTAACTGTTGAATGTAATCTTTTTTTTTTTTTTTTTACCAAAAAATGTCATGTTTTCCCCAAGGAAGTGCTTGAAGGTTCCTCCTTGGCAAACCCAAACAACCATCAATCCTGCCCCTGTGCTCCACACTGGGGTCCCTCCCCACCATGGTCACCCAAATGAGGTCCAGCAAGCATGTGTCCTGTCTTGATCTTCCTGAAATGGCTTCCATGACACAGCCTGGGTAGTCCAACAATGGCAGTCTACACTCTGAAGAGGCTGTAATCCCAGTAGCCACTCAGTCTACAAGCTGGACATCTCAGTAGTCCCCATCTGACATTGAAGGTTTGAAGGATTCTCAAGTTTTATATCTGAAATACAATTTCTCAGACCTTACTGATTATTTCTGATTATACTTTCCTTTTGGATGCTTAAAGCCACACAGTCAGCCCAGATTAACCAAAGTTTCTGTTTTCTCAAGGTCAATTGAGGATCTGGTCCTCAAGGGTCACTTGGGTTTCTTTTGGGGCGGGGGTGTTTAGTCAGGGTTCTCTAAAGAAACAGAAGCAACAGGATGAATATATAGCTATATACAATTTATTGATTTGCTCACCTGGCAGAGTTCAAGGAGTCCAATAGTAGACGTGCCGCACTGGAAAGGCTGAGAATCCAGGGAATTGCTCAGTCCACAAGGCTGGATGTCTCAGTAGTTCCAATCTGGTGCTGAAGGCCCGATGGATTCCAGGAGATCTGCCAGTCTCAGTACAGGCTGGGATCCAAAGGGTTGATCACAACAGCAAGACAAACTCACCAGATGAGAGAGGCAAGCCACAAGAAAAAAGGGACCAGCTCCCTCTGCCATGGCCTTTTATACTGCCTGGCGGCAGAAGGCAACGCCCACATTTGGGGTAGGCCATCTGGGTTGAGGTGGTCCAATCCGAAGATCCTTTTTCTCTTATTTGTTCCTTAGTCCAGTCAAGTTGACACCCAGGATTAACCGTCATGGGGGGGGGGTTGCCCCTGGCTCCTTCTGGTTTTTCAACCAGCAGTTCCATCCACTCAAGGACACAGTTAGGTCTTGCTAGACCAGGCTTCTCTCTTTGAAGCATGAGCAGACTTTCCTCTTTATAGGGTGGACACTGGCTGGAGTCCCATCAGTGGATCTCCAAGACCTCTCCGCACAGGGAAAACTGGTGACTCACATTTGCAGGGCATTTCAGGAGATTCCCCCATGCATATTCCCCTGAGACTTAGTTGACCTCTGAGGGCAAGGAACAAAGTCATCCCTTAGGTCCCTTGGCCAAATTGGTATGGGCATTAAGTATGGTCATTAAGCACCCAGAAAGGCTAAGTTATACCAGCCTGATACATCACACCTATACTAAAATTGTATCTTCTGGAAAACAAACTGTTATTTCCATATCATATTTCTTGATTCACCTTTTTCCATTTTAACTTTGTTACACTGTAATATGTATGCATGTCCACCATCATATACCAAAAATCCATAGTCTGAAAAGAGGTGGTAGGTTAGTTCTAGGGCCTGTCTAGGGATTCATAATATAAGAGCACGGTTGTGTTCAGATCGTGAGGAATATAACATTAATGTTGCTTAATTTGCCTTAGAACTAGGTACTTGGTGCTAGCATCCACAGATGAGGGATACCATTCGTCTTTTGTTTTTCTGGGACTGTGTTACTTCACTTAACATAATATCTTCTAGTTCCACCCATTTACCTGCAAATTTCATATCATCTTTCTTTACCACTGCATTGAACTCCATTGTGTGATGTACCACATTTTCTCTATCCACTATCGGTTGAGGGGCACTTGGGCTGGTTCCAGCTCCTTGCTATTGTGAAGACAGAGTCAGGTTCTAATACTGAGCCTGTGGCTGGGTCCAGTAGCCAGGTGGGCAGCCGATAGTAACTCTGACCCCATTCTCCATGAGCCTCTCAGTCTTCCTTTCTTGTTTTCATTATTGTCATTCATCAGTCCTATCATTCTATAAGCACATGGCCTTAAAGTTGCTGAAAATATTCAAAGCCAGCCTGGTCTACATAGCAAGCTCCAGGCCAGCTGTGATTAAAGAGAGACCCTGTCTCAAAAAGACCAAAAAAAAAAAAAGTTGCTGAAAATATGCCAAGTTAAGCAGAAAACACTCAGAGAAGGCCCAGGTCTCCCTGCATGGCCCCCACCCCTCACAGCCCAGTCAGCTGCTCTCTGTGTAGTATGAATTCATAACAGTGTGGCAAGGTTCTGCATTCCCCAGCCACCCGAGCTCTTCATCCTCTCAAAGTCCATGTGGCTCCAATTCATCCATTCATCACTCACTCCCTCCAGCCTCTCCACAAAATTCCTCTTCTTGCCCATTCTCAGTCCATTTTATCTTCACATCTACTTTTTCCTTTGAGAGGAGTTCCCTGTACCCCAACCTAGCCTGGAACTCACTGTGTAGCCCAGGCTAGCCTCAATCCCATGTAGATCTGCTGGCCTCTGCCTCTGCCTCCCAAGTGCTGGGATTAAAGGGGTGCACCACAATGCCTGTCCTCGCCCATCTTTTTATAAAACAGTCTTCTATAACCCAGGCTACCCTCAAAGCAAAGTCTTTGAACTTCCGATCATTCTGCCCCCATCTCCCAAGTATGAGCATTACAGGTGTGTACCATGAGGCCCAGTTCATGTGGTGCTGGGGCTCACACTTGGGACTTTGTGCATGCTAGAAGAGCACTCTACCAACTGAGCTACACTCCTACCCCCGTCTTCCCATCTTTCTATCATCTTGTTCCTCCCCATGTAGCCTTCAAACATCTCTTCATCTCCAAGCAGCAGAGACCCTTCCTTGGCCCTCTAACTCCCTTGCTCTATGTCCTGACTTTTTCCTCTTCCCTCAGTGCTAAAGTTCTTAGAAGAATTGCTCTATTTACAGCACTCACTTCCTCCCACCTATTCGCTGTTATTTATTATTTTATTCACTCATTTCTTGAATAGTTAATATGTGCTTGCAATTCAGAATTGAAAGTACTTCAGAAGGTATACAGAGAATATCTTCCTTTCACCAGTGTCCCCAGCCCCACAATTTCCTCAGCAGCAACCCCTACACCCCACTTCTTGTTTATATTTCCATGGAACATATGCATATATATTTGTATTTTTTACTCAGAGGCATTTATACATATTTTCTACCCTTTTCACTTAAAATATCTTAGCGGTTGTTCTTTGTCCATATATCCACAGCCGCCTCATTCTTCTAAAGAGCTGTCAAGATTCCACTGTGAGGATACGCCATAAATTCTCCTCTCTGGATGTTAAGGACATTTCTAGCTCTTTGTTCTAACAACCATGCTGCAGTGAGCATCCTTATGCATGTAGGGCTTTTCCACCCCTGTGAGTGCTTCTGTAGAATAAATCCACAGAACAAAATTGCATTTTACATTTTGGAATCAAATTGCTCTCCATAGAAGTCATACCAACTCATCTACCCACAGCAAGACATAGGAAAGCTTCATTTCCCCCTTACCCTGCAAGATATTTTTTTTAAACAAATGCTTTTATTTTTGCCAGTCTGAAAGGTGAATAAGTACACTTTCTAAATGTTTTAGCGTTTTATATTTTCATCATATCCATACCTCCCTTTCCCTCTAATTCCTCCCATACTCCCACCCCCATATTCCTCTCTCAGATTCATGACCTCTTCCTCTAAAATTACATATATATATATATATATATATATATATATATATATTCATTCCTAGAAGCTGTAACTGAAGAGGTCATAAACCCTAGAGGAGAACATACCACCATTTGGTAGACTGATATCATATCCAACCACCTTCTAAATACTTATCTTTATATCCATAGATTTGACCAGCTCTCACTCCTCATCAAAGAGGCTTCTCTTTGCAGTAAATGGAGACTATTACAGCCATACTTGGCCAAGGTACAGTTACTAAGTGAGTGTGGGGTGACTACCCCCAAATGAGACATCTATAACACAACCCAAAACCCAAAGCTCATGGAACTTGGTCAAGGAAGAGGGGGCAGAAAGGTCATAAGAGCCAGAGGACTACTGTGAAAAAATGTCTTCTAGATGTGACAGAGATGATGCACCCATGAATTCTCAATAATATGGTTGCCTTCGCAAGGCCACACTAGTCTACATTCCAAAATGGATGGGGAAAGGGCTCACAGGGTCCCACCCAGTGCTGTGAGAGCTACTGATAGTCAAGGGCTGCTAAAGAGGGAGAGCCCTTGTCTTCAGGCACAAGCCCTATGATAGGGTGCCTGTGCCCAAGTAGTCAGCCCTGCATCCAAGTAGATATGGGCAACACTAAAGCTCTAGTTTTAATCTGCATTTCTTTTAATGAACATGGTCAAGCACTCTTTTTATACTTCAGCCTTCTGTGTTTTTTCTTCTGTGAATCATCTGTTCTTATCCTTTACCTAGTTGGAATTGGTCTTTTAATGATCCTAGGAACACTCTATATTAGAAAACAGTGCTTTGTCTATATTAGTTGTACATACTGTTAGGCACTGTGTAACCATTTGTAACATGTCTTTATGCCCAATAAAACAAATGTAACTACTGTATCATTGGTTTCCCATGCCTCCTGATAGCAAAATCCAAAGGCCTCTCTGCGCACTCATGTTTTTCCACATGTGACCCTGCTGATCCATCTTTTTTTTTTATGTGTATGAATGTACTGTCTGCATGTAGGTTTGTGCGCCCGTGTCGTGCAATGCCTCAGAGGTCAGAAGAGGGCATCGAATTCCCCTGGAACTGGAGTCAAAGACTGTTCTCAGCCGCCATGTGGGTGTTGGGGATCAAACCCCGGTCCTCTCGCTCTTAACTGCTAGGCCATCTCTCTAGCCCCTGATCCATCTTTTTGATGTTCTTTTTCAACTATATGTGCATTTCTGTATTGTGGCTTCTCCCCCCCCCCCATTTCTCTGTCGCTTCTCTTACTGTTTCTCTGGAATTCCTGGGTCAGTATCCTTGAGAAAGGTGATCTGTGCACCCTTCTTCTGCAGGGCCAGGGAGGAACCCGGCTGGAGATCCCAGCAGAGGCTTCCCTGGCGCTTTAGGTGGGATGTGCAGGCAAGTGTTTTGCACACATCTGGGGGATGTGCGGACAACGTAGCTCAGGCTGCTCCACTGGACTTTTCATGCCTCCCATCAAAATCATCAGTCTCAGGGGCTGGAGAGATGGCTCAGCAGTTAAGTGCACGGACTGGTCTTGCAGAGGACCCGGGATCGATTCCTCAGCAACAGCTAAAATCCCCAATGTGAGTTAAGAAAGTCGGGATCCAAAGAGGCAACAGCAGATACTTTTTTTTTCAAAGGTAACAAAAACCCCCCCAAAAGCACCAGGTCTGGGGATGTGGCTCAGTTGGTAGAAAACACGACCAACCTGCACAAAGCCTGGATTCCACCTCCAACACTACACAGGTGTTGGTGAATGCCTGTAAACCCAATGCTCTAGAGATGGTGGCAAAAGAATCCAAAGTTCAAATTCACCCTAAACCACATATGGAGTTCCAGGTCAGCCTGGACTGCATAAGATTCTGTCCTCCCGCACTGCCCCCCAAAAAGGTAAGAAAGCCTCCCCTGTTCAATTAATGTTTGCATGTGGACGCGCATTTTATTTATTCCCCTGGAAACATCAGTG
Source organism: Rhizomys pruinosus (assembly GCA_009823505.1). NCBI lineage: Eukaryota > Metazoa > Chordata > Mammalia > Rodentia > Spalacidae > Rhizomys > Rhizomys pruinosus. Next base: position 3,921,570 of record VZQC01008741.1, on the reverse strand, counting down.
TTTGGCGGGCAGTGTTCGCCGCTGCTTCTGTTTATTTGCTGTTGACTTAACGACTAGTCTCTGAGAATGCACTTTCCTAAGCAATCCTGACTCCTCGGCCACAGGCCCCTCTGCCTACGTGCCACCGTGGAGCTTATACCCATCTCCTAGAGAAGCCGGCTGCAAGAAGCCATCGCCAAGACACGGCTCCACACTCTAGCTCCAGGAGGCTCGATCAGCAGTGTCCAGCCTGTGGAAAGTTGTCCTAATCCTAGCACTGAGGCCAGGTCCCCTATCTCCTAGCATCATCTTGCCTGGTCTCCTTTCAGTCCCTTTCCATCAGCACCCTCAGGAAATGGCCTCCAGCTGGTGTCTTAGCAAAGTCGTCTGATGCTCTAAGAGATACCTGAGTGGGTGGCTAACTGCCCTGACAAGCTAGAATCCCCCGGTGGGAAGGATGCGCCCACCCTTACATCAGAATGTGACTTGGGGGCTTTGGAATGGAGAGAGCGAAGAGTGAGCACATCCCAGAATTGCAGGACAACAAGCTCAGTCTGCTGCTCCAGGGGCGGGAGGGAAGAGGGAGGAGAGAGGTGAGGCCCTGGAAAGGGTGGGGACCATAGGGCTGGCCCAAGCAGGGATGCTGCTGTGCTGGTGTGCACAGGGGCATTGAAACGCCCTGCACGTCATAGGACCAGCAGGACAGAGCCTAGGACACGCGTGAGACTTCCAGCCTCAGCCATGGGAGAGAACTCAGACAAGGTTCCTATCACCAGGGTGGGGCCTGAAGACATCGAGTTTTGCAGTCCTCCAGTGAGTACCTCTGGGATCCCGGGTCCTGCTGGGAAGGAAGTGCAGTGCACACTGCAAAGGCAGGCCCAGGCTGTGTGTGGGTTCCCGGTCCACTCCTGGGACCAGGAATTTGTGCCATCCTGTAGTGGTGATGGAGTCTCTAATGAGGGAGCCCAAAAGCCCAAAAGTGTGCATGGGGTGGCAGGGTGTACAGAGGCCTCTTCCAGCAGCGGTGGAGGGGGCAGGTCTGCAGGGCCAGGCCAGGGCACTTCCAGGGCTGAGGACAGCCAGGAGGGCATCTGAAGGAGCCCGGGCAAGCAGTTCCCTGGGGCATGGCACCAAGTCTGAGACTGAGGTGGCGCGGTGGTGACCGGTCCCTCTCCACCCTGGTCCCGCAGGCGTACACCACAGTGACGGTGAAGCCCTCCAGCCCTGCGCGGCTGCTCAAGGTTGGAGCGGTGGTCCTCATTTCCGGGGCGGTGCTGCTGCTCTTCGGGGCCATTGGGGCCTTTTACTTCTGGAAGGGGAATGACAGTCACGTAAGTCGAAAAGGTGGCTCCGGGGCGCCAACCCGCGTTGGATGCGCGGGGCCACAAGACGCAAACGGTGAGGTCCTGCCCGCCCCTTCCGCGTCCCCCTAGATAGAGACCCAGCGCTGTCAGCCTACGGGCAATTCTGTGCTGGGGTGGCTCCGTGGCTACAGCTTACTCCTCTGTCTCAGCCCTCTGGGACACCTGCTTCCTGCAAGCTCCAACTTCTACTCAAAGGTAACCAAAGGCAAACAAGTCAGGGTTTCCAGAACAAATTCTGAAATGGAGCAATGGTGGAGAATGCCTTAGCTCTGGGAGGAAAACCACTCTTGGCCCCTCCAGGCCTGCCCCAGCTGGCAAAAGCTATAAATGTGAGAAGACAAAGGGAGAGGTAGAGACCCACAGCTGGGGGGTAAATCTTTAACTTTTAGGAAATTTTTTGTGTATGTGACCTGTTTATTCACAGTCCCTTTTCTGTTAAAAACAAAAACCCCAACTTCCTTAAAGGCGGCAAATCTCTAAGAATCGATTCTGGTCACATGAGATTTAATGGCAAACGTCTCACAAACTACTACCCTGGCTTTTTAATACGAAGTTATTTAAAGTTCCAAAGACTCGAGAAATATAAAACTGCTTCTATCTCGACTGGGCAGAGTTCCAGCATGTTCTCTAAGTACCTGAATGTGTCCACCTATGTAAGAGGGGGCATTTTATCTGGACGGCCATTGCCATACCGGGTAGAAGCTTGTTTCAACTAATGGGAAAGAATTCCATCCCCAGGCTGCACACAAAGGGCTCTTTCTTAATCACTGTCCTCCGAGGATCAGTGACTGCTGTTTCCCCCCCTTCTCCCACCATGAAATTCAAAGCATGAACAAATTCCAGTACTTAGAGAAAATGGTGCTGAAAGCAATTCAACCATTTTACACATCACATCTTCTGCAGTCACTGCATAATTTGTATTTTTAACTCAAATGCCTAATGTAGATAAGCATGCCATTTAGCACTGAGTCTGTTTTAGAGACTCTATCAAATTTACAAGCATCAATTTGTAAGATCAAAATTGCACTGTATTTTATGTGGATTTGAGAAGTGCCTAATGTATTTGTATTTTAAACATAGAAGCTGGGCCAGATGCTTATATTTGAAAGCAGAAAATATGAACATGAGGATGATTCCAATGTCTACATTTCCATTAGTAGCAAGGTTTAGATGGTCACCCTTTGGGAAATTTGATGGTATTAGAATGTAAATGCTGTCTTTTAGATAAAATCTCAATGGTATAGATCATTTGGGGAAAAAATAGCTTTGCTTTTTAAGGGGTCTTTTTGGTAAATATTTGGTCATGATATACATAAAAGCAATCCCATGTGGCATTTGATTATTCATGAGAAGCCTGGCAAACTGACAAGCTCCTTAGTGGGAGTGGACTGTCACACTGAAGAAGGATGGGGGGGCTTATCATCTCCTTCATTTCACTGCAAGATGTTTGCTTGTCTCGTTCAAGAGAGCAGTATTAAATTTGAAGAATACACAGGAATAGTGAATCACACTTTATTGCTAACAATCAAAGTTATTGCTATTTCCTACACAAGACAGAAGAATAAAGAAAATCATGGTAGTTGTTTTTTCTTTAAAAATGTCGAATGCTGTTCCATGTTATTTAAATCTGAAGGGAAAAAAATCATAAAATTCTAGCTAGAGTAAATTTGGCACTGTCTTTATGCACGGCACATGCACAAGTCTTGTTTCTTTGAATACAAATCTAAATCACCCAAACAAAGCATAATCAAAAAAGGTACATCTCTGTCAAACAGAATCATCAAACTAATGGATTCCCCCTTCTTTGGAGATTATCGATGCCTTTCTCTTCTATAATAGTTTACAGATGAGAACCAGCTGTGTAATTCCTCTCTGCTCCCTTTCATATGAGTAAATCCCTGAGGACAGGTCAGCTCACATTTAGCTGGAGGCCTAGGAAGCACCAGGTTCTAATATTGAGGGTATCACTGACTGAGCTCAAATATTGAGGCCATTTTTCATCCACATTATTGTAAATGGAACAAGGCATTGAAATATGGGAAAGTCCCACCGGTGCCAGATAACTGACAACCCTACCCATTGGATGAGGGGAGGAGACTATTGCTTGAGGCCTTTTTCTTAGACTAATTTTTCTAGACATTTTCCCAAACATTATGTAATTAATCTTATAGAACCTAGGCCTTATTAAAAACTCATTAGCAAATATCTTTGGCTGTAAAAGGCACCATATTGAGCAGAATTTTGGCAAATAATAAACTTCATTGTACTTGGGTTAGAAATAGCCTTAGGTGCCAAAAGCTCCCTAGGCTTAGAGCAGATAATGTAATTGCTGCTCCAGCAGCTCAGCCTCCTGCTTAGCCAGGCGCACAGGACTCTGGAAACTTCAGACTGCCTTCCACCTTCCCCTGCTCCTGCCCCCATCGCTTCAGGAGGGCACAGGCTTCTCTTGCAGCTCCTAGGAGGATCCTGCTCTTTGCATGCAAGTTGGGGCAACTCTACAGGTCAAAGAATTCAATCCCTGGCTAGGGAACCTTTGCTGAGGAAAAAAGTGGAAGTGGCAGAAAGTGAAATCAGGACTGGAAAGATCCAAGCCAGTCTGGGGTCCAGAATATAATCAGCCCAAGGCCAACTTGGAATATGTACTGAAGCCTTGTCAGCAAAACAGAAAAAAGAAGGGCAAAGAATTTCTAAATGGCTAAGTTCCTAAATGTTGCATTGCTTTAGTCCGTTGTCACCTGAGTGAAAGAGAACACTTGTGCCAGTAAGAACTCACAGGCCAGGCCCCTATGACTGTCATCATTAGCCCATGTGTTACTCAGTGGCCATCCGAGGCAGAACAGAGCCTGCTTTCTTAGCAGGACAACAGAAAGCCCTAGCTCGGCCAAAGAAAACAGGTTTTCCTAACTGGGCTGCTCTGAAGGGAAAAAGGAAAACAGACTGGTGAGCTCTGCTCCATTTCCACTAAGTCAGAACCCTACAAGGGGTTCCTATGATGAGGGTAAGGAATTGAAGACGTCTGAGTTTCTGAAAAGAAAGAAGTGGGGCAGGGATGAGAAATGGCTGTGCTGACATAGATAGTGATATTTTTTCTCTTCCTGAATGAAGGCTGCTGCCTGGAGGAAGAGTGAGGGATAGCAAAACTATCTCCATATTTATGATTATAAAATAAAATAGTGTAAAAAAATAGTGTTTTTGTGAGTCTTGTAAGAATGAGTTTTCGCCGGGTGTGGTGGTGCCCGGTGTGGTGGCCTTTAATCCTAGCACTTGGGAGGCAGAGGCAGGTGGATCTCTGTGACTTCAAGGCCAGCCTGGTCTACAGAGTGAGTTCCAGGCAACCAGGGGCTACAGGGAGACCCTGTCTCGAAAAGACAAAAAAAAAAAAAAAAAAAGCGTTTTCTCCAAGTAATGATCCAGTAGCAACAGATAGGATTTCTAGTGTTTATCCATGTAGTAGTCACTTCTCATAATGAGGGAGAAGAATCAGACGTGAATTGAATCAGAGAGATATGCAGTTCTGACTGGCTGACCCAGCATGAAATAGAAACTGTCTTTCATCAGTTCTCATTCTCTCCCCTTTGAAGATTTATACATTACGTATATGTGCATGAATGCACACATAATTTATATGTTACATAGATGATAGCTACATAATGGTGAAATTAAGATAGTTGAATGGATGGATGCATGGATGGAGAGGTGGAAGGAAAGAAGGAAGGAAGGGAGGGAGGGAGGAAGGGAGGGTGGAAGGGAGGAAGGGAGGAAGGGAGGAAGGGAGGAAGGGAGGAAGGGAGGGAGGGAAGGAGGAAGGGAGGGAGGAAGGAAGGGAGGGAGGAAGGAAGGAAGGAAGGGAGGGAGGGAGGGAGGGAGGGAGGGAGGGAGGGAGGGGAAAAACCCTGCTGCTAGCCTCACCACATGGTGAAAGACCTGGCAGGACAGCAGCATGCTGTGCAGGAGCAGCATGTGAATTATTCTTAAGACAGTGTGGTGATAAGCTGTTGAAGCTAAAAAGCCTTTGGATCATTTAATTCAGCGGAAAAAAAGTAAGTGATAGAATTTTTCTTGCTAAGAAAATCTTACTCAGAAATGCATCTCAACACACACAACACAGAGATAAGAAGCCCCCAGCCCCGCCTGTTCCACATCTCGCCTCCTGTCCACACCCATGAGGCCTCAAAGCTCTAGGGACATAGATGAAAATCACCCAAGAGGCCCAGATTCTTCAATCTACACTCCAAGCGACTTCCAACACCTGGGGATACATGGATGTCTAGCTGGTTTTCGGACTCCTGAGCCAGTACTCCCTTGCAATCTCTAGTTCCCTCCCTTCTCCCACACAGGCAGGCCACGTGCCTCGCATAATGAAATGCCCTACAATATTAGATCCCATCCAACAGGGAGAAGTAATTTCCTTCTAAACTGAAACAGATGTGCACATTGACCTTGCTCTCTCCAAATGCTGCAGTGAGTTAGGGGTATCTCAGTCCCGTCTACCCCCTCACTGTGTGCTCCACTCCATATCTAATCTTGATCAATGGATTTAAAAATCACTTTTCAGATGAAGATGCCACTTTTTCAGCTGAAAGCCCAGTTGGCTCTGCCTCATCAATTTCCACTTATCCATCAATGGTTCTCAGTCCAGCTGCAAACCAGGTTGAACCTTAGATGAAAGATCATTGCTGAAACCCAACCTCCCAGGCTTTGATTTGATTGGTCCGGATACAGTACTTGCAGCTTCTGCTGCCAGAAGTGCAAGTCAGTGAGGTTTTTTTTTTTTTTTTTCTTGAGACATGGTCTCCCTATAGTCCCAGCTGGCCTGGAGCTCACTATGTAGACCAGGCTGCCTGCCTCGGCCTCCTGAGTGCTAGGATTAAAGGTGTGCACCACCACGCCCGGCCTAAGACAGTTCTTAGCCACCACGTGGGTGCTGGGAATCGAACCCGGGTCCTCTGCAAGAGCAGTCAGTGCTCTTAACCGCTGAGCCATCTCTCCAGCCCCTTCACTGAGGTATTTAAGTAGATAGTAGATACTCTCAGAGATTTTACTTGGAAAGCATTTTATTTTATTAAATCTTACTTATTTTCTATGTATGAGTGTTTTGCCTGGATGCGTATTGGTGTTGTGCAGTGCCAGAAGAGGGCATCGGATCCCTGGAACTGAAGGTGAGGATGGTTGTGAGCTGCCGTGTGGGTGCTGGGAACTGAACCCAGGTCCTCTGCAGGAACAGCCAGTGTTCTTGACCACTGAGCCATCTCTCTCTCAGTGAGCCCCTTAGAAAGTACCTTGGGGGCTGGAGAGATGGCCTAGCAGTTAAGAGCACTGACTGCTCTTGCAGAGGACCCGGGTTCAATTCCTAGCACCCACATGGTGGCTGAGAGCTGTCTTTAGCTCCAGTTCCAGGGGAATCAGACGCCCTCTTCTGACCTCCGCGGCATTGCACGACACGGGTGCACAGACCTGCATGCAGACAGTACATTCATACACATAAAAATAAACAAATAAAATAAAGTACCTTTAAAGATATCAGGTTGCGGAGATAAAGTCTGTAAAGTGCTTGCCATGTAAGGATGAGGACGTGAGTTCAAGTCACCAGAACCCACACTAGAATTCCAGCACTAGGGAGGAAGATCCCTAGGACTCACTGGCCAACCAGTATAGCCAAATTAGACAGCTTTAGGTTCACCAAGATACCATTTTTTAAAAAAAGCTAAGGTGATGAATGATACCTGACATAGACCTCTGCCCCCCCCCCACAAAATCGTTGTACAAGTGAGTGGAGTATGGACGAAGCCCAGTCTAAAGATAAGCCATGAACTGCCAAGGAACTACAGGAAGCATACTAACTCTTATGCTCACTTCTAGATTTACAATGTCCATTATACCATGAGTATCAATGGGAAATTACAAGATGGGTCAATGAAAATAGATGCTGGGAACAACTTGGAGACCTTTAAAATGGGAAGTGGAACTGAAGAAGTAATTGAAGTTCATGATTTCCAGAATGTAAGTATATTTCACCCATTTACAGAGTTTAACAGGCAAGCTCAGGGGACTCCTCTCGCCCCGTGTATCCTATAGCTTAGTCTCCCTGAAAAGGGGCCTTCCTTTGTCCCTCGTGTTCTCAAAGGGGGAAAAAAAACACATCTCCATGGGAATAAAATACAAAACAACAAAACACCTTTTGGGTACAGTGGCACATCTGTAGACACAGCTGCTAGGGAGGCTGAGAGAGGAGGGAGGATCACTTGAACTGAGCTTCAGGCAGCTTGGCAAACAGTGCAATCCCATCTTCAAGCAAGAAAGAAAATAAAGAAAACAAAACGAAAAATAAGAGGAAACAAAATACCTTAATTGAATTCATGTACTTAGAGAAATATTTTGGAAAACTAATTTTACTTCTAGAAAATAAAATATATGGACCTAGAAGTCAAAATAAAGCTTTATTTTTTTTTAAATAAGAAAATAGGGCTGGAGAGATGGCCTAGTGGTTAAGAGCGCCGACTGCTCTTACAAAGGACCCGGGTTCGATCCCCAGCACCTCTGAAACTCCAATTCCAAGAGAACTCCAGTTCCAGGGGAATCCGACACCCTCTTCTGAACTCCGTGGCATTGCACGACACGGGTGCACAAACTTGCATGCAGACAGTACATTTATACACATACAAAAATAAATAAAATAAAAATTAAAAAATTAAAAAATAATAAACTAGGCATGGTGGCCCATGGTTTTAATCCCAGCACTCAGGAGGCAGAAACAGGTAGATCTCTATGAGATCAAAGCCAGCCTGGTCTACACAGTGACTATGCTAGCTGGGGCTACATAGGGAAAACAAAGAGAAAAAGGAGAGAGAGAGAGAGAGAGAGAGAGAGAGAGAGAGAGAGAGAGAGAGAGAGAGAGAGAGAATAGTGGCATAGAAGAGAACAGGTTCTTCTTGAATACACAAAGTCGTAAAGAAAAACTTAAGAGAACTGTGTCATACCAAGTAATTTTCTATAACATGACAAACAGAATGCTCAGCCTGTCCTAGAATAGGGCAGAGGTAAACTTTGAACTTCTTGAGAAGAAAGGCGATTTCACGGCTGGGTAGTCCACTGACGGCAGGGAAGTGCTACTTATGCAACCTTCTCAGTTTTTCTGACTTCCCATTTCATCCAGAAATCAGTACAGATGGATTCCCTACTACAGCCCAGGTTTTCTGGTCATGGCTTACTACAAATCAAACATCCGAGTCTCCTTTGAAAGGGAGATGATTTTCTTTTACCAAAATTTAATTTACAGGCAATTTGAGACATTAAACTATTCACTGATGCTTCAGTGTATATCTATCTGCTAATCGAAGTATCACTTCAGGCTTAATTTCCAATTGCCTGACAGAAAAATCTTATTCTCTTTCATGTGATGAGGAAGAAGCATCACTATTTTGGTTCTCTGAAGATGAAGTAGGTGAAACTTCATCAGGAAGAGGGGCTCTTGAAAATAATGTCTCTTCTCATAGTTTATTGGTCTACAAACATCTCATCAACCCATCTTCTTGTGATTGATGAGAAAAACTAAAGAAGCTTTTCATTCAAATGAAAGCACTCCTCCTCTGGTGGATACCAAAACTCACTTCCTAAATCCTTTTGAATTCCCAACAGATGCTGACATTAGAGCTCTGCGAGATTGAACACTGTTTGCAGCTGACAAGGACTGGCTGTGTTCACAGAGGTCTCTGCCCTGGGGACAGGGCCTAGAGCTCTGAATGTGCCCAGCTGCACTTTCTTTAGTTATAGCTTTGCAAATGGTTCTGGTCTGTGCACAAGTATAATTTCTCTGGACCTATTAAAATGCTTTTACTGCAAAATCTGGGACAGGGCAAAAACATTTTTTCTCTGTGCCGCTCAATATAAACTAATAAAATGTGGCTCTTCTACACACATCATTCAATCCAGAACAAAATTGAATACCTGTACCACAATATCAAAATATGCAAAGGAGGTTATAAGAGGAATTACAAAAGATCCATCTCTCCTGAGATGTTCATGTATCAAGAATATCCTTTAAAATATTTTAATCCCAGGCCTATATATCTGTTTTATAATCCTTTGGATCTGTCTAATAATGGTATTGATTGTGTTTTGTTCTCATAGACCAACAGGGCCACAAATATTTTATAAACTGATCAATTCTCTTTGATAGCTTCTACATTTCTCTAAGTCAGAACTGGTGAGTAGAACATTTTTTTTGATGGATAGTACCTGTTATGGGTTTAAACAAGCCTGGACCTTTGAAAAGACATGAATCAGCCTCTGTGGTCATCTGCTATTACTTTCTCCTCTATTTTAAGCCATCAGTCAAATGCAGAAAGTGTTGATTAGGGCTCACCGTATGCAGGGACGGTGCTAAGCACCAGGGATGGAAGATGACTGACACATCCTTCAAGGACCTTGGTGTCCAGTCTAGGAGAGAGACATACACACAGAAATGGCTTTGGGTCAGCACAGGGACTGTGCCACGACGAGCTAGAGGCAGAATGTTCTCCACACACAGAGGCATCCCTGCCAATTAGGGGCTTCGAGTAGCTTCGGCAGAGGTGATGACAATTGAATCAGAACCCGAAGAATGATCTCTGGTGCTGGAAATTGAACCAAGGGCCTTTCTTATGCAAGGCTAGCGTTCTACCACTTAGTTAAATCCCCAATAGTTTTGAGAAATGGTTGGATTTTAATAGGGAGAGGTAGAGGCAGGGCTTCTCTTGCCTGGGGATGATAATGTATAGAAATGTGCAGTCTTTCTGCCAACGTGGTTAGTGTGGTCAAAGACGGAAAGGGAGACTGATGGAGATGCAGGTAAGGCCAAATTGTAGCAAGTTTTGAACAGTAATGAATATCCAGGACCCCAATATTTTAACACAGCCCAACAGAGACGAACCCCTTAAGGAAGAGAAACATTTTCTAAAAGTGCTGCAAACTTTGTTCCCTGAGAGATAAAAAACAAAATTGGCTTGAGTCATAGTGTGTGATTGATATTCTAAAAGATTATAACTTCACAAGAATCTGTCCTATTGGTTTAGGCCAAGCCCCTCCAACCACATTTCAATAATAAGAACCATAATTTGAAATTAAAAGATGGGCTGTGTTGGTGAATATATGGGTGTCACAATATAATTCTTTTAATATGTGGATAGTTGAAATTTGTAATTTAAAAAGCTAGAGGGGAAAAATAAGACAGCATTACCTACCAAGAAGGTAGGTAGGTTATTGATTTAAAAAATCGATATAACCCTCAACTGTAATGTAAAGGAACAACAAATGAAAGTAATTTATAGTGAAATATGGATATCATATGTACCTGCTCAGCCTGATGCATTGACAGTCAACCTTAATAAAGTCAAGTGTATGCAATGATAGTTCAAAGACTGTCAATACCATAACCTATAATGCAGACAGTCACAAGTGTAATTTTCTCAAACAGCAGACAGAAGTAGGGACAGAAAGACTGAGTTTAAGACCAGCCTGAGCTACGTAGTGAGATTCTCTCAAAATCAAAAACAAAACAAAAGCCCCAATTTTCAAAGTAATCGGAGTCATAGGAAATTCCCTGTGACTTAAGCTATGCTCAGTCACTCTATGCTTATGTGTAAAAATGAAAATGGAGCTGTGCTCCAGGAAGATGCCTACAGCTTTTTTCCTGGGACTCAGGACAGGAGCAATCCAGGTTTTGGAGGAAACAATAAGGCCAAAATTTTCCAATCTTTCTAACAACCAGACTCCTCCAAAGATTTCTACAAATGCCTCCTGAGGACTGGACTCCCTTCCCTCCTTGAGACCCTCTAGGAGTCATAGAAATAGATGAGATGCCCTGGGAAGGAATGCAACTAAGCTGAGGTCATCTGGCTCTTTTGAAAATGAATGTTAGATTTTTTTTTTCAGTCTTTATTCACTGCCATTATTATCAGATTTCTCCTAAGGGCTTGTTTGTTTGCAAAAATAGGTTTGCTTGGCTTTCTTCTGCTTCTCCATCTGTTTAATCTCAATCTACATGGCTACATGATGAGAACTGGTTGTTAATTCCTTCCCACTGGTCCCATCCCTGTGGGATGTCTTCTCTTGCTCTCATTGCAGCTCTCACTGCAGTGTGTGGACTATCAGAACTAACTCAGTTCTAGATCCAATGTTAGTACTGTTGATTCTTCAGCAGAATCAGTATCCCTTCAGGGATACCAGAACAATGTGGGGGGGGGGGGCGTTCTTCCCAACACATCTCATGCTCACAGGGCAGGAGTGTTTGAAGTCAGAAAACATCATATAGGGGGGCAGTGAGCTTCTTCCCCTCCCTTGTTTTTCAAGCTACAAACCCAAGGTTTACATGGAAAATAAATACAACACAGCCTTGGAAGGTAGCATAGCAGATAGCAGTGGTTCTCAAACTGTTTCTCAGGCTTGCTGAAAATACAAACTTAAGACCTACTAAATCAGAAATCCCCACTCTGGGATTGGGACCCAGCCCTCCGTGTTTGTTAAGTACACCCTCCCAGTGACTCTGATGCAAGCAAACATTTGTGAGTCCCTCATACAGAAAAAAGTTAGGTCTAAAGACTATTGCATTCATTTAAAAACAAGCTACTCTGAAAAGTGCTCTTAACCCTAAACTGATGGACCTCAGTTCTGGCTATCTATCATTGACAGCTGGGTAGTTTGAAGAATACCAGTGACTGGGCCCCACATCATCAAGGCAATAAGAACTCTTTTTTTTTTTTTTTTTATTGATGGTTTGTGCATTTCGTACATCGTTTTCCAATTCAGATCAGGCATATTTCCCTTTCCCTCCCCCCCCCCATCCCAGATCATGTATTCTGCCATAACTGTCCTGCATCTTTCAGGTTTTTTTTTTCTTCATTTTTTAGCTATAAGTGATAATCCATGAGTATAAGCATCCTTCGTGCAAAACCAATCTTAAGTTGGTTTTGACTGTTTGTTGAGACAGGGTCTTGTATCTCTCAAGCTGACCTGCATACTATATAACCAAGGATGACCTTGAACCTTTGATTCTTCTGCTTTTACCTTCCAAGTGCTGGGATTACAGGAAAATACAACCAAATCTGGTTTGGTCAGCTATGTTCTCAAGGCAACTGTGGTGGCCAAAGCAGACCTCTGCAGTCAGCCTTGGGGGTTCTCTTCTGAGAACCAAAGCATGCTTCTGTCCTCTTGAGAGAGCTGGTGTCAGAAGACAAGGTGACATTTGTTATAAGGTGTGTGTATGATCAAGCAGACCTCAAGGCAAATAATGGGTGATGTGGGAAGAACATGCCTTTCCTCCTCTGTCCCCAGGCTGCCTCCTGCCATCTTCTGTATGGCTTTAGGTCCTGAGTATGAGTAATATGGAATGTCTGGTGAGTCTCCTCCAGACCTACATTTAACTTCATTCTCTCTCAAGAAGCCTGAATTCCTAGCCCACACCACTGGATTAGTGCTTTTCTTCCCCCATTCCTTAGCACTGACTGGAACCAGTTCAGCCTTATCTTACACTTGTTTCAACACACTAGGTTCAGACTTGTGGTAGTGTCTACATTATAATGGTATAAAATTTATGACCTTTAAGAAGGTCATAAAATAAGTGAAAATAAATACTCCTGGAACAGAGTGCTCAGTTCCCCTCCCCTCCCCTCCTCTCCGGGTAAAACAGTGCCCAGCCTTCAACCAAGAAAGAGCTTTGTGCCAATGTGGCCCTTAAGGCTGATCCCCAGCCAGGAGGAGACACTAATTATTTCTCAGAGGGGACAAAACAAAACATCCAGTCCTCAGGTAAAGTCCAGCTCCTGGGGTAGTAGAACGCTTTCCTACTTACTCTGGACTCAGTAACTTGGGAAATACTCAAAATTAAGGGAATTAAGTTGATCAACATCTTTTGAGAACCTTGGTAGGTGCACACACACACACACACACACACACACACACACACACACAGATACTGATCTCAAGAAACATAACTGAGAAGTATAAACCAAGTCCTAAGTGAAAGATGAACTTACAAAAAGTCAGAGACAAGAGACTTGGCCAGTTCAGAAAGGCTGCGTGGATAAGACAGCAGTTCATCTGAGCTTCTGGATGTAGTAGAATAACTAGCACACTACACCTGAGCTAAGTCGGCCTTCTCACTCTGCTCTCCAAGGGACCATCTTCTCTTCCTGCCCTCCTTAGCCTTATTTTTCTCTGCAACCCTAATTTCTACTTTGATTTATCTTTTTTTTTTTTCTTACTAGAAAATAATGCTAAGAGGTAAATTCTGTGACAGCCAGGATTTTTTTTCTTTCAGTTAAAAAATTTTTTTACTGGCTCTCCCCTCGAATATCTGCATCTCCACTCTGTTACTATCCCCCTGACTTCAAGACTTAACTATTTTTCTTTTATAAAGGCCTATTGAGTCTCATTTGTGTTCCCCAAATGCTCTTGGGTGTGGGTCCATCCCTTTGAGCCTGGTCAGCCTACCAGACATCACACCAGAAAGAAAACCAACTCCTCCTCCCCAAGCAACCATCCATTGCCAGTAGTCCCACAGCTAGACAGGGGCTGCTTGCCCCCCTCCCTCACCCATGCTGAGCCTTTGTCTGCTTGGGCTTGCACAGGTCCTGTTCATGCTATCCCAGTGCCGGGGGCTCACATGTGCAGCTCCTCTGTTGTGTCCAGACGACATGGTTTCCTTGTTTTCATCCACTACCTCTGACTCTTAAAATCTTTCTGCCTCCTCTTCTGCACCTTGGGAGGCTGGGGTGTGATAGAGGTGTCCACTCAGGGCTGAGCACTCTGCACCTTGGGAGGCCAGGGTGTGATAGAAGTGTCCACTCAGGGCTGAGTACTCAGCAGTCTCTTATTCTGCACGTTGGGAGCCCAGGGTGTGACAGAGGTGTCCACTCATGGCTGAGCACTGGAGACTCTTATTCTCTGCACATTTACTAGTTGTGGGTCTCAGTGCCAGTCCCCATCTGACAACCAGGATTTTATATTATATTCATCCCTATACCCAACACCAGGAACAATGTCTGGCACACAGGAACCTGATACATTTAAATGAATGGCTACACAGATGAAGAAATGGTTTTTGTTATTCTTCTATTTGAGAGAGGGTCCTAAAACTCCCTATGTAGGTCAGGCTAGCCTCACACCCCAGAAATCCACCTACCTCTGCTAGGATTACAGGTGTGCACTACCATGCCTGGACAATTTTTTCTTTTTGTCTTTTTGAGGCAGGGTCTCCCTTTAGTCCCACCTGGCCTGGAGCTCACTATGTAGACCAGGCTGGCCTTGAACTCACAGAGATCCACCTGTCTCTACCTCCCGAGTACTGGGATTAAAGATGTGCACCACCACACCCAGTCAGACAATAAATTTTTATCTCACAGGGTATCACTGGAATCCGATTTGCTGGAGGAGAGAAGTGCTACATCAAAGCACAGGTTAAGGCTGATGTTCCTGAAGTGGGCACTATGACTAAGCAAAGCATCTCTTCTGAACTGGTAAGTACCAACACACATCAGCCACAGTGCTTTATGGACATGGTTCAAAGGCACGACCCTTTTGTCTAGTTCACAGACATGTTCATGACTAGAACCTAAGTTTTACTTCTTCTCCACTAGAAGAAGTTAAACTATATCTGTTCAGCTGGCTCTGAAGAGCTTTCTACATGGTGTGGCATATTTAAACGTTTGTGGAAGCCACATTCTAAAGTGCATCAGATAGGGGTCAGCAGGTCAATTTGCAGCCAATCCTGAGTTCGATCTCCAGAACTCATATGGTAGGAAGAGAACTCTTTCAAGTTGTTCTCTGCCCTTTACAGGCACTTTGTGGCCACATAGGGCTATGGGGACGTGTGTGTGTGTGTGTGTGTGTGTGTGTGTGTGTGTGTGTGTGTGTACACTAAATGCAAAATATTGTAAGTTCATTAAGGGCTCAGTACTCAATGGCCCAGTGTTAACTATCACAGGAAACTGTGACAGGACACTCTTCCTACGGGAACCTGCGTCATCTATGGAAATTCTTATCGTTTTCGTCCAACACTGAGCTGAGTTGGCCCCCTACAGTTTCTTTCCTTTAGTTCAAGGTAAACCTAATGAAGCAACACAAAACTTGTGTGTTTAAACTATTTTTTAAAATTTATTTTCGTATGTGTATGAATGTACTGTCTGCATGCAGGTTTGTGCACCCGTGTCATGCAATGCCACGGAGGTCAGAAGAGGCCATCGGATTCCCCTGGAACTGGAGTTAAAGACGGTTCTCAGCCGCCATGTGGGTGCTGGGGATCGAACCTGGGTCCTCTGCAAGAGAAGTCAGCACTCTTAACCGCTAGGCCATCTCTCCAGTCCCCAAACTATTTTTTTTTTTAAGCAAAGAAATTGAATCTAAGGCCTTGCTAGCTAGACAAAAACATTTTATTGTCTGGCCAAGCATGGTAGCGCATACCTGTTACTTAGGTTGACCTCGAAAACTTAGGCCAGCCTAGAGCCCACTATATAGCCCAGGCTGGCCCCAAACTCTACACATTTTAAAAACATAATCCTTCCATTTGTTAATAACTTGCCTTTAAGCTTGCTTTTTGTTGTTTGATTACTGGGAACTGAACACAGGGCTTCCTACATGGTAGGAAATAAGTACTCCACTAGGTAAGCTATATATCCTTGGCCCTAAATTGGATTTCTAAAATATTTAAGAGTTGTATTAGGGTCCCAAAGACACATTTAATAATAATACTTTTAATTTTTATAATTTTAGGGTCTTCAAAGTAGTCACATCCATTATTGTCTTCCACTTGAGTGGTAGCAAGTGTGGTAGAAAGAAAAGACTTTAGAATCAGAAATCATGTGGCTTCCACTCCCGGCCGACACTTGCAGTGAATGTGGCGGTAACTCCTTTAGCCTCATTTCCTCACCTGCACCCTGGCAGTGTGCACGCTGGGCTCATGGCCTTGAACCTACTAATCTAAATGGGAGATTGCTGCCCATTACTGCTAATTTTATTATGATCATCTCTGAGCCTTCCCGTATCCCATAGAGGGAAGTGAAGCAATCATCAGATCCCTCAAGGCCATGCAGGGAAAACGTGGGTAAACAAAGGTGCCTGGAAACCATTTAACTGTTTGCTCCCATGGGAGCAGCAACCAGTGATGTCTCAAAACAAAACAAAACACAAACTAAAAACAAACCCATGAGTTTCAAAAGTGAGCCATTATGTGCTATTCTCTCATTCCTATTCTGTCTCTCCAGGGTTCATCCTCTAAGGCGGTTTCCAGGCCCCCTTGCCCCAATCATTCTCCTTGAAATATGCTCCAGTGTGTCCTGAGCTGCGCAGAGCTGCAGGCCATGCTCTCAGTGTGAACTCAGGCAGCAATCTAGCAGGGGTCAGGAACCTTCACTCCAGTCCTTGCTTCACATCACTGTTCAGTCATGCCCCTTGGTGCTGTGCCACTTTAAACATACATGGCCATGAATTCAGTCTTCTTTCCTGCCTTCCACAAGAACCAGTTCCTCCAACTGTAGCTTATCCAGCTCTAATCACAACTTTGTAGCATTAAATAATTTTTACATTTTTAGTTATATGTGTGTTTATATCTGTGTGTGCATGTGTGTGTGTGAAGATCAGAGGGCAACTTGCAGGTGTCAGTTCTTTCCTTCCACCATATGAGACTGGGGATTGGACTCCGGTCATCAGGCTTGGTGGCTTGGTGGTGAGTGGCTTTTCATTGGCCCCTTATAACTTTTAAAATGAGATTTCTTCCTGAAATTCAAAAGTAACACTTGACCTTATCGAAAATTTCATAAATACACAAAAATGTAGAGATAAAAATCACCCACAGATACACCCACAAATACATAATCCACAAGTAACTAATGCTGACAGCCTGATATTCTGTGGACATTTTCAGAAATCAAGTTGGGCTGTTATAGATTTTCATTTTATCTTTAGTTCTAAATTGTAGGTTATAATATATGTTTTAGACCATCGTATGATTATAACTTTCCAAAGTCTTTAGTCTTGAACATTTCAAGTATCTTCAATTTTTCACTATTTCAAATGATAATACTTGAAAATATTTAACTATAATAAATATTTTTTATTTTAATCTTTGCACTTGATCTTTAAGCCATCGAAGTAGTGTGTCTGTTGCATATGGCATGCATGCTGGATTCTCTGATGGCCAAAAACCAATTCAGAGGGGACAGCTGGATAATCAGCTTCGTGCATGCCTGTCAGTAGCAGACAACTTCACTTAGCAGATTTTTTTTTTTTTTTTTTTTTTTTTNGTGCCTACCTAGGTGCTGGTAGGAGGAATGAGAAATGGCCAGGGGACTGTGAATTTCAAGAGCAGAAATGGCAAAAGCACAGCACTCTTGGCAGCCCCCCTTCCAGCCCTACAGTTACAAAGGACGCTGCTTTTTACTGAGCCTGCCCACGGCTCCAGGATTCTGGACACACTTTGCCACAGGGGTGGCTTGGCATTGCTAGCCTGGTGGCTGACAGTAGCCATCTCCAGGCTCTGAAGACTTAGGAATAGTAAGCGCTAGTTCTATGCCTGATAGGGTATTATTTTAATTGTGCTAAAACAAGCATAACAAAATTGACTTTTTAAGACAGAATCTCCTAGCTCAGGCTGGCTTCACACATCGACAGCTGAGGATGGCCTGAACTGCCTCAGTCTTAGGTCTGCAATTATAAGCAGTGCTAGCAGGCCCAGTTCACTTTTAACTGCAGTTACGGGCATCAAGTACATGCCCATTCCTGTGTGACCATCTGCACCATCATTCCCAGAACTGTTATTTTTAGATAGTGCCTGCCATGGTTTTAATGCTTGCATTTTCCCAGTTCCTCATTGCCATCTTCTAGCATCCAATAAAATCTTTTAGAAAACAGCCTATGTCCTCTGTGCTAGGAGAAAGCCTCCCTTGGCATCTGAACCAGAGCTGCAACATGGGCCTCAGGGAGGCCATTGTGTTGACTGAGATGAAATGAGAGGCACTCTGCGGATGAGAGTATCTCAGAGGAAAGAGAGTGAGAGGCTCACTGGACACACCTGCCCATGGTCACCTGCAAATCGCTTGAAGATAGGCTCCATCTCTGAACCCCAGGGACCCTGCACTTCTTTTCTCTAGACTTGGAAGCTGGTTCTTAAGCCTTGAACTTGAGGAAGCTCAACTTAGACCCACAGCGGCTTCTGGCTGTCCCAGAATTCTAGGTTTAAATAGGAGAAAGATTGGTGGCATGGCAGCTTCTTAGTCCTCTGATGCTATGCTTTAAGAAAAAAAAAAAATGTAAAATTGGAAGGTGCAAATATTTCAGATTAAAAGCCGCCGCGGGGCGCAGCGGAGCCGCCGCCTTGTCCTGCCGCTTAACCCTGCCACTCCCGTCCACACAACGGTCCTGCTGTCGTGTTCTTTCTCCTTTATCTCACACTAATTACCAAGCCTGCCAATGTGCTTCCTGATTTGATCTTTGTCAGATGCTCAGCCCGGCGGAGGGGCTCTCGGGAACCTCACAGAGATGGGGAGAATTCCGAGCCCTATTAGGAGAACTTAAAAACTTTACCTTTGGGGCTTGAGAGATGGCCTAGCGTTAAGGCGCGACCGCTCTTACAGAGGGACCCAGGTTCGATCCCCAGTACCCACATGCGGCGAGAACCGTCCGAAACTCCAATTCCAGGAGAACTCCAATTCCAGGAGAACTCCAGTTCAGGGGAATCCAACACCCGCTTCTGACCTCCGCGGCATTGCACGACAGGGGTGCGCACACCTGCATGCAGACATCTACGTTAAACACATACAGAAATAAAGTAAAAATTAAAAAAAAAAACTTTACCTTTTGGTAGGTAGGCTTAAGCCAGAAAATGGGGAGGTTCCCACAGAGTTCAAGGATTTTAGAACTCAAGAAGCTGTTGTCCATCACAGGCTGGTCGAGAGCCACCCAGATAAGAGAATTTTCTTCATATTTAACTGGCATGATCTTGCCTTCCTGTAAATGAAAGGCATTCAAGCAAAGAGGATGCTGGATCATGGTGCAGATGGAGTCAGGTTGCTAACACATTATTTGCTTTATGAAAACTGAGGGACAGCTGTCTGTCTGTGCACACACCAAGCACGCACACTTGGTTCCAGCCTCTTTGTAGCTCTCACGGTATTCAACACATTGCCCTGCTTCTAGGTAGCTGTAAACGTGTGAATAGAAGTGTTTTGAGTTGAAGTGAAAATTACTTGATACCAACTTTGAGATTTAGGTTAATCTGATGTTTTCTATCAAAGATGTTTTTGAGGAAAGGCAATTGAACAGACCCTGAAATCCTATAAAGGATAGAGGAGCCCTTCATTTGAAGTGATAATCTTTGGAGGTTTTGTTCTGCAGCATCCAAACAACAATGGAAAACGCAAGTGATTGGTTCTTTAATGTCTCCAGTTCAAAGTCTTTAACATAAACCATTTCTCCATTTCCAGCTATAACAGAACGTATTTCAGAAGTTCCTCACATCCAGCACACCACTGAGATTTCAAAGCTAAACCCTGGATTTTCTTCTCTAGCAAGATGCTGGGAATTGTTTGATAACCCAGGAAACAAATTTATTTTTGCTAGGTTGTTCCTTTTATGTATTTATTAGTTTGCAATGGGTTGGAGAAATTAAAATGTTTTCTCCTCACTTTACCTAAAAGCAGCACTTCATTTATGTTTTCTCCCTCAGGCATATGGCTGCATTAAACAACTTAAAGTTATTGGAGGAAGGTAACATTCAAGTAATCCAGTTATTTACCTTAAATTAAATGGCTCCATCCAGGAAATGAATGCTCTTTGAGTACAGTAGTTTTTTAAAGTTACACAAAACTGATGGAAAATTTATGAGAGCAGGTGGCTCCTAAATCTGTCCCATCATAGTCTAAAGTGTGTGTCGAAGGGGGGGTAATTGTGATACATACATAGATGCGTCTGGATGCTGACAATGGTGTCAGTTTCGGAGCCTGTGGCTCATGCAATTTCCTGCCTCCTTCCTTTGCCTTGCAACACAATCCTGCTTTTGTTGGAGGCCACAATGTGCCCAGTGCAAGGAGGGACACTTCCTCATGGTCTCCAGTGGCCAGGGTAGGGCACTAGATCCTGGCCGAAATAGGTAGGGTAGCTGAGAAGCCTGCTTTCCCCCAATCGAAAGTAAATCCGGCTGGGCATGGTGGCGCACGCCTTTAATCCCAGCACTCAGGAGGCAGGCACTGTGGATCTCTGTGAGTTCAAGGCCAGCCTGGTCTACAGAGTGAGCTCCAGGCCAGCTGGGGGTATAGGGAGACCCTGCCTCAAAAATAAAAAAAAAAAAAGTAAATCAGAATTGGTATCGCCCAGCTTTAACAATATCTATTTTATCTATCTATCTATCTATCTTCATCTATCTATATCTTCTATCTATCTATCTATATATTGTGTGTGTGTGTGTGTGTGTGTGTGTGTGTACAGGCCAGACAACCTTGGGTGTTCCTTAGAAGCTATCTATCTTGTTTTCTGAAACAGGATCTCTTACTGGACTGGAGCTCATCTGATAGGCTAGGCTAGCTGGCCAGCAGCCCAGTGGCCCTCCTGTCTCTGACCCCCAGGGCTGGAACTGCACAGTGACCCTCTTGTCTCTGACCCACGGGCTGAACTGCACAGTGACCCTCCTGTCTCTAACCCCCAGGGCTGGAACTGCACAGTGACTCCTGTCTCTAACCCCCAGGGCTGGACTGACAGTGACCCTCTGTCTCTGACCCCAGGGCTGGAACTGCACAGTGACCCTCCTGTCTCTGACCCCCAGGGCTGGAACTGCACAGTGACCCTCTTGTCTCTGACCCCCAGGGCTGGAACTGCACAGTGACCCTCCCGTCTCTGAACCCCAGGGCTGGAACTGTACAGTGACCCTCCTGTCTCTGACCCCCAGGGCTGGAACTGCACAGTGACCCTCTTGTCTCTGACCCCCAGGGCTGGAACTGCATGTACATGCCACCACATGCAGCTTTGTGTGTGGATTTGGGGTTGAACACAGGTCCTCGCGTTTGCAAGGCTTACTGTCTGAGCTGCCTCCCTATCTCCTGCTTCATTTCTTTTTGACTAGCAGAGGGGAAGTGCAGTATGGGGCCAGAGATGGCTCAGCAGTTAAGAGCACTGGCTGCTTGGCACATGACTAGGTTCCATGACTGGGTCCATTCCAGCATCCACATGGAGCTCTAACAACACTATAACTCTAGTTCCAGGGGGATCCAACACCTCTCTTTGACCTCCCTGGCATTGCTTAACATGGTGCCTTACGCTACAGCAATACACTCATACACATATAAAAAAAATTCTAAATTTTTTTAAAAAAAAGCTGTGAAAGCTGGGTCGTGGTGGCGCCCGCTTAATCCTAGCACTTGGGAGGCGAGAGGCAGGCGGACCTTTGTGAGTTCAAGGCCAACCGGGTCTACAGAGCGGTTATCAGGACAGTCTTGAGGCTACAGGGAGACCTCTGTCTTGACAACGCCGTGCCTACCTAGGTGCTGGTAGGAGGAATGAGAAATGGCCAGGGGACTGTGAATTTCAAGAGCAGAAATGGCAAAAGCACAGCACTCTTGGCAGCCCCCCTTCCAGCCCTACAGTTACAAAGGACGCTGCTTTTTACTGAGCCTGCCCACGGCTCCAGGATTCTGGACACACTTTGCCACAGGGGTGGCTTGGCATTGCTAGCCTGGTGGCTGACAGTAGCCATCTCCAGGCTCTGAAGACTTAGGAATAGTAAGCGCTAGTTCTATGCCTGATAGGGTATTATTTTAATTGTGCTAAAACAAGCATAACAAAATTGACTTTTTAAGACAGAATCTCCTAGCTCAGGCTGGCTTCACACATCGACAGCTGAGGATGGCCTGAACTGCCTCAGTCTTAGGTCTGCAATTATAAGCAGTGCTAGCAGGCCCAGTTCACTTTTAACTGCAGTTACGGGCATCAAGTACATGCCCATTCCTGTGTGACCATCTGCACCATCATTCCCAGAACTGTTATTTTTAGATAGTGCCTGCCATGGTTTTAATGCTTGCATTTTCCCAGTTCCTCATTGCCATCTTCTAGCATCCAATAAAATCTTTTAGAAAACAGCCTATGTCCTCTGTGCTAGGAGAAAGCCTCCCTTGGCATCTGAACCAGAGCTGCAACATGGGCCTCAGGGAGGCCATTGTGTTGACTGAGATGAAATGAGAGGCACTCTGCGGATGAGAGTATCTCAGAGGAAAGAGAGTGAGAGGCTCACTGGACACACCTGCCCATGGTCACCTGCAAATCGCTTGAAGATAGGCTCCATCTCTGAACCCCAGGGACCCTGCACTTCTTTTCTCTAGACTTGGAAGCTGGTTCTTAAGCCTTGAACTTGAGGAAGCTCAACTTAGACCCACAGCGGCTTCTGGCTGTCCCAGAATTCTAGGTTTAAATAGGAGAAAGATTGGTGGCATGGCAGCTTCTTAGTCCTCTGATGCTATGCTTTAAGAATAAAAAAAAAAAATGTAAAATTGGAAGGTGCAAATATTTCAGATTAAAAGCCGCCGCGGGGCGCAGCGGAGCCGCCGCCTTGTCCTGCCGCTTAACCCTGCCACTCCCGTCCACACAACGGTCCTGCTGTCGTGTTCTTTCTCCTTTATCTCACACTAATTACCAAGCCTGCCAATGTGCTTCCTGATTTGATCTTTGTCAGATGCTCAGCCCGGCGGAGGGGCTCTCGGGAACCTCACAGAGATGGGGAGAATCCGAGCCCTATTAGGAGAACTTAAAAATTTACCTTTTGGGGCTTGAGAGATGGCCTAGCGATTAAGGCGCCGACCGCTCTTACAGAGGACCCAGGTTCGATCCCCAGTACCCACATGCGGCGAGAACCGTCCGAAACTCCAATTCCAGGAGAACTCCAATTCCAGGAGAACTCCAGTTCCAGGGGAATCCAACACCCGCTTCTGACCTCCGCGGCATTGCACGACAGGGTGCGCACACCTGGCATGCAGACATACGTTAAACACATACAGAAATAAAGTAAAAATTAAAAAAAAAAACTTTACCTTTTGGTAGGTAGGCTTAAGCCAGAAAATGGGGAGGTTCCCACAGAGTTCAAGGATTTTAGAACTCAAGAAGCTGTTGTCCATCACAGGCTGGTCGAGAGCCACCCAGATAAGAGAATTTTCTTCATATTTAACTGGCATGATCTTGCCTTCCTGTAAATGAAAGGCATTCAAGCAAAGAGGATGCTGGATCATGGTGCAGATGGAGTCAGGTTGCTAACACATTATTTGCTTTATGAAAACTGAGGGACAGCTGTCTGTCTGTGCACACACCAAGCACGCACACTTGGTTCCAGCCTCTTTGTAGCTCTCACGGTATTCAACACATTGCCCTGCTTCTAGGTAGCTGTAAACGTGTGAATAGAAGTGTTTTGAGTTGAAGTGAAAATTACTTGATACCAACTTTGAGATTTAGGTTAATCTGATGTTTTCTATCAAAGATGTTTTTGAGGAAAGGCAATTGAACAGACCCTGAAATCCTATAAAGGATAGAGGAGCCCTTCATTTGAAGTGATAATCTTTGGAGGTTTTGTTCTGCAGCATCCAAACAACAATGGAAAACGCAAGTGATTGGTTCTTTAATGTCTCCAGTTCAAAGTCTTTAACATAAACCATTTCTCCATTTCCAGCTATAACAGAACGTATTTCAGAAGTTCCTCACATCCAGCACACCACTGAGATTTCAAAGCTAAACCCTGGATTTTCTTCTCTAGCAAGATGCTGGGAATTGTTTGATAACCCAGGAAACAAATTTATTTTTGCTAGGTTGTTCCTTTTATGTATTTATTAGTTTGCAATGGGTTGGAGAAATTAAAATGTTTTCTCCTCACTTTACCTAAAAGCAGCACTTCATTTATGTTTTCTCCCTCAGGCATATGGCTGCATTAAACAACTTAAAGTTATTGGAGGAAGGTAACATTCAAGTAATCCAGTTATTTACCTTAAATTAAATGGCTCCATCCAGGAAATGAATGCTCTTTGAGTACAGTAGTTTTTTAAAGTTACACAAAACTGATGGAAAATTTATGAGAGCAGGTGGCTCCTAAATCTGTCCCATCATAGTCTAAAGTGTGTGTCGAAGGGGGGGTAATTGTGATACATACATAGATGCGTCTGGATGCTGACAATGGTGTCAGTTTCGGAGCCTGTGGCTCATGCAATTTCCTGCCTCCTTCCTTTGCCTTGCAACACAATCCTGCTTTTGTTGGAGGCCACAATGTGCCCAGTGCAAGGAGGGACACTTCCTCATGGTCTCCAGTGGCCAGGGTAGGGCACTAGATCCTGGCCGAAATAGGTAGGGTAGCTGAGAAGCCTGCTTTCCCCCAATCGAAAGTAAATCGGCTGGGCATGGTGGCGCACGCCTTTAATCCCAGCACTCAGGAGGCAGGCACGTGGATCTCTGTGAGTTCAAGGCCAGCTGGTCTACAAGTGAGCTCCAGGCAGCTGGGGGTATAGGGAGACCCTGCCTCAAAAATAAAAAAAAAAAAAGTAATCAGAATTGGTATCGCCCAGCTTTAACAATATCTATTTTATCTATCTATCTATCTATCTATCATCTATCTATATCTTCTATCTATCTATCTATATATTGTGTGTGTGTGTGTGTGTGTGTGTGTGTGTACAGGCCAGACAACCTTGGGTGTTCCTTAGAAGCTATCTATCTTGTTTTTCTGAAACAGGATCTCTTACTGGACTGGAGCTCATCTGATAGGCTAGGCTAGCTGGCCAGCAGCCCAGTGGCCCTCCTGTCTCTGACCCCAGGGCTGGAACTGCACAGTGACCCTCTTGTCTCTGACCACAGGGCTGAAACTGCACAGTGACCCTCCTGTCTCTAACCCCCAGGGCTGGAACTGCACAGTGGACTCCTGTCTCTAACCCCCAAGGGCTGGAACTGACCAGTGACACCTCTGTCTCTGACCCAGGGCTGGAACTGCACAGTGACCCTCCTGTCTCTGACCCCCAGGGCTGGAACTGCACAGTGACCCTCTGTCTCTGACCCAGGGCTGAACTGCACAGTGACCCTCCCGTCTCTGAACCCCAGGGCTGGAACTGTACAGTGACCCTCCTGTCTCTGACCCCCAGGGCTGGAACTGCACAGTGACCCTCTTGTCTCTGACCCCCAGGGCTGGAACTGCATGTACATGCCACACATGCAGCTTTGTGTGTGGATTATGGGGTTGAACACAGGTCCTCGCGTTTGCAAGGCTTACTGTCTGAGCTGCCTCCCTATCTCCTGCTTCATTTCTTTTTGACTAGCAGAGGGGAAGTGCAGTATGGGGCCAGAGATGGCTCAGCAGTTAAGAGCATGGCTGCTTGGCAATGACTAGGTTCCATGCTGGGTCCATTTCACAGCCACACATGGAGCCTAACAACACTATAACTCTAGTTCCAGGGGGATCCAACACCTCCTTCTGACCTCCCTGGCATTGCTAACATGGTGCAGCTTACGTACAGGCAATACACTCATACACATAAAAAAAATAAAATTTTTTTAAAAAAGAGCATGTGAAAGCTGGCGTGGTGGCGCCCGCTTAATCCTAGCACTTGGGAGGGAGAGGCAGGCGGACCTTTGTGAGTTCAAGGCCAGCCGGTCTACAGAGCGGATCCAGACAGCTTGGGCTACAGGGAGACCCTGTCTTGACAACGCCGGAGGGTCACTGTGCAGTTCCAGCCCTGGGGGTTAGAGACAGGAGGGTCACTGTGCAGTTCCAGCCCTGGGGGTTAGAGACAGGAGGGTCACTGTGCAGTTCTAGCCCTTGGGTCAGAGACAAGAGGGTCACTGTGCAGTTCCAGCCCTGGGGGTCAGAGACAGGAGGGCCACTGGGCTGCTGGCCAGCTAGCCTAGCCTATCAGATGAGCTCCAGTCCAGTAAGAGATCCTGTTTCAGAAAACAAGATAGATAGCTTCTAAGGAACACCCAAGGTTGTCTGGCCTGTACACACACACACACACACACACACACACACACTATATAGATAGATAGATAGATAGATAGATAGATAGATAGATAGATAGATAGATAAATAGATATTGTTAAAGCTGGGCGATACCAATTCTGATTTACTTTTTTTTTTTTTATTTTTGAGGCAGGGTCTCCCTATACCCCCAGCTGGCCTGGAGCTCACTCTGTAGACCAGGCTGGCCTTGAACTCACAGAGATCCACGTGCCTCTGCCTCCTGAGTGCTGGGATTAAAGGCGTGCGCCACCATGCCCAGCCTGATTTACTTTCGATTGGGGGAAAGCAGGCTTCTCAGCTACCCTACCTATTTCGGCCAGGATCTAGTGCCCTACCCTGGCCACTGGAGACCATGAGGAAGTGTCCCTCCTTGCACTGGGCACATTGTGGCCTCCAACAAAAGCAGGATTGTGTTGCAAGGCAAAGGAAGGAGGCAGGAAATTGCATGAGCCACAGGCTCCGAAACTGACACCATTGTCAGCATCCAGACGCATCTATGTATGTATCACAATTACCCCCCCTTCGACACACACTTTAGACTATGATGGGACAGATTTAGGAGCCACCTGCTCTCATAAATTTTCCATCAGTTTTGTGTAACTTTAAAAAACTACTGTACTCAAAGAGCATTCATTTCCTGGATGGAGCCATTTAATTTAAGGTAAATAACTGGATTACTTGAATGTTACCTTCCTCCAATAACTTTAAGTTGTTTAATGCAGCCATATGCCTGAGGGAGAAAACATAAATGAAGTGCTGCTTTTAGGTAAAGTGAGGAGAAAACATTTTAATTTCTCCAACCCATTGCAAACTAATAAATACATAAAAGGAACAACCTAGCAAAAATAAATTTGTTTCCTGGGTTATCAAACAATTCCCAGCATCTTGCTAGAGAAGAAAATCCAGGGTTTAGCTTTGAAATCTCAGTGGTGTGCTGGATGTGAGGAACTTCTGAAATACGTTCTGTTATAGCTGGAAATGGAGAAATGGTTTATGTTAAAGACTTTGAACTGGAGACATTAAAGAACCAATCACTTGCGTTTTCCATTGTTGTTTGGATGCTGCAGAACAAAACCTCCAAAGATTATCACTTCAAATGAAGGGCTCCTCTATCCTTTATAGGATTTCAGGGTCTGTTCAATTGCCTTTCCTCAAAAACATCTTTGATAGAAAACATCAGATTAACCTAAATCTCAAAGTTGGTATCAAGTAATTTTCACTTCAACTCAAAACACTTCTATTCACACGTTTACAGCTACCTAGAAGCAGGGCAATGTGTTGAATACCGTGAGAGCTACAAAGAGGCTGGAACCAAGTGTGCGTGCTTGGTGTGTGCACAGACAGACAGCTGTCCCTCAGTTTTCATAAAGCAAATAATGTGTTAGCAACCTGACTCCATCTGCACCATGATCCAGCATCCTCTTTGCTTGAATGCCTTTCATTTACAGGAAGGCAAGATCATGCCAGTTAAATATGAAGAAAATTCTCTTATCTGGGTGGCTCTCGACCAGCCTGTGATGGACAACAGCTTCTTGAGTTCTAAAATCCTTGAACTCTGTGGGAACCTCCCCATTTTCT
Organism: Rhizomys pruinosus; assembly: GCA_009823505.1. NCBI lineage: Eukaryota > Metazoa > Chordata > Mammalia > Rodentia > Spalacidae > Rhizomys > Rhizomys pruinosus. The sequence goes on along the minus strand of VZQC01008741.1, from coordinate 3,893,655 downwards.
GGCTTAAGCCTACCTATCCAAAAGGTAAAGTTTTTTTTTTTTAATTTTTACTTTATTTCTGTATGTGTATAAACGTACTGTCTGCATGCAGGTGTGCGCACCCCTGTCGTGCAATGCCGCGGAGGTCAGAAGCGGGTGTTGGATTCCCCTGGAACTGGAGTTCTCCTGGAATTGGAGTTCTCCTGGAATTGGAGTTTCGGACGGTTCTCCGCCGCCATGTGGGTACTGGGGATCGAACCTGGGTCCTCTGTAAGAGCGGTCGGCGCTCTTAATCGCTAGGCCATCTCTCCAGCCCCCCAAAAGGTAAAGTTTTAAGTTCTCCTAATAGGGCTCGGAATTCTCCCCATCTCTGTGAGGTTCCCGAGAGCCCCTCCGCCGGGCTGAGCATCTGACAAAGATCAAATCAGGAAGCACATTGGCAGGCTTGGTAATTAGTGTGAGATAAAGGAGAAAGAACACGACAGCAGGACCGTTGTGTGGACGGGAGTGGCAGGGTTAAGCGGCAGGACAAGGCGGCGGCTCCGCTGCGCCCCGCGGCGGCTTTTAATCTGAAATATTTGCACCTTCCAATTTTACATTTTTTTTTTTTATTCTTAAAGCATAGCATCAGAGGACTAAGAAGCTGCCATGCCACCAATCTTTCTCCTATTTAAACCTAGAATTCTGGGACAGCCAGAAGCCGCTGTGGGTCTAAGTTGAGCTTCCTCAAGTTCAAGGCTTAAGAACCAGCTTCCAAGTCTAGAGAAAAGAAGTGCAGGGTCCCTGGGGTTCAGAGATGGAGCCTATCTTCAAGCGATTTGCAGGTGACCATGGGCAGGTGTGTCCAGTGAGCCTCTCACTCTCTTTCCTCTGAGATACTCTCATCCGCAGAGTGCCTCTCATTTCATCTCAGTCAACACAATGGCCTCCCTGAGGCCCATGTTGCAGCTCTGGTTCAGATGCCAAGGGAGGCTTTCTCCTAGCACAGAGGACATAGGCTGTTTTCTAAAAGATTTTATTGGATGCTAGAAGATGGCAATGAGGAACTGGGAAAATGCAAGCATTAAAACCATGGCAGGCACTATCTAAAAATAACAGTTCTGGGAATGATGGTGCAGATGGTCACACAGGAATGGGCATGTACTTGATGCCCGTAACTGCAGTTAAAAGTGAACTGGGCCTGCTAGCACTGCTTATAATTGCAGACCTAAGACTGAGGCAGTTCAGGCCATCCTCAGCTGTCGATGTGTGAAGCCAGCCTGAGCTATGAGATTCTGTCTTAAAAAGTCAATTTTGTTATGCTTGTTTTAGCACAATTAAAATAATACCCTATCAGGCATAGAACTAGCGCTTACTATTCCTAAGTCTTCAGAGCCTGGAGATGGCTACTGTCAGCCACCAGGCTAGCAATGCCAAGCCACCCCTGTGGCAAAGTGTGTCCAGAATCCTGGAGCCGTGGGCAGGCTCAGTAAAAAGCAGCGTCCTTTGTAACTGTAGGGCTGGAAGGGGGGCTGCCAAGAGTGCTGTGCTTTTGCCATTTCTGCTCTTGAAATTCACAGTCCCCTGGCCATTTCTCATTCCTCCTACCAGCACCTAGGTAGGCACCACTGCCACCGCCAGCCCCCCACCGCCCCCACCCCCCCCACCCCCCACCCCCCGCAACCCCTTTTGGTCTTTTTGACAGGATTTCCTTGCAGCCCCAGCTGGCCTAGAACTCAGAGATCTGCTTGGGTCTGCCTCCCAAGATTAAAGGTGTGTGCCACCACACCTGGCTAGCTTTCTTGCTTTCTGTCCTCCAGGAACTGTTGTTACTTTTCCAGACTGCTACCATGTAGAGCTCTTCCCAATCATATTCTGTTTGAGGACAAGCCTCTTACCTTGAAGTCATTTAACAAACATTTATGAAGGCCTATCCTGTGCCAGAGAATTTGTTCTGGGTGCTTGAGGTATGTCAGACAAGAAACCATGCTCCCAAGAGTTTTTACATTCTGGGAAGATCGCTCAGTGAGTAAAGCACTTACTACTTATATGTAAGGTGAGGACCAGAGTTCAGACCTGCAGCATCCCCATAAATGCAGGGCCAGCAAGGCAGCCCACCTATAATCCCAACACTTGGGAGGCAGAGACAGGGAATCTCTAGAGCAGAGGAGCCGGCTAGACTAACCAAGTCAACAAGCTGGGGCTCAAGTGAGGGACCCTGCCTCAACACGATAAGGCGGAAAGCGATCAAGGAAGATACTCAACTTCAGCTTTGGCCTCTACCCACACACATACAAACATGTATACACACACATATGCATAACCCCCATGCAGCAACATATTGTCTCAAGACAAGAAGCAAATGAAAAGAACAAATTATCTGTATGTTTATGAGCCCAAGACCACAGAACTTTAGTATTGCAAAAATTCTGAGTACAAAAATTAGAACATTTAGTCATGTTCTATAGCCTCTTTTGTGTGGCGTTCATCTTAAAAAGTTGCCTAATTTCTCTTACTCATGTAAAGGAATTAATTTATAGTAAACTTTGCAGAAATCCAGAGAGAAAGAAGAGAAGTAAGAAACCCTGTTCCATCTACCACGAGACAACCACACAGTGGGCCACAGGGCAACTCGAGCCCCAGACTGAATAATGAAACCAGACCCAGTGTTCAAGAGGACGAAGAGCCCTTCAATCCCGAAAATCCTTACCACGTACGTACTCACAACATGCCGAGAAAAATGCATTAAACAAATGTTAAAAGGGTGTTTCTATATGAGCTTTCATATAAGCAGATAAGTATTCAACTAGGGCTTTGCTTATTTTAAATTTATCTTCATCTATTTGGTGCAAAGTTTGTTTTTTAAGATTTTAATTTTTATTAGTGTATATAAATGTATGGATGCACCTATAGAGCCGAGGTGTCGGAGTTACAGGCAGTTATAAGATGCATGAAATGGGTGCAGGGAACCAAACTTGTTTCCTCTGAAGTATCAACTTTTTTTTTTTTTACTTCTTTTGTGTAGGAGTGTACTGTCTGCATGTAGGTTGGTGCACCCATGCTGTGCAATGCTGCAGAGGTCAGAAGAGGGCGTCGGATTCCCCTGGAACTAGAGTTAAAGATGTTTCTTAGTGGCCATGTGGGTGCCAGGTCCTCTGCAAGAGCAGTCAGTGCTCTTAACCGCTAGGTCATCTCTCCAGCCCCCTCAACTGCTCTTAACCATGGAGCCATCCCTCTAGCTCTGCAAAGTTTATGATGAAGCAAAGGAACCAAGCCTGGCTCTCACCTATTTCAAAACTGTTTCCTATTCTCCCTTTTTTTTTTTTGTCATAGGAAAAGCCATGAAAATAAAAGTTGATCAGGAACCTGATTATTTTAAAATGTTTCCAAGAGTGTGCCCCAGAGGCAACACACAGAATAAAAGTATTCTTTCCCTGCTTGTATCCACTCTATTCATCCATTCAAGAGACATTTGTTGCTACCTGCTCTTTCCCAGGCTCAGTGCCCAGTCTGCAGTAATTTCTGCCCCCAGGGCTCTCAGTTGACAGGGGTTAGAATCATACATAGATAACAACACTTAGGCTGAAGTGCTGAGAACTGATGTTTATGAGGATGGCACTAAGGTGTTAAAGATCTCACATCTTCCAAGAAATAGTTACCATTTACTATTGTTCTACCTCACAGGGACAATATTTGTAACTCCCTTTTAAATTGAAAAGCACACATACATATTTAGAAAACAACAGAGGGCACAATAAAATTGAGTTTCCCAAACCTTCCATGCCAGACATCTTTCTCAGAGCAGCCTATTAACCTCTATATCCAGTTCCTTGGCACAAGTACACACAACTTTTCAGCACAAAAATCCCATACTTCACTCTTCCCCATTGCAACACTGTAGGAAACTGTTCTCTATCTCTTACAAAGTTCTACCTCATCATTTAATAATCATTTAGAGACTGTTCCTCTCTTCTAAAATAGCCCATTCATTAAATAGCTTCTACTCATTTATCAGTACTTTAACATACAGACAAATGTGTGTATGGAAAGAAAGTTCTTTTGGCTTTGGTTGACATAAATTATTTCCCTCTCTTTTGTTACTGCAAATGCTGTTGCAGCACACCACATACAGGAGGCCAGCTGGGTAAAGCTCTCTGCACACAGCATGGACAGAGCACCACATAGTGTACATTATTATAACTGTGTATGCACATGGATCAATACCAAAGCATAGGTCTGACACATCAAAGTAGATAGGCACTGTACATTTTAATGAAGGTTACCTCATTTTTTTTTCCAAGGAACTGCACCAGCTACATGCCTGAGAAAGGTAATAGAAGGCCCCATTTATAATCAATCTTTTTTTTTTTTTTTTTTTTTTTGCTGGATATGGCAAGGTAGGGGGTACTGAACCCAATCTTCACGCTTGCTGGGCATATCCTTTGCCACTGAGCTGTTCCTACAACCCCATCAAACCTTTTACTCTTTACTGATCTCTCAGGTGTATCTTGCCTGTCTTTAATTATTTGTAAGGTTGAACAACACCTTTTCATGCAGTAAATTACATCTGTACTTTTTTTTCTGAGGAGCCTACTCAGTCCTATGCTGCTTCATGCATTACAAACACATTTTCTAGTTTACCATTTTACACTAATATATTTTAGGATTTAGAGCAAAAGGTATTTTCTAAATAACCTGAGGCTTATCAGAAAATTCAGAATACCATGGTACTTTATTCCCTAAGCTCAAAGAATAACTAGAAATATAATCTGAATAGGCAAACAAAATCTAATATAGTTTATTCCCTGGGTAGCTAGGCTAGCTGAGTTTGTTCAAGGTCTGAGGCTATCAGGCACTTACAGAAGGGCAGACTATGACTTGTCTGCCCTGGTTACAGACTCGAGTGATCCACGTTCCTTGAAAAACTCCAATTATGTCAACTCTTTCCTTATCGTATGCTGAGCTTTAAGCAAAAATGCTCTAAGCATTTCTCCCATGATCTCAGTCCTTCAAATACTCTAAGGAAAAAAAAAACAACGAGCAACACCTGAAATTTCCTCCCAATTTGTTAATCCTAACAAACCTTTGTTGAACCTGCATGAGGAAATAATTCTACCAACATTTCTTTTTTTTTTTTTTAATTGTATTTATTTATTTATTTTTAACAAATCTAGACCCGTGTTCCCGCTCATTCCCCCACCCCGTCAGAGCTCGTGCATTCTGCCAAACATGCTTTCCACTCTTAGTCTTTCTCAATATTTTCCATGGGGACGTTGACTGTTTTGAGCAGAAGTTCACTGTTTCAGTCAGTTCTTTGATGCAGTATTTTCTGTTGTTGTTGTTTCCAAAATGCATTATGTCCAACTGCTTTGTACAGAAGCTCAGGGGGCCCTACACAAGAAATACTTACAACTGGGTAATTGGCACTAGCATCCACAGATGAGGGATACCATTCGTCGTTTGTTTTTCTGGGACTGTGTTACTTCACTCAGCATGATGTCCTCTAGCTCCAGCCATTTTCCTGCAAAGCTCGTGATGTCGTCTTTCTTTACTGCTGCATAGAACTCCATTGTGTAGATGTACCACATTTTCTCTATCCATTCGTCAGTTGAGGGGCATTTAGGTTGGTTCCAGCTCTTTGCTATTGTGAAGAGAGCTGAAATCCAACATTTCTTTAATCACTTTCTGTCTGCCCTAAAGAAGTCAGCTACAATTCATCAGGTGGCTGTCTTTTTGCTGGCATAGGTGAACATACTTCAAGAGATAGGTTTAAAAGAAAACAAATAGAGGGGCTAGAGAGATGGCTCAGCGGTAAGAGCACTGGCTGCTCTAGCAGAGGACTTTGTTCCCAGCACCCACATGGCAGCCAACAACTGTCCGTAACTCCAGTTCCAGAGCATACAGATGCCCCTCTTCAGGCCTCCACTGGCACTGATGACACAGATGTACTTACATTCGGGCAAAATACTCATACATATAAAATAAAAATAATTTAAAAAATACAGTCTGAAGACTGGAAAGGTCTGAGGAGAAAGGCAAATATCCTGAGGGTAACATCTGAGCAGATGGAGTGGATAGTGTTCAGGAACTGCTCATTCTGTTAGGTTTGACGATGACAATGATGTTGTGCTAGAAAATAGCCTTCGGTTTTATTTATTCATTTATTTACTTATTTTTGATTGGTCTTTTTGAGACAGGGTCTCCCTTTAGTCCCAGCTATCCTGGAACTCACTATGTAGACCAGGCCAGCTTTGAACTCACAAAGATCCACTTGCCTCTACCTCCTAAGTGCTAGTTTTTGTGTGTGCCACCACACCCAGCAAGCCTTTGGTTTTAAAAGTACATTCTAGCTGGCACTGTGGTGCACGCCTTTGATCCCAGCGCGGGGAGGAAGTGGCAGCCAGATGTCTGTGAGTTCACAGCCACCCTGATCTGTAAGTTTCAGGACAGCTGGAGCTACAGAGAGACTCTGTCTCAAAGAGACCAAAAAAAAAAAAAACGACTCAGGATGCAGAGGCAGAGGCAGACTGATCTGAGTTCAAAGTCAACCTGGTCTACAGACCAAGGTCCAGGTCACCCAGAGCTACATAGTGAGACCTTGTTTAAAAAAAAAAAAAAAAATCATGAGTAAAACATCATGCTTTCAATCCCCTTAAATTGACACCACTTTTAAACAAGAAAAGGGCCAAGCAAACTTGACAGCCAAGTATCAAAATTACACACGTTTATTGATGATCAGTATGGTTTTCTCCACTCTCAAGAACATTTGAAATTTTTAGAGCTTTCCTCAAACTGACTGAAAACTTAAAAAAAAAAAAATCATAATCGGCATGGTGGCACACGCCTTTAATCCTAGTACTTGGGAGGCAGAGGCAGGCAGATCTTTGTGAGTTCAAGGCCAGCCTGGTCTACATAGTGAGTTCCAGGACAGCTGGGGCTTCAGGGAGACCCTGTCTCGAAAAGACAAAAAAAAAAATCATAATTGGTTCCCTCCAGGATGAGTAGAGATTAAATAGAGAATGTTATGGACCTTGATGGGAATGGTGCTCTGGCCTGTAATCTTGACATTATAAAATGCCATGTTTGTTTGGAGACAGGGTCTCCCTGCAGCCCCAACTACCCTGGAACTCTCTATGTAGACCAGGCAGGCTTGAACTCAGAGATCCACCTGCCTCTGCCTCCAGAGTGCTGGGATTAAAGGCGTGTGCCACCACGCCCAGCCTAAAACACCATGTTAAACAGCATATAAAGTCTTAGCTGAGGGGCTGGAGAGATAGCCTAGCCGTTAAGAGCACCGACTGCTCTTGCAGAGGACCTGGGTTCGATCCCCGACACCCACATGGTGGCTGAGAACCATCTGTAACAGAACTCCAGTTCCAGGGGAATCTGACGCCCTCTTCTGACTTCCTCGGCATTGCACGACATGGGTGCACAAACCTACATACAGACAGTACATTCATACACATAGAAAATAAAATTTGAAAAAAAAACTTAGCTGAAATGCAGAAGGGGAAACTAAATCACTCAGCAGTGCTCTTGTAGCCAGTGTAATTGGAACTGAAATCCAGCCTTACCCTAGATCAGTGAGTTTAAAATGTGCACCCAAGAGCCCTGGAAGCCATCACTGCAGGAAGGCACCATATCCACTTACTTAAAATTAGCAGTGGCAGCAATGTTCCTTTTTGATCAAAATGCTTCCTTCTTGTTTTCTTGTTTAAAACAAGGTGAGTCACTATTGAGTGGTAACCATGGCTCGTTACAGGCATGGAGGAACTTCAGAATATCATTAAACCACCACACAACTTTCTGCCAGTGACAGGTTAGGTAGGTGAAAATTCCTTGATGTCAGAAGAAATTCTGAATGGTTGCAGGTTACAAGGTTGAAAACTTACAGCTGATTATGCTGACTTCTTGAAGCCATGAACTCGGGATCTTATTTTAAAATAACATGCATGCTATATAAGCTTCTCATTATAAAAATAATCTTTTAATTCACAGCAACAGGAAGGGGAAAGCATGACATTTGACCCTAGACTGGATCATGAAGGAATCTGCTGTATAGAATGTAGGCGCAGCTATACCCACTGCCAGAAGATCTGTGAACCTCTGGGGGGCTACTATCCATGGCCCTATAACTATCAAGGATGTCGTTCGGCCTGCAGAGTTGTCATGCCATGTAGCTGGTGGGTTGCCCGCATCCTAGGCATGGTATAAAAACACTTCATGTATCAGTACTGCCCCCAAGCCAGAATTGAGCGTCCACAACCAGAAAAGGGTAAAGTATGTTCATGCCAAGGGACACCAAGTATTTTATATTCATCCTGAGTAATGTTATCCTAAACATTTTCAACAAAATATCCCGCTGCTTTCCAGAACTGTATCTAGTATGTGCAAATGTAATAAAACGGCAGTCTACAGTTATAAGCCCTTTATTATTTGCTTTGCTTTGACAATAAAGCCTATTATGTCTTTAAAAGCCAATTTTGAACTAAACATGAAAAGTTTACAGTTTGTCACAGATGTCATACATGAGTTCTTTCCAATTGAGGGGTGAGTGAAGTCCTTATCCTTGCAGTAGTCCTATTGTTTGGAATTCAAGTGCTCTCAACCTTGTTGTTCTTCCCAGTTTTACACATGTGTGTGCCCAGAATTCCCAGATAAAAACTCCAACAAAAATGGAATCTACCTGAAAGCAAACACTGCAGCCTTCAATGTGGAAGTTCACAGAATTCTTTCCCTATAGTTTGTACTGGCAAGTGATAAACAAGGGGCAATCCTATGTTGAGTTAGTTCCAAAAGGGTTTTAGGATAAAGAAAAATGTATTTAGAGGTTAGTGACACGTGGGATTCTGGCGCCCTGAAAACCGAGTCTTCACACTCCTTTCAATCTGTTTGCACCATGGTTTTTACCTTTGTAGTACAAATCAGGCTGCTGATGTGGTCCAATTACCAATAAGTTAGTCTCCTACTGATAGGCTGACATAGCTGCTTGGCAGATACAGCCGAGAAGGAATAGCTTACTTATTTATAATGACATAAAAGAAATCTCTGAGAAGGAATTTCTTAGAAACTGGGATATTAGATCAGGATAAGGAGGCATTTTGTAATTTTGATGTTTTAGTTTTGAATCCCAGTCAGAGAGAGAAAAAAATAACTTTCCTGAGAAGTTTCCCCAAACACTGAAACTGAGATGACAAAAAGGTCTTGATGCCAAGATATTCTCTCTCTGAACAAACCTTATTATTGTATATGTAATGTCTGTCAATTAAAGTCTGTCAAAAGATACAGAATTTAAAAAAATCTAGCTATCAGATGCTTCTGCTTAATAGAATATACAGCAATGAAACAAAGAAAGAATACACAGTATGACATGTAATGGTCACACTGTTCTCAGGCAGAAACTACTTTCTACAGTTGAATTTTTCAAGCTTCATTTTCAAAGTGGATGCCTTCCTATTAACTAAGCAAAATATGAGCTTTATAGTTCTACATACTACCTCCCACCCACATGGCTCAGTAATTTGCACTGGATTCTAGAAAGAAAAAAAAGGGACAGATAATGCCTAAAATCTTAATAAACGAGGCTCAGTTTCCAGCAAACAGGCCAGATTCATCTAGTTCCAGGGTATCCAACACCCCCTCTTGGCCTTCCTGGGTACCATGCATCCATATGGTACAAATATATATGTGGAAACACAAATACACATAAAATAAAAAATCTAAAAAAACCTTGATAAAGATGGAAGCAATGAGCTACTTCGACAATATCTACTGGAGGTCTTTGGTTAAGCAAGAGCCAATCAGTGAAGTGAGAGGACAGGTATCTCAGGCAGAGGGAGCAGTTGAGGACCGCTGGAGGCAATACAGCACTCAGGCATGTGATATCAAGATGATTAGACAGGCAGAAGCCCACATGGAGGTCAACATGGTAGTCAGGGAAGAGGAAACCAATGAAAGGTTCCAGGTAAGGAGACACTTTTTAACTTTCCATAGTAGCTGACTCACCTTGATAGCTTGCATTTGAGAAATGAATGGGTTTCAGAGGTCCAAGGAGCATCCTACCACAGGATGCCTCTTTATTCTCTAAGTTTTGCAACCAGATGAAAATAAAGTAAAAAATTACTTTTTAACAGATAAATGAGGTCATTGTTACAAAAGTCACTGAATACTGAAGGACATCGATAAAGTACTGAGATGTTTAAGGGCAAAGGGAAAGCTGAAGGTTGAATAACAGAAGAGACCCAAACTACGTTCTGGGAAAAAAACAAACAAAAGTCTACTTCAAAAGAGAATTGAGGAAGACCATGTTGTAAGGGAACAGAGACCAGAAAAAAATAGTTTTCCATGACTACTGATCCTCCATTGCCTCTAGGCAGTGCAGTCCCAAAGTTTATTTTTGCTGTGTTAAGCCTTGACTGAAATGTATCAGTGTGTGTACAGACATATGTATTGATGGTATCTTTTCGACACCGATTTCTCAGTGGTGGTGTAAACCACCACTCCCAGAACATTTTACGTTCGTTTTCAAGGTGACTCAGCATGAAAGGGTAAGCCAAAATCATCTTAGATGCAGTAGATGCCACTCAATGGGCACAAGGACAATGAGGGATGGGTAGGCACTCCTTTGGTTTCAGTTATGTGCAAGTGCTGTCACATTAACTTGTTACTTAAGTGTGGCCAGCTTCTGTAACTGGTCTCAACACTTGCTGACCTCATCCTTCTCATCCTTCCATCTCTTCTACCACCAACTCAAATAATTCTAACACCAAAAAGATAAACGCACTAAAATTATTCAATCCACTCAAAGATTTATTTCTTACATCAGATTTTATTACACTTAAATACAATCTACATTTTTATAAAACAGAACTGTGAGTGGAATAACTGAGTTCTATATAAGCTGGTTCTACTGATTTGTCCAATGACTATGTTCTATAGAAATGATCACTTTTTTTTTTTTTTTTTTTTTTTTGGTCTTTTCGAGACAGGGTCTCCCTCTAGCCCCAGCTGTCCTGGATCTCACTCTGTAGACCAGGCTGGCCTTGAACTCACAAAGATCCGCCTGCCTCTACCTCCCAAGTGCTAGGATTAAAGGTGGGATAGGAAGGAACTGATAAACATCTACGTGCACAGGTAGTTCTATGAAGATGCAATACTAACTTAAAAGATTTTACAGAGTATGGTTTGGTTAGAAAAGAAAGCTGAACTCCTTTTAAAATGGAGCATTTTGTACTTACAGTACCATGACGATGCCGAATAAGTTCAGTAGTAGTGCTATGAGTGCGATATAGTGCAAATGACGTTTTTCATTGTCTATAAAAGACACATTCTGACTTATTGACGAGAATTGGAAGCAAGTAGGTTGTTAATCTAACGTTGAGAGACTCGAGTTATTTGATTATTAAACTTTATTGCCGGGCTGGTTGGCGCACGCCTTTAATCCTAGCACTTGGAGGGTCAGAGGCAGGCGGGATAACTTGTGAGTTACAAGGCCCAGCCTGTAGGTCGGTGCATTAGAGGCAAGGGTGAGTTGCCAGGAACAGCTGAGGGTACACGACAGGAGCTAGCGCCCTGTCTTCGCGACAAAAGCCGCGAGTCACGCACCAAGATACGAATAGCATGACAAAGAAGAAAAAAAAAAAAAAACTTATATCCAAAAGTATTCAATTCAGTTTTTAGATATTTACTGTGTATTTATATATAATTACATTTGTACTTGCATTATCTAGTGTCAACTATTTTCTAAGACATTTGGCTTATTGAACTTTTTTCACATTTCAATAGTTTTTATGTAAAACCTAACAGTCCCTGGGACGGTATGTTAAATCACCAGAAATAAAAATCAGGAAAGGGACTGGAAATAATATACCCACACTAAGCTAAAGTAAATCACAAATTAAAATACCAAATTATTAAGAAAAATCAGTGGTACACCCCAATCAATCCCACTCTGAGTTTGGTAATAACTTGAAGTTTTCCTGTTTCATATTTCTGTTCTGCTGTGTCCTTTTGTAAAAAGTCTCTTCACCCAAAATTTGTACACAACTGGTTTGGAACCCCAGAAAATTGAACCCCCTTTTCCTCTTCTGTAAATAGCTACAGAAATTCTAATAGCAACACGGTTTGGAATACCTATATGTACCTTTAAAATTTGACATTATGTGTGAAATTTTAATTGCATTTACTTTACTCATTTTTGAAATATGATTTCTGTGGCCTCTTAACCTTCTGCCTTCAAGTTATAGATTATTTAATTGCTAAGAATTTCCTTTTCACAATCCTATATTTAATTAGCCTACACTATTACCTATCTTTTTATAATAAATTTGACTTATACTGACATAATCAAAGACCTGGAACAACTAGTCAAGCATGAAATTTCTCTCAGCAGAGCATGATGATGTTAAATGTTAAATAGTTTCTTTTCAATTAATAACATATTTCAAAAGCCAGGCATGGTGGCTCATGTCTGTAATCAAAGCATTGGGAGGCTGCAGCAGGACAAATGCTATAAATTTAAAGTCAGCCTGGGCTACACAGTGAAGATAGCCTGTGCTACAGAGACCCTGTCTCAAAAACAAAACAAAAAACAAACATGCATATTCCTATTAGTTATTGAAGTTAACTATAAAACCTAGTAAAAAGATGTGAATTATTAACACACGTTCTCTCCACCTCTTCCAAGCAGCATCACATTTTTAAATAGCCACCTATGCATGACACATAGGCAACAGAATATTCCAGTTTCTCATAAAAAAATTAATGGTGCCTCATACTCAACCAGTACTGTGGGATGGCCCTTCATGAATACTGTACTCTAGTATTCTCTGCTCAATTTCAATATCGTAATAGTGATAAACTAGTGCCCTGCCTAAATTCCTATTATCAGTGTTTCACTGACTTCCAACAGATTTTCTTCCATCATTTCAGTGCCAGTGGCATGGATTAACCTAAGGCCCCCAAGGTTCAAAGTAACCATTGGGCAACTCTGCCTTTTCTTTTAAAAGTGGCGCTGACCTCACGTCCCCTAGGCAAGATCCCTAGCCTGGTCTTAGTTTCTATGTTAAGAAGTAAGTACTGCCAGGCATGATCGTGCACGCCTTTAAACCCTGCACTTGGGAGGCAGAGACAGGCAGATCTTTGTGAGTTCAAGGATAGCCTGATCTATATAGGGAGTTCCAGGCCAGCTGGGGCTACAGGAGATTGTCTCAAAATGAAAAAAAAAAAAAAAAATTAGTAAATCCTCCAAAGCAGCAGTTTTTAAAAAAAAAATTTTTTTTTATGTGTATGAATGTTCTGTCTCCATGCAGGTCTGTGCACCCATGTCATGCAATGCTGAGGACGTCAGAAGAGGGCGTTGGATTCCCCTGGAACTGGAGTCAAAGACGGTTCTCAGCCGCCATGTGGATGCTGGGGATCGAACCCAGGTCCTCTGCAAGAGCAATCAGCACTATTAACCGCTAGGCCATCTCTCCAGCCCCAGCAGTGTCTTTTTTACTTCTCTAAAATTTATTGTAATACATTAGATATGACTATACCGTAACCTTCATTGTTTTATTATCTCCCTTACTCCTTCAAGTCAATGTGTTCTAAGTGCCATTCATAAGGTCACCTGCCTCAAAATCATCAGTTCATTAAAAATACAGACTTACTAGACTATATCCCAGACTTTCAGATGCAAAATCTCAGGAGAGACACCAAAATCTACATTTTGAAACAAACCCGAAGCTGTCCAGGCAATCATTCAGTTTGAGAGCCCTATCCTAGGTGTTTTACAAAGTATCTGCCCAATGCTATCATTTCAGTTGCCTGATATTCTGAGCAACTGTGATGCCAGTAGATGATTAGGCCAAGTTACCATTAAATTTGACAGATTGTGACCTGTTGTCAATTATCTGTGAGTTGGATTCAAGAACTATGAAGAAAAGTGTAGGAGAACGCTCCCAGGGAGTCGGGGGGGAGGGGGTCTGCAAAACAAAGGTTTAGACTAGACAATATTTAAGACCCATTACAATTCAAAAATTCTAGTTAGGCTTGGTTTTTTATCTCCCCATATTAACAGGGCATGGAATGCAAATCCATGGTTAAGGGAGTAAGAGGTTCCAAAGCTGCCCTTAATCTTGTCAGATGGCCTATAAAAATGTGCTCTGGTGATCTGATTCTAACAATACTATTAAACATAAAATCCTACACCACACTTATCCTTAACTCCCTATTCACAACCAGCCGTTCTATTTAATCCAATCTTGTCTTCATGTTTATTCTATAACTGTACTCAAATTCCAACACAAAAAATTTTGCTGTTCCAAGCTTACAATAAGGGGGTTACTACTTGTAATTTGGTATAAAAAGACAGGAATACGAGCATTCAGATGGGGGGCTTCCCTAAGCCCATTAAATCATATACCATAACTCAAAGTAATTCACATCTATTTCATCAGGGTGTTCACAATAAAGTATAATAGTACTGCAAATCCGTGGTAGATGTACAGATTCCATTTTTAGTGTACCTATGCCAAGTGTTAACATTTACTATAATTCCAAAAACTTTTCTGTACTGATATAGCCACACTTGAGGGGAAAATGAAATATGGAATCTGTAAAACAGGCAGAAATGGTGAGGGAATGCCTACTAAGTAGGGCTCAGACTGCTGCAGATTGGAAGGTCGACAATGACTTGGGTGGGGGGGCCCACCTGAAGATAGCACGGGTGAAAGAAGGCAGAGGGCTGATGTGCCTTGCCGTAAACCCTCACTACTGTTACGTGTAATTTATAAAACTTAAAATTATTATTCAATTTAAATACCTGGTAACTGGTACAACTTGTCAGCACAGAGGACAAGAATTTCATATTAGGCTGGACAGGCTTTGGCCCAATCCATCCACATGTCACCCACACCATCTGCACAGCCATCTACGGGCCTCATCCTCCGATTCTACTCAGAGGTACACTGACCCCTCGCAGTTCAGCTGCACGAGCCCCTCAGCATGTGGCACACACAGCAGGCAGCCTCTGGTTCTTAGCACTTCCACAGCACTCGGTGTTCTCCAGGGCTGCACTGCTAACCCCTTCACTTCCTTCCAGTCAGCCTGCTAACCCCATTTGCTCAAAATTTTTCTTTAAAATATTTTATTTTTATGTGCATGAGTGTACTGCCTGGATGTCTGTAACTGCATCTCTGTCATACAATGCCTTCAGGGGTCAGAGGATGCTGGGAATCGAACCTGGGTCCTCTGCAAGAGCAGTCAGTGCTCTTAACTGCTGAGCCATCTCTCCAGCCCTGGTGGGTTTTTTTTTGTTTTGTTTGGGGGGGGGTCTTTTTGAGACAGGGTCTCCCTTTAGTCCCAGCTGGCCTGGAGCTCACTACGTAGACTAGGCTGGCCTTGACCTCCCAGAGATTCACCTGCCCCTGCCTCCTGCTGGGATTAAAGGCATGCACCACCATGCCCAGGTAGCTAAGGTGTTCTTAACAGTATCTAATGTATAATGTAGCCCAAGCTGGCCTTCAACTCCTAATCCTCTGCATCTAACTTCCTAGTGCTGCGATTGTAGGTATGCTTATCATTCCTACCTGGTCTATCTCAAATTCCCACTGCCTACTGTCCTCATCTCATTTTCTTTTCCTCCTTAGCACTTAGCATCATTAAACATACATTTTGCTAATTCCTCCCACCATCAGCTAAGTTCCACAAAGACAGGGATTTTGTTTATTCTTTTCTACCTAACCTTTAGAACAGCAGAGGGTACAAATGAGGCGCTCGGTATTTGCTGAAAAAAAGTCATTTTTCATTTACCTGTATGATTCCATTAGTTGCATTAAAGGCCCAAAGAAATGTGTGGCTTTTGACAGCAAAGTCTTTTTATTTTTTTTATTTTTTTATGTGTATGAGTGTACTGTCTGCATGTAGATTGGTGCACCCGTGTTGTGCAATGCTGCAGAGCTCAGAAGAGGGCGTCAGATTCCCCTGGAACTGGAGTTAAAGATGGTTCTTAGCCACCATGTGGGTGCTGGGAATCGAACCCAGGTCCTCTGCAAGAGCAGTTGGTGCTCTTAACCGCTGAGCCACCTCTCTAGCCCAACAGCAAAGTCTTAAAGGATGCTGGTACTACTAACAAGGAAAGGACAAAACCTCTGCCAAAGGGGCTTTTCAATGTTCAATAGCTCAAAATTGGGGAGGGGGGTTCCAAAAAGTATATGCTACTGAAAAATCCAAACTTTTTTATATACTCAGTTCAATTAAAAATAAACCCTAAATGAATCTCAAAATCAAACAGCAAAACATACATGGCTATCAAACTGGGTATATTTAGTTATATTGTTTTTATTTCCTCTAAGGACAAACTTAGCTCTAAAGGCTATGGGTTAAAAAAAACTACCTAAAAATTGCTATCCTATTATAAATTGGTCAATCTCAGAGACATGGTATTTTTGAAAAAACAAATATTTTTAAAAACAAACTAAAATTTTAAAACTGTAACGTGGGATAATTTAATAGCCCCAATATTTCAATACTTATATGAAAAGAACTGTGCTCTATATCAAAGATCCCAAGCTTAAAGACACAACATCATGACTGGACCAAGACATACAAGGTAAGAGACATAACAACTAACCCCAAACATACACCACTGTGAGGGGTACAAGCCAAAACAAGGTGCTGCCACATGGGCACTGCATTCTAGTAGGCGTGTAGGGTGGGAAATTTCAGAAGAGTATTGTTATCCAAAATGAGTAAACACAAAAATAAAATAAAAATTGAGTAAACAACAAAAGAAAACAGGACAGAAATGTGTATCTGTCCATCCATCCAATTCTGCATGTGCCAGACACTGCAGACACAGGTGGAAACTGGTGCCGTCACACTTGGTCACAGTTCCAGGGTTGTTCTCATTGGTACAGTACTTGTCTAACACTGGTTAGATCCCTGGCATGGGGGCAGAGGTGAGGTCAGAGATCAGCCTAAGCCACATGGGGAAAAATGAGTCACCTGTTAACAGTGGCTTGATAAAGTGAATAGGCTGAGTGTTGTGGCACATACCTTTACTCTTAGCACAAGGGAGAACTGCAGGCCAGCCTGATCTACATAGTGAGTTCCAGGCTGGGCAGGGCTACGCAGTGTCTCTAAAAACAAACAAACAAACAAAAAAAACAAAAACAAACAAAAAAAAACAAATTTTTAATTTTAAATTAAAGAAAAAAGTCACTAGATCACAATTCTCAAACATGCTCATGAGACACTGCTTTTTGTGTGATTCTGTCAGAATATTCCAATAATGCCTCAACTGTAAGTAACCCTAAATAAGTGAAACAAAGTTAGGAAAAGCAGTATAAGATTAAACAGGCTTTTTTTGTTTTGGTTTGGTTTTTTAAAAGCAATGTCTGAACTCAGTTTTGATGGAATTAAACATCTGACATATTCAGAGAGCAGAAGTCTACAAACTAAAACCTAAGAATATATGCAAGAGAAGATACTATCTGTGCCCCATAAAGGTTGGAGTATTTGCTATACATACCTTTAAAGACAAAGTTCACCAAGCCCTGGCCGGTTCTTAGGTAGCTGGAGCTTTGGTGCACTGTGAAAAGGTTAAGAGGAGGCTAAGAACTCTGGCTGGCACTGAAGTCTTTAAGTAGCAGGAGAAAACCTTGTTACCCTCCTAGGAGGAATTCTAACATTCAGTAAGATCAAAGGGGAAAAAAGAAAATCAGTCTTATTTATTGGTTACAGTTTTTGTTTTGTTTTGTTTGAGTCACAACTTACAATCCTGAGCGGTAACAATAAACCAGAGCTACACACAGGATGAAAGTCAGGATAGATTTAAGGAACTTGTCCTTAAAACCTTATTGCAGGGTGTGGTGTTTCACACTGGTAATCCCAGCACTCAGGAGAAAGGAAGCAGGGTTGCTTAAATTCAAGGCCAGCTTGGACTAAGTGAGTGAATACCAAGTCAGCCTGGGCTACACAGTAAGATCTTATCTCAAACAGATAGCAAGACAGACTGACAAGGGAGGAAGGGAACAAACCAGATGTGGTAGTGTGTGCCTATAATCCCAGCACTTGGGAAATACATATAGTAAGATCAGAGTTCATTTAACTTTGGTGACAGTAAATTTAAATTGAAAGTAGAACACTAAAAAGAAACAAAACTTGCAAAATACAAACTGAAGTCTAGAAAGATTGACCAGCTAACAGGTACATTGAGATAGTAGCAAATAAGGCTGCACACTCCTCCAGTGCCTGGGCTGAAGGAGGAGCAGCCTAGAGGGTGGAGGACTTCCTGACGTGATGCTGCACTTTCAGCCTTCTCTGGGTGCCTGATTCCCCAGAGCCTCTCTTCCCCCTGAGGTCCCAGGTTCTGCACGGCAGTGGCTTTGCCTCTCTGGAGAACTGATTCTTAATAGACTTCCCACCTCCCTTAATGCCAGTTATGGTCTTGACTCTACACATGGCCCTGGGCACCCAGGCCTTGAGACTGGACCTTTCCCACTACCAGGCACCAAGAGGCTTTCCTTCGTTTTTCTATTGCTCCTCTACAGCCCCAGTGTATCTTTACCTGTGCCCTACAGAAAAACGTAAAGCACTGAATTAAACTTCTAGAGATAAAAACCACAGTCTGGGAAGTTAAAGTAAATAAATACATAAATAAAACAACACCTAGAACACAAGTCCACTACCTTGCTTCCTAACACTCGAGGCAGAGGCAGAGGCAGAGGCAGAGGCAGGCAGATCTCTGTGGGTTCAAGGCCAGCCTGTCTACATAGCAAGCTCCGGGCCAGCTGGGGCTACAGGGAGACCCTGTCCCAAAAAGACCAAAAAAAAAAAAAAAATTGTTTTTCATTTTCAAAACTGTATTTATACAGTTCAGTATCTGACCATTCCATTGTTCCTAAGTACAGGCCTTCTCTGTACATTATCTCTGAAATTAATGATGTCTCTTCATTTTTACTATCCTCAAAGTAGCTACAGATTTTAGGCATAAAATATTAAATAAAAACATTAATTCGCTGGGCGTGGTGGCACACGCCTTTAATCGGGAGGCAGAGGCAGACGGATCTTTGTGAGTTCAAGGCCAGCCTGGTCTACAGAGTGAGTTCCAGGACAGCTGGGGCTACAGGGAGACCCTGTCTCAAAAAGACCAAAAAAAAAAAAAAAAACATTAATTCATTCTCTACATAGTGATATATACCACTAAAACCAAAGTAATCAAGGTGATTCAAAAACAGAAGTTTTCCTTATTAAAACAACAAACTCTACTAGTGCTGTGACCAAGAATCCTGGCCTGAGGAGTGGGTCTTCCATTTCCTAGATCTTTCTTTGCCTCGACTTCACAGATTATCACCAGTGAAGTTTTTTTGTTTTGTTTTGTTTTTGTCTTTTTGAGACAGGGTCTCCCTGTAGCCCCAGCTGTCCTGGAACTCGCTCTGTAGACCAGACTGGCCTTGAACTCACAAAGATCCACCTGCCTCTGCCTCTCAGGTGCTAGTATTAAAGGCATGAGCCACCATGCCCGGCAGTCAGTGAAGTTAAATTTGCATTGTGTTAGAATGTAGAACCTATGTTTTATGCAGGAATTTGGAGGGCAGGGCCAAAATCTCAGTGTGATTACAAATACATCTCATAAAAACTACATGGAGAGACGGGCGTGGTGGCGCACACCTTTAATCCCAGCACCTGGGAGGCAGAGGTAGGTGGATTTCTGTGGGTTCAAGGCCAGCCTGGTCTACAGAGTGAGCTCCAGGACACCTGGTACTAAAAGGGAGACCCTGTCTCAAAAATACCAAAAAAAGGGTAAAACTAAAAAGAAAAAAAAAAAAAAAAGAAAAAACTATATGGAGAGAATTCTGTGATAATTTCTCAAAGTTTTCATTAAAAACTTTTAAGAAAAGGTAAATAAACCAAACTTCTTCATAGAAAAATTATATTTACAACTTTCATTCAAAAGCAGCTTTAGAAGCAAACAATGAAGGTGAAATTTTGTGCTCAACAAAAGTTGCCAGGTCTAATAAATTAACAGAATACTGCATCGAAAATAAGGCAGTAACCCAAGATATAGGTCATTAAAATTTTTTCTACTTAACTAGACAGAACTAATCTATCTAGTAGCAAGTGATAATTCATTCACTTTTACCATGTGTGAAATCCTTAAGGAGAGAAATGATAAAAATGTGATCATCATTCTTCATTAGACTCTTTAAAACACTTGCAAGAAAATAATTTCTAAAGCACAGAGGTAAAGAGGTAAAATCTTTCAAAAAGATATTCAGTGTTCAAAATCAAGAACATGATACAATACACAATGGGCATTAGTGTGAACATACAAAATACAGTGATAGCAAATTAATTTATTTAGTACTTTTTCCATTCCATATCATCAGGAGGATTGATTTCAACTTTCCTTTTACCTACATCAGACCAGTTGGTACTCAAAACTGTACCACCAGACTCCATCTGCAATTGAAAACAATTTAAAAAATAAAGATTAATTCCTGGATTATATAATCAAAATTATATAACCAATTTCCCTTAAAATGGACCAAACACCTCCCAAATACAGGGTACTACAAAGAGCTCAACATAAAACCCAAACCAATGTTTTTGTTTCCTCAGAGGCTTTCCTGAGAGATTAACAAGTTCCAAGAAACCTGACAGGGAAACACTGGAGTAATCAGGCAGGAACATCATGCCATATTAAGGATCATGCACTCTGCTATCAGTACAGAGATATTATGTGGAAAAACTATCTTTAAATGGAAATAAAACTGGCTCCCAAAGAAAATAATGTACGCTTTTTTGAAGATAGTAAAGGCCAAGCAAAATAAACTTCCTGATTGTTAAGCAGAACTTTAACTAATCCTCTGTCTTGTGCCAAACAGAACTTTAGTTAATCCTCTGTCTTGTGCCAAACAACAGAGGTACACAAAGTCAATGAATGCCCTGTGAACTGGTTAACAATCTATCATCCAACATATTCACACAATACTATTCATAAAAGTCATGTGCTGCATAATGAATTGCACTTACTATAGTGATACCATGAGATTGTGAGCCAGTTGAAAACTTCTGGCTACCTAGTGATGTGCAATCCATAGCACAACACATCATTCTAGTGTCTATCAAGCCTTTTGTGTTAACAGTCATATAAAAGCATTAACACAATCTCTATGATATCTACAGAGATTCTAGGCATATACCTGCCTCAACACACAACAAAATCTGCAGCCACTCCATCTCATATAAAACAGTGCAGAGTTCGCAGTGGACCTAGGCACACCCCTACAACATACTCCAAATCATCACTAGAGTACTTTGTAATATCCAATACTCTATGTTACGTAGTTGTCATATTTAAGAAATGACGAGAAAGGTCTGTATACTATATATTCAGTACAAATACAACTTTTTTCCCTAATACTTTCAAATCGTGAGTTAGTTGAACCCACAGATGTGGAACTTATACAGACAGCTGAATGTGCTTATATTGTAGTTCTAAACAAAGGTGGGTGGCACATGAGAGACTTCAAGTAAAATGACTAAATTAAATGTGACAAGTCTGCAAAATAAACTAGCCCTAAGAGGACCCTGTTATAAAATTCACAGAAGAGAATTTACTTTATACTCTGGTCATAGTCACTGATAACACTTATTTTTGCCTTTCTCTTCATGGTATATAGTACAATTTAACATTTCTCTCTCATTATTTTCTTTTTTTGTTGTTTTGTTGTTGTTTTTTTTAAAGCATTTTATTTTATTTATTTATTTTTTGGTCTTTTAGAGACAGGGTCTCCCTGTAGCCCCAGCTGTCCTGGAACTCACTCTGTAGACCAGGCTGGCCTTGAACTCACAAAGATCCGCCTGCCTCTGCCTCCCAAGTGCTGGGATTAAAGGCGTGCGCCACCACGCCCAGCTCTCTCATTATTTTCTACACTGACCATAGAGGACAGAAGTCTATTTTGTTTTCCCACAAAGAAGCAAGTGCTCAGTATGTTTTAGGTCAACGCTGTCACACAAATAGTTTAGTTTATGAATAGACATGGTTCATATAAATATCAAAGTCTCTGTATGAAAAGGGATACAGATTATATAATGCCTCTTTGATGTGACATACTGCTATTCTACCCAGCATACTACTAAAGTCAATAGTAAGAGTGGTTTTCCTGACTTGGAAGATTGAGTAGATGTATTTTCCTGGTCAAATTCAAATAACTATACCATCAAGAAAAATAATTGCTGGGCAAGGTGGCACACACCTATAATCCAAGTATTTTGGAGATGGAGGCAGAAGGATCAGGAGTTCAAGGCCCTCTCTGGCTATACAACAAATTCAACACTAGCCAGGACTACAGAAGACTTCGAAAAGTCTGAATAAGAGATGGCTCAGCAGTTAAGAGCACTGGCTGCTCTTGCAGAGATCCTAGGTTCAGGTCCCAGTGCCCAAATGACAGCCAACAACTATCTTAACTCCAGTTCCAGGGGATCCAATGCCCTCTCTTCTAATCTCTGTGGGCATAGTATGATATGGAAATACACACATGCAAGCAATCCACTCATACACATAAAATGATTTAACTCTCAATAACAGTGATGAATTGATAAAACCTTAGAATTTGCCTAATTCAGGTAGCATTTATGCTGCTCTAGCAAAAACATAACTTTTCTTGAGAAACTAAACCAATGAAAAATAAATGTATACTTTGTAATAGCCACACTGTTCTAGAAATTTCCCTTTTATGTTCTTTACCTCTAACAAAAAGACAATGCATGATTCTAGAAAATAAAAACAATGGAAGCTCATTAAGCTACTGTGAGAAACTCACTATAGTAATTCCCTATCAATCACTGTAATCATGGCATGTCTTGGGCTTTGAACTTCTAATTCATACATGGCTTACAGTAAACCACACATTTCTAAGTTTAAAGAAAGAAGAAAATGTTTAGCCAAAGTCTATCCAAGTCTCCCAGTTATACACTACATGCAGTTTGGTCTCAAAATTAACTACTTATTTTTTTTCCTTAAATGTCTTAAACCCCATCACAATTGAAGAAAGTGTTTAAATTCTTACAAATGATTTGTTCATAGCACGTTTTACTTCATCCGATCCATCAGAATAGATCTGCTGAAATAATTTGTTCAAAGCTGCATCACCCTCCAGCTTCTCATTCTTTTCTTCTTCTTTGATCTCACCAACCAATTTATCCCAATTTCTCGTATAATGAGATGATGACGGATAGAGGTTCTTTACATCTATGAAGTGAAAATGGCAGAAGTGATTAATCACCATGTCTTTGTTTTTTTATTTTTTGGTCTTTTTGAGACAGGGTCTCCCTATAGCCCCAGCTGTCCTGGAACTCACTCTGTACACCAGGCTGGCCTTTAACTCACAGAGATCTGCCTGCCTCTGCCTCTGCCTCCAGAGTGCTAGGATTAAAGGCATGCACGGACTGCTTTTGCAGAGGACTCGGGTTTGATCCCCAGCACCCACATGGTGGCTAAGAACCGTCTTTAACTCCAGTTCCAGGGGAATCTGACGCCCTCTTCTGATCTCCACAGCATTGCACAACACGGGTGCACCAACCTACAGGCAGACAGTACACTCATACACATAAAAAATAATAAATAAAAAATTTAAAAAAAAAGAAAAAGAACTAAGATGAGATGCATTTTAGCACGCATGTGTGTGTGCAAGCACGCACATGTGTGTGCAAGTGTGCACGCAGGTGCACATCATGGCTTCCATGTGGAGGTCAGAGGACAACTTGCAAGAGGTGGTTCTCTCCTTCTACCATATAAGTCTTGGGAATCAAACTTATGGCTGAGCTTGGCAAGTACCTTTACCTGCTGAACCTTGCCACCAGCCCCTTAATGTATTTAACCTAACAGGGCAAAAAATAGTTATTTCAACATGAAGTAAATAGGAAAATATTAAAGCACTTTCTTAAAATATCCATCTTCAAAACTGGGTATGCATTTTACATCTCAATACAGACTAGTCCTATTTCAGGTCCTCAACTGCCAGCAGTAACTGAATTGGATAGCATAGCTTACAATGCTTTAAAAAAAAAAAAAAAACCTAACTTGGAATTTCCTTGTCACATTAGGTTATAGTGATACTGATCTAAATGCTCCTTTGCCAATAATGTCTTTTGTATCCTTTTTCTTAATAGTTAAAAACTACTATAGCCGGGCGTGGTGGCGCACGCCTTTAATCCTAGCACTTGGGAGGCAGAGGCAGGCGGATCTTTGTGAGTTCAAGGCCAGCCTGGTCTACAGAGCGAGTTCCAGGACAGCTGGGACTACAAGGAGACCCTGTCTCGAAAAGACTAAAAAAAAACAACAAAAAAAAAACTACTAAACATTCATTTGATTTTTCGATCCCTTCTTTATAATCTATAAATAACACCTCCCCCCTTTACCTATCCTTCATCAAAAAACAAAAAACAAAAAACAAAAAAAAACAAACCAGTATCTAGAAACCTGGTACAGTTTTAGTCAGGTAAGTAAGTACTGTACTGAATACCTTTCCCTACCGTCCCTCTACTGGAAATCCTATCTTTATACATTTTCACTGCTAGCAAAAGAAAACAAAAAAATGTATGCTATGGTAAGTTAGGGACCTGGGCAACATGGATTTAATTAATTCTAATGCTGACTCCCAGAAAGAATGGGAATAGAAGTTTTAATCTCTATTTTACAGATAAGAAAGCTGGCCCAGATAGGTTAAGTGACTTGCCCTTATCTATAGTTTCCAGCTTGCAGTACACGGGAATCTGACAAGCATATTAATTCATCACAAAACATCACAGGACAGGAAGGAGAACATCTTAAATCTCTAAGGTATTCAGTTTAAAAAATCCTTACTATAGCATTGAAAAAAATCATCCTTGATATTTAATCTCATAAAAACTTTAATATTTGGAGATAGTAGGTAAATTACTAAAAGTTAATCTAAGTTCCTTGGTCATTCACTTTATCAAACACTACAAAGATAGCTGTGACAGCAGAGACCATCTCCACTGTCAGAAAAATGCATCATGCAAGCAGTATCACACATGAAGCTACCAGAAGAACCAGACCATACTCTGTAGCCCTGCGTTTTAGTCACACACAAATCTACTAGGTTGAGCTTGAGCAAGGCGCTGAGTCTAAGCCTGAAAAAGGAAGAAATAATACTGGGTTGCTTATTACATGGAGTTTCTATTACAAGTGAGACAGTACATTTAAAGTACTCTTCTGACCTCCATGGCATTGCACGACATGGGTGCACAAACCTGCATGCAGACAGTACATTCCTACACATACAAAAATTAAAAAAAAAAAAAAATAAAAAAAAAAAAAAAAAAAAAGTTTAAAGTAAACTGTAGAAAAACCGTAAACTTATATAAACCTCAGCCCCAAATCTCTGGAGTCAGTCTCAAGAACTGCCCAAAGAATACTTGCTCTCTGAAATACCAGCTAGAAGTCATCTGTGTTGTGTGCTCTCTCTCTTCCTGATTTTGCTAAATTTGCTACATCAGTTAAAATGGTATCGCTGGGTGAACAGTCCCCAGAAACACTTTTACTTTAGTAACTTCTATGCATCTGTAAAATTAGTTCTAACACACACACCCCTGTTGAACGACTTTATTTTTTTTTTGAGACAGAGACTCCCTGTAGCCACAGCTGTCCTGGAACTCACTATGTAGAGCAGGCTGGCCTAGAACTCACAGAGGTCCACCTACCTCTGCCTCCCAAGCACTGGGACTACAGGTGTGTGCCACCATGCCTGGCTACAACTCCAAAAGTTGTCTCAAGCTTGTTTTCTATTATAGTGGTAATAATCTCAATGTAGCTGAGAAATAATGTCGGCCTGTTTCAGTCATCAGAGGATCAAATACAGATCCAAAAGAAATTCTCCCCATTCAATAATAAGGCTACCATACTAAAATACAATTTTAAGAGGGTCCTGCAAATTAATTATTCCATTAGGAAAAAACTTATCTGCTTATTGTATATGCTTGCAACTGTCCTCAGATTTTTGTTACATAACAAAAAGTTATATAATCAACTCAAGTTCTCTACCCATCCTGACAGACTTCCAGGCACTCTTTACCAGTTTTTGTCCATCTCTAGATCAGTAACAGAGAGAAATGGACTAGAAGCCTTATTCTGTGGGGTCCTGAAATTCCAGAAAAACTGGAGGTAACCTCAGTAGGAAAAACAGAAAGGAACAAAGGAGAGAACAGGAACAAGGAGGAAATACATTAGCACAGCAAACTAACTTACAATAAAAAAAAAGAAGCCGGGCGTGGTGGCGCATGCCTTTAATCCTAGCACTTGGGAGGCAGAGGCAGGCGGATCTTTGTGAGTTCAAGGCCAGCCTGGTCTACAGAGTGAGTTCCAGGACAGCTGGGGCTACAAGGAGACCCTGTCTCGAAAATATAAAAAAAAAAAAAAAAAAAAAAAAGTATGAAAGACAACACAAAAGCCATTTTTAACTAATGGCATAAATTGATGTGGTAAACAATTCCAACTCCTCTGGGGGCTGACTGTCATTCATTTGTATTCAAGTTTAAGAAATTAGAGTAACTTTATTATACTCAATGCATCTTTTCTCAAAAAACAAAGTAGGGACAGTGCTCATTACTCTGAAATTTTAACTACCCAATGAATTTAAAGCTCAGGAATACAAATACAAACCTGCTATGAACTGTTTTGGGGTGGGCACAGTTTCTTGCCCCTCTAGCTTTTCCCATCTCACAGCCTCTGGCTTTTTCATTTTAATTTCAATCTGGAGAAAACACCAAATAAAATCCATTACTCAATGTAAACTACATAAAACAGTAAAAATGCAATTTTCCTAAGTCATCAAAGTTTTACAAGAATTAATAGTGTCTGACAGTTTGCTTAAATTATATAAAGTTAAATCTGAAGCATTATAAAACATTTATTTTGTTTCTATTCTTGAAAATTTTAAACTGAGCTGGAGAGATGGCTCAGTAGTTAGAGCACCGGCTGCTCTTGCAGAGGACCGGGGTTTGATTCCCAGCACCCACATGGCAGCTAAGAACCATCTTTAACTCCAGTTCCAGGGGAATCCTCACCCTCTTCTGACCTCTGAGGCATTGCACGACATGGGTGCAATGCAGACAGTACACTCATACACAAAAAATAATAAAAAAAAAATTTTAACTTCAAAAAGCGACACACATATGAGCTACAATTAAGCGTGTTCAGTCAGGCATAGTAGCACACACCTTTAATGCCAGTACTTGAGAGGCAGAGGCAAGCGAATCTCTGGGAGTTCAAGGCCAGCCTGGTGTACTATGAGCTCCAGGCCAGCTGGGACTAAAAAAGGGAGACCCTGTCTCAAAACAAAAAACAAAAAGTTTCTTATTAAAATATTTTATGTGTATGAGTTTATTGTCTATGTATATGTAAGTGCACCCATGTTGTGCAGTGCCTATGGATGTCAGAAGAGGATGTCAGAGCCCCTGAAACTGGAGATAGGGATGGCCTTTAACCTCCATGTAGATGCTGGGAACCAAACTTAGATCCTTTACAAGAACCAGCCAACGCTCCTAACCACTAAGCCATCTCTCCAGCTGCAAAATATCAATACTTCTTTAGTTGTTTTTGTTTTGTTTTGTTCTTTTTGAGGCAGGTTCTCCCTTTAGTCCCAGCTGGTCTGGAGCTCACTCTGTAGACCAGGCTGGCCTTGAACTCACAGAGATCCTCCTGCCTCTGCCTCCCGAGTGCTGGTGGGATTAAAGGCATGCGACTCCATGCCCAGCCTATGACAGTTCTTAGCCTCCATGTGGATGCTGGGAATCGAACCTAGGTCCTCTGCAAGAGCAAGACAGTGCTTTTAACTGGTGAGCCTTTGCTCCAGCCCCATAAAAAACTCTTGACACTTGGGCTAATGAGATGACCTAAGGCCCTTTGACATGAAGCCTGATGTTTTGAGTTCAATCCCTGGAACCTACATGGTGGAAGGAGAGAACAACTCCCAAGCCTGTCCTTTGACTTCCACATATGCTCTAAATAAATAATTTAAGAGACTCTTGAAATACAAGGGCTTAGTTTTTCTTCTATACCAATATTCTTCAACAGGGATGATTGTGCCACCTACAGTGCATCTGGCAATGACAGTGGACACCTCTGTCACAAACTGGGGAAAAGGAAATACAGACACCTAGTGAAAAGTGGGCAAGTGATACTTCCAAACACCCTACAATGAATAAGACAACCCCCTGTAACAGATCCATACACCACAAATGTCAGTAAAGCCACCTCTAAGAAATCCTGTTCTCAAGGAACTACTACACTCACCTAAGCATCAACCTGCTTTGAAGGAACTTACTCCACTGCATAAAAATAATACAACTAATGCTGACAATTGTATAAGTCATTCATTAAAAATACCGATGTATCCCTGACCACTTAGAAATGAGGTACCTGAAAAAAGATATGAGAGAAGCTAATAAAACCTGGTGTGGTAATGCAGGCCTATAAGTACCTCAACTACTCAGGAGGCTGGGGCAGGAAGCTTACAAGCTCAAGGCTAGTCTGAGACACAAAGTGAGTCCAAGGCCAGCCTGAACAGTTTTTCAAGACCTTGTCTCAAAATAAAATATACAAAAAGGTGTATGTAAATATGTGTGTGTGTGTGTACATATATATATATGTGTGTACATATGTATATGTATCAATGGTAGGGAGCTGCCTAGCATGGGTGAGGGTCCTGGGTTCAATCTGCTGTGAAAGGGAAGAAGGGAAAAGGTTCAGAAGAGCACACTATAGAGAAAGTTTCAAAACAGTTTGAAGAGTAGACTTATTTGAAAATGGATGCAGTAAGTCTCAAAGGCAAATGGAACGACCTAACGGAGGTATGGGGAATGAAATGACACAGCATCAGAGAGTATGGAGAGGACCAATTTTCCTGGGAAGACATAAATATCTGCTCACCCCAAACAGATAGGGAACTGATAGAGCAAAGAAAGGATTCCGTCCAAGTCAAACTTGGAGAACGAACGTTCACCTCAAGTTCATGTACTACATACTGCTTCATACTCTCCTTTCATCCGAACAGCAGCACACACAGCACTCCTACTTAGTGAAAGCCATCCTAACCTGAACACTGTTCAGGATAAACAAGAGGCCATTATAAAGTCAAAGTTAAAGCTCTTAGCAACCAACCACCTGCCTCAACTAACTGAGCTGACCCAAACTTGAAATTATACTTAATACATTCACAGCAGCATGTGAGACTGGAGGGCTGGGGTAAGAGCACTGGCTGCTCCTGCAGAAAACCTGGGTCCACTTACATAGATCCAGGCAATAATGCACCCATACACATAAAATAAAAATAAAAACATTAAAAAAAAAATCACAGCATATAATAAAGTGTTTTAAACAGCTTTTAATAAGGTTAAAAAGAGAAAAGGACTAGGCTGTGCGTGGTGGCACACACCTTCAATCCCAGCACTCGAGAGGCAGAGGCAGGTGGATCCCTGTGAGTTCAAGGCCAGGCTGGTCTACAGAGCAAGCTCCAGGCCAGCTGGAACTAAAGGGAGACCCTGTGTCAAAAATACAAAAAAAAAAGAATAATAATAAAATAAAAAAATAGATAAACGAATTCCTCATGCCTAAGCAACACAGCTACAATGTAACCTCTAGACCTAAGTGTCAGGTAACATACAACAACAGGCTAACAGGATGTTAATTAACCTCTTAACTCTCCTTAAGGAAGCTCCTCCATGCAACAGGAGGCCAGGAACTCAAAAGGGCTTGAATGGCCAAACTGTGGAGATTAGGAGTCTACAGAGTGTCTACAGGTTACCAACATTCAGTTCACTCATCCAGGGCTCAGGGAACATTGTGTAAGAGGGGGCGGAAAGATTTAAAGAGCCAGGGAGATGATGTAAGACATATGGAAATGAATCCTACAAGCTCCTGGGACCCTGTTCATATGAACCTACAGCATTGGTATCAGCATACACAAGACCTACGCAAGCTAAACCAGACATAAATCCAGCATGGAGCTGCAGAAATGGGTAGAAGAACCCAATCGTAGCTGAATAAATATTGGCAGCTGATTGTGGTTGGGTGAGGAAGAACTGGCCTTCGTTAGGAAAGGGACTCTGGATAGGCTGACTAGAGCTCAGAGGATGAACTGGCACTGAGGAATGGCTGGGGAAGAATAATGTGGCACAACAGACCCTAACACAAATGACAGAATGTATGAACTCGGGGGAGGGGGAGCTGTGAGAGGGTGCCAATGGAGAAGGGGGTATAAAGACAACTAAGACTGATTGAGAAGTTATATTATGAAATACAAAAAATTCAAAATTAGTAATAATGATAATGATAATAATAATAATAATANATACCCATCTGTCTCACTTTTGTATCCTTTCTTAAAAAAAATTAGTTCACCCACCCCCATAACCCCTTCCCACCCTCCCTTACTATAGCGGGCGGTGGGGCGCCCGCCTTTAAACCTTGCACCACCTCTGGCCTGTTTGCACAACACCTGCAGAGGCAGGCGGTTCTCTTTGAGATTGAGGCCAAATTTCATTTCCAGAGCAAGTTCTAGGCCAGACTGGGCTACAGAGCGAGTTCCAGGACCTCTGGGACAAAAAGACAAACAAAAAAAAAAAAAAAAAAACTAAACAAAAAACAACAAAAACAAAAAAAAACTTACTCAAATCATTCATTTGATTTTTCGATCCCTTCTTTATAATCTATAAATAACACCTCCCCCCTTTACCTATCCTTCATCAATAAAACACAAATAAACAAAAAAACCAAAAACACAACAAAAAACGAAACCCAGTCATCCTTAGAAACCTGGTACAGTTTTAGTCAGGTAAGTAAGTACTGTACTGAATACCTTTCCCTACCGTCCCTCTACTGGAAATCCTATCTTTATACATTTTCACTGCTAGCAAAAGAAAACAAAAAAAATGTATGCTATGTGCAAGTTCAGCGGACCTGGCAAACATGCGATTTAATTAATTCCCTCTAAATGCTTGACTCCCCAGAAAGACATGGGATCCCCTCCGAAGTTTTAATTCTCTATTTTACAGTCCCTACAAACGCTGCAAAGATAGGTTAAGTGACTTGCCCTTATCTATAGTTTCCAGCTTGCAGTACACGGGAATCTGACAAGCATATTAATTCATCACAAAACATCACAGGACAGGAAGGAGAACATCTTAAATCTCTAAGGTATTCAGTTTACAAAACACACTCCCCTTATAAGCATTGAAAACAAAATCCCTCACTTGCCATTTTATAGCGCATTACAAAAAACTTTACATATTTGGAGATAGTAGCGTAAATTACTAAAAGTTTAATACTAAGC
Source organism: Rhizomys pruinosus (assembly GCA_009823505.1). Classification (NCBI taxonomy): domain Eukaryota; kingdom Metazoa; phylum Chordata; class Mammalia; order Rodentia; family Spalacidae; genus Rhizomys; species Rhizomys pruinosus. Next base: position 3,862,354 of record VZQC01008741.1, on the reverse strand, counting down.
TTCCCTTGGTATTTCCACTTTATCAAAACAACTCACAAGGCATAGCTGTGACAGCAGATGAACCACTCCAACTGTCACGAAAAAATGCACTCATTTGCAAGCACGTAATCAAACAGGAAGCTAACAAGAAACGAAAAAGAACCATACGATGGAGACCCTGCAGTGTTAGTAACACAACAATCTTACTAGAGCTTGAGCTTGCGCAAGAGCGCTGAGTATTACTAAGGCACTGCAAAAAGACAGAACATAATTTTACCTGCGTTGAAGTTATCTGCATAATGGGTTTCTATAACATAGTGCAGGAAAGGAATGTACAAGTACTCTTTTTCCATTCGCCTATTACCATGACATTGCAACCGACATGGGTGCCACAAAACCTGCATCCACTCGACTCAGTCTTTCTCACCTCTCACTACACATTGACCATCTCAGTACTCAAATTAAAAAAACCACTACAAACACAAAAAAAGCCTTTACACCCCACTACACACTGTAGAAAAACCGTAAACTTATATAAACCTCAGCCCCAAATCTCTGGAGTCAGTCTCAAGAACCACCGCCCACAGAAATACTTGCCTCTCTGAAAAACAGCTAGAAGTCATCTGTGTTGTGTGCTCTCTCTCTTCCTGATTTTGCTAAATTTGCTGCTCTACAGCAGTGACATAACGGGTCCCGAGCAGCTGGGGGCCACACGTTCCCCAACGAAAACAACGGTTACGTTATAGGACACTGCGATGCACAGCTGGAAATCAGGAGTTCTAACACACACCACCACCTGTGGAACGACGGGATTGGGAGGGCGGGAGACTAGAGAGCCCCGGCGACGCCACAGCGGCATGGACACGCAACGTATGAGAAGGACGCTAGGCCGGCCACGCGAAACCGCCGGCCAACCGGAGGCACCTACCGCCTGCCTCCACACAGCACAAACGGCGCGAACGGCACTCCCCCCCATGCGGGGGTGTCATCTTAGGCTGGTCACCACCCAGGACCTGGCTTGATAAACCGCCACAAAACAAATTCTGGCGAAACGCAGGGGTGAGGCTCGGACTAGGGCGGGAAGAATCGATAGGTACGTCGGAGAAATAAAGGCGGCCTGGGCGCAGGCACGCAAGCAGATCAAAGACACGAGCCATTACGAAAGTCGCCGCAAGCAATAATAACGGCCTACCCATGACGAAAACCATTCACCAATTTTAATGCCTTGGGTCATGCAAATTAATTATTCCATTAGGAAAAAACTTATCTGCTTATTGTATATGCTTGCAACTGTCCTCAGATTTTTGTTACATAACAAAAAGTTATATAATCAACTCAAGTTCTCTACCCATCCTGACAGACTTCCAGGCACTCTTTACCAGTTTTTGACCACTCTCTAGATCCAGTAAACAGATCGAAATGGACTAGAAGCCTTATTCTGTGGGGTCCTGAAATTCCAGAAAAACTGGAGGTAACCTCAGTAGGAAAAACAGAAAGGAACAAAGGAGAGAACAGGAACAAGGAGGAAATACATTAGCACAGCAAACTAACTTACAATAAAAACACAAGAGAAGCCGGCGCGTGGTGGAGCATGCCCTTTAATCCCAGCACCCTTGGCGCAACTACGGGCCATCGACTCGGGCAGGCCGGATCTTCACTTGACCCTCTCCTTTGTTCGAGTCTCAAGGGCTCCAGCCCTCTGTGGTTCTACAGCCGTCGAGTTCCATGCATTGACAGTCCCTCGGTGTCCCGTCCGAAACAACCGCGATGGGCATCCCTCTTTCCTGTCGATAAGATCCAAAAACCAACTTAACAAACAACACAATAAAAAACGTTTATCGCCCAAGACAACACAAAAGCCATTTTTAACTAATGCATCAAATTGATGTGTTGTGTCAACACAATTCCAATTCTTCCTTCTGCGGTGGCTGACTGTCATTCATTTGTATTCAAGTTTAACGACCATTAGGACTGTAACTTTATTATACTCAATGCATCTTTTTCCTCAAAAACAAAGTAGGGACAGTGCTCATTACTCTGAAATTCTAACTCCCAATGAATTTAAAGCTCAGAATCAAATACAAACCCTTGCTATGAACTGTTTTGGGGTGGGCACAGTTTCTTGCCCCTCTAGCTTTCACATCTCACAGCCTCTGCTTTTTCAATTTTAATTCAATCTGGAGAAAACACCAAATAAAATCCATTACTCAATGTAAACTACATAAAACAGCTAAAACATGCAATTTTTCCTAAGTCATCAAAGTTCTTACACAGAATTAATTAGTGTCTGACAGTTTGCTTAATTATACTAAAAGTTAAATTCTGAACCATATAAAACATTTATTTTGTTTCTATTCTTGAAAATTTTAAACTGAGCTGGAGAGATGGCTCAGTTTAGAAGCACCGACTGGCTTCAGAGGACCCGGGTTTGGATTCCCAGCCACCCACATGGGCAGCCCTAAGAACATCTTTCACTCCAGTTCCAGGGGACCTACCTCACCCTCTTCTGACCTCTGAGGCATTGCACGTCACATGGGTCGCAACTGTCACAGTAGATAGTACATTCGTCAAACAAATAATAAAAAAAAACATTTAATTCAAAAAGCCGACACACATATGAGCTACAATTAAGCGTGTTCAGTCAGGCCCATAGAGCAACACCCTTTAATGCCAGTACTGGAGAGCAGAGGCAACGATTCTCTGGGAGTTCAAGGCCACCTGGTCGTACCTATGACTCCCATGCCAGGCTTCGGGACTAAAAAAGGCGGACCCTGTCTCAAAAAAAAAACAAAACAGTTTTTCTATTAACTACTTTTATGTGTATGAGTTTATTGTCTATGTTTGTAAGTGCACCATGTTGGTGCGAGTGCTATGGATTGTCAGAAGGAGAGTATCAGAGCCCCCGAAACTGGAGATAGGGATGGCCTTTAACCTCCATGTAGATGCTGGGACACACCAAACTTGATCCTTACAAAACCAGCCACCGCTCCTAACCACTAAGCCATCTCTCCAGCCGCCATTATCTTTTTGTTTTTTGTTTTTTGTTTTGTTTCGGTGTGTCTTTTTGCGGCAGTGTCTCCCTTTAGTCCCAGCTGTGCTCTGGAGTCTCTCCTGTAGATCCAGGCTGGCCTTGGAACTCCCAAGAATCCTCCTGCCTCTGCCTCCGAGTGCTGGTGGGTTCAAGGCAGGCGACATCCATGCCCAGCCTATGACAGTTCTTAGCACTCCATGTGGATGCCATGGGAACTACTCGACCACCTATGGTCCCATCTGCAATGACGCAAGACCACAGTGCTTTTAACTGGTGAGCCTTTGCTCCAGCCCCAGTAAAAAACTCTTGACCACTTGGCCCCCCCCCCCCACGCTAATGAGATGACCTAAGGCCCTCTTGACATGACCAGCCTGAGGTTTTGAGTTCAATCCTGGAACCTTACATGGTGAGAGAGGAGGCAACACAACATCCCAAGCCTGTACCCTTTGCTTCCAACTTATTGCTCTAAATAAATAATGTTAAAGAGACTCTTGAAATACAGGGCCTTAGTTTTCTGTCTATACCAATATTCTTCAACAGGGATGATTGTGCCACCTACAGTGCATCTGGCAATGACAGTGGACACCTCTGTCACAAACTGGGGAAAAGGAAATACAGACACCTAGTGAAAAGTGGGCAAGTGATACTTCCAAACACCCTACAATGAATAAGACAACCCCCTGTAACAGATCCATACACCACAAATGTCAGTAAAGCCACCTCTAAGAAATCCTGTTCTCAAGGAACTACTACACTCACCTAAGCATCAACCTGCTTTGAAGGAACTTACTCCACTGCATAAAAATAATACACACTAATGACTGACAATTGTATACAGTCATTCATAAAAATACCGCTGTTCCCTGCCACTTCAGAATGAGTACCTGAAAAAAGATCATGAGAGACAGCTAATAAACCTGGTGTGGTAATGCAGGCCTATTAGTATCCCAACTACTCGGAGGGGCTTGGGGCAGGTAAGCTTACAAGCTCAAGGCCTAGTCTGAGAACACAAAGGTGAGTCCAAGGCCCAGCCCTGACACAGTGTTTGTTCCAAGACCTGTCCAAAAATATAATGTCTCAAAATTAAATTTTAACTATATAAAAATTTATGATGTATGTACTGGGTCTGCTGTAGTGATATCGTTTGTGTGCTACTAGTATTGAGCATAGCTTGCCTAGCATGGGTGAGGGTCCTGGGTTCAATCTGCTGTGAAAGGGAAGAAGGAAAGGTTCAGACAGCACCCCACACTATAGAGAAAGTTTCAAAACAGTTTGAAGAGTAGACTTATTTGAAAATGGATGCAGTAAGTCTCAAAGGCAAATGGAACGACCTAACGGAGGTATGGGGAATGAAATGACACAGCATCATGGTCGCTTACCTGGAGGTTCCATTTTCCTGGACTCCTAAATCTCTTCTCACCCACCAGTGGCTAACTGACTGCGCAGAAGCAAGGATTCCGTCCAATCAACCCTTGACATCCACACGTTTCACCCTCACAGGTTCATGTACTACATACTGCTTCATACTTCTCCTTTCATCCGAACTAGCGCCACACCACAGCACTCCTACTCTAGTGAAAGGCCATCCTAACCTGAACACTGTTCAGGATAAACAAGAGGCCATTATAAAGTCAAAGTTAAAGCTCTTAGCAACCAACCACCTGCCTCAACTAACTGAGCTGACCCAAACTTGAAATTATACTTAATACATTCACAGCAGCATGTGAGACTGGAGGGACTGGGGGTGAAGAGCACTGGCTGCGCCTGCAAGAAAACATGGGTCCACTTACCATAGATCCAGGCATAATGCCAACCCGCAACACAGAAAATCAAAAAAAAAACATTACAACAAACACAACATCACGCATATAATACACAGTTCTATATAATCAACAGCTTGTTAATAAGGTTAAAAAGAGAAAAGGACTAGGCTGTGCGGGGTGGCACCATCACCTTCAATCCAGCATGCGAGAGGCAGAGGCAGTGAGTCCCGGTGATTCAAGGGCAGGCTGGTTCTACAGCAGGCAAGCTCCAGGCCACGCTGGAAACTGAAAGGGGAGACTCTGTGTCAAAATACAAAAAAAAAAAAAAAAAAAAAAAAGAGAACAAGGACTAATTATTGCGGGTGTGAATTCCTCTTATAACTTCACCATTTCACTGCTTTTAAAAATACGTCCTTGGGGCTGACAGCAGACTGGTCTAGTGGTTAAGAGCACAGGACTGCTCTTACAGAGACCCCGGGTTCGATCCCCAGCCCCGCTATGGCGGCTGAAAACCGTGTGGTTTTTTGGGGGTTTTTTTTGTTTTTCAAGACGGGTCTCCGTAGCCCCAGCTGTCATGGAACTCACATTGTTAGACAAGGCTGGCCTGAATACACAAGATCCGCCGCCTCTGCCTCCAGTGCTAGGATTAAAGGCGTGTCGCCACCCCACGCCTGCTCTGAACAACGTCATTTAACTGCAGTGTCCAGGGGATCCCGACCACCTCTGCTGGACCTCTGTGGCACCTGCCACGAGCCACGGGTGCACAAACCTACATGCAGACATAACATTCAACCAGAAAACAAAACTAAAATTAAAAAATAAAGTAAGCTTGATGATTCTGGTAAATAATTCTAGAATTACTTGTCCTAGGTGTCCTCAGAAAGTTCGTAATTGATAACCAGTATAACTTTTTTTTTTTTTTTTTTGTCTTTCGAGCAGGGCTCTCCTTAGTCCGCCCAGCTGGTCCTGGCAACCTCACTCCTCGTAGACCAAGGCTGGACCTTGACAACCCACCACAAGCATTCCCGCCTGCCTCTCCCTCCCAGTGCTAAGGATTAAAGGCGTGCGCCACCACACCGGTCTTAATAATCCATTTATTTTTTAAGTATAATCTTGAGCCCAAGGAGATGGCAGGCTGGCTAACATCTTCGTCCCACAAGCATGAGGACCTGCATTCAGATCCCCAGCACCCATGTGAAAAGTTAGGATCAAAGGCAAGCACCCGCCTCGGCCAGCCCCCTTCGTTTCATTAACCAGGACACAAAATTCCCTTTGCTCTTAAGGCAGCGTCAGTCTTCCAAGACAGACAGAAAAATGCTTATTCGTTAGTTTTTTTTTAAAACTTTTTATTTTTTAAATTAATTTTATTCTATTTCTTGTATGTGTATGGAATGACTGCTGATCGGCACCCCCGTAGTTTGCACTCCATGTCGTGCAGCAATCGCCGGCGGTCAGAAGAGGGTGTTGGATTCCTATGGAACTGAGCAGCTTCTCCCTGGAATTGGAAGTTTCAGACAGGCCTCCTCAGCACGCATGGGGTTGCTGGGGGACTCGAAACCCGGGTCCTCGTAAGAGGGTCGGCTGCCTTAACGCTACGGCCATCTCTCCAGCCTCACTGAACGTCTCAGTTAGGGTCTCCCCATAAGCCTTCTTTTGGTCTCATCTCTCCCTTTCTGTTAACATGGTATACAGTATGAAGTGAATCCACTTGGAAGCTTGGCTGAGGGGAAACAAGTTCTGATCTTACCACTGGCTCATCACCTCAAACAATCCAGTTGATCAAGAGAAAAAGGAGGGACAAGTGGGGTCACAGAACCACCCTCCCAAAGGTGTCCACTTCTCTCTGAAGCCCCTTTTAGGACCCACACAGTCTTGGTCAGTGTCACCCAATGGTATTTATTGCTGGCCAGTGGTTAAATGGTCAGCTTTCTTTTATTTGCTCTTTTTTTTTTTTGAGACAGGGTCTCCCTGTAGCCCCAGCTGACCTGGAACTCGCTCTGTAGACCAGGGTGGGGGCCTTGAACTCACAGAGATCCGCCTGCTCTGCTCCCAAGTGCTAGGATTAAAGGCGTGCACCACCATACCTGGCCAGGAGGTCAGCTTTCCTTTTTTTTTTTTTTTAATTTTTTTTTATTTATTATTTCTGTATGTGTATGAATGGGGTACTGTCTGCATGCAACGTTGTATGCACCCGTGTCGTGCAATGCCGCGGAGGTCAGAAGAGGGTCTCGGATTCCCCTGGAACTGGAGTTCTCCTGGAATTGGAGTTTCAGACGGTTCTCGGCCGCCATGTGGGTGCTGGGGATCGAACCCGGGTCCTCTGTAAGAGGTCAGCTTTCTTAAGGATCAGCAGCAGCCAGCTGCCAGTGGCCCTGGGAGGGGACGTGGAACTAGAGAAGGCCCTCTAGGGTCATACTCTTCAGGCACAGAGGAGGGTACGAAGAAAGCTTTGCTGCCTCTACAACTACACGTGTGCAGTTCCATTCTCTGTGACATTTGCTTTCTGCCTCAGTTGCTCCTTCTGAAAACAGGGAGATCAGTATACCCCCTCTGCTGCATTGAGGTAAGGGTGCAAGCCACGCTGCCCTGGGGCTGTGAGGGGGGGTATACCCCCTGTGAGGGGCTGAGGTTAAGAACCACAAAAAAATCTTTATTCTTACACTCAAATCACCTAAGTATTTTTTTCACATTTTTATTTATGGGGGGGACGGGGACAGGACATACCAAACATGCATGTAGAAGTCAGACGACATCTTGTGAAAGTCGGTTCTCCCCTTCCCATCTAACTGCTTAATTTTAATATTTACTAAATGCCTAGACTGAGCCAGTGCAACTTTCGGTACACAGGACAAAGTTTGGTTCTTCTCTCCCTTATTTTATCTTTTAATAGCCATCAAAATCTTTTTTTTCTTCTTTTATTTACTTTTTGTCATTTTGAGACAGGGCTTCCCTATAGCCCAGCTGGCCTGGAACTTGCTCTGTAGACCAAGCTGGCCTTGAATTCACAGGGATCCTTCTGCCTACCAAGTGCTGGGATTAAAGACGTACACCACCATACCCCTCCTCTATTACTGTTCTTCAAAAGACACTACTAAGTTACAGCAACAAAATCCCGGTGTGCATCATACATGCTGGGAAAAACTAGTTACCCAAAATCTGGAAGTATGCTAAAATGTCATCACTGACTCAAAAACACTCTACAAAAGGAGATTCTGTCTGTCTTATTTAGGTGTCCACGAATGAGTTTGTATGTGTGCATATAGGCTCAAGGTTGATGCTGGGTGTCTTTCTGCATTACTCTATCACATATATTGAGGCCAGGTCTCTCACTAAACCTACAGTTCAGCATTTTGGTTAGTCTGTGTAATTAGTCACAAACATTATTGAGTCAGGTGTGGTGGTGCATACCTTTTATCCCAGCACTTGGGAGGCAGAGGTAACCAGATCTCCGTGAGTTCAAGGCCAGCTTGGTCCACATAGTGAGTTCCAGGACAGCTGGAGCTATAGGGAAACCCTGTCTCAAAAAGACAAAAAAATTGATGTTAACTATAAGCAAATAATAGCGAGCCTCAGTTTCTCTCAGGAAGTGAGAATAAAAGGAGTCCTACTTCACTTATGGTTCTCATGAGAATTCAATGAAACCATGTATAAAAAGAATACAGTACTGGGGTTGGCCAATAACTAACATCTGAAGGCTATCATTGGTATTTTGGGATTCTGATGAAGATTGTATACAATCTGTAGATCACTTTGGGTAGACTCTTCAGCAGCAGCACAATCATCTAGAAAAACCTTGAGCAAATTAATGTCTGGATTTAGTTTCTCTATTTCTGAACTGCAGACAAAAATACATATAGCAGGGATTGGGGTGGCTCAGAGGAGTTCTTACAGAGGATCTGGGTTTGGTTCCCAGAACCCATGTAGTAATTAACAACCGCTATTAACTCCAGTTCCAGGATATCCAATGCCTTCTTCTGGCCTCTTTAGACATTGCATGTACATGATGTACTTACATCAGATAGGCACAAAAAAAATTCTTTATACCACGTGAAAGGTTTCATTGATACAGAGAAAGAGGCCAGATCAAACCAAATTAAAGTCAAACAGAGGCAGATTTTAATGGAGGCTGCATTCTCGAGCTCTTCCATGGCCCTGCACCTAGGGGCCATGGAAGTTGCACCCTGGAGGGGTTGGAGAGGTTATAGGTCTCTGGGGGCAGGGGGCTGAAGTGTCACCAGAGAGGTGGACTGATGCCCAAGAGAGAGTTGGACTGACGCTCAAGTAAGGTTATGAACTGGACCCCTGGGGGCGGGGACTATGTGACGTCTCCAGCCGGCAGAACTAAGTTTTTCTGAGGGGTTCTGCACTAGTTCAGCACCGTGGGGGAGGGAGTGGCTAATTGGGAAGCATTGGAGCAGGGATTTTTCCAGCCTGCATGAAGGCAAGCAAGAAACCTAACACCATGCAATGATCCTAAGAACTTCATGACACAAGACTCAGTAGTTCTTTATATGTGGTAAGAGTCAAAAACATTTAGCTATCTATCACATCAAATAAGATGGAATTAAATAAATAAGTTATAATATCTGTATACAATCAAGTATTCTGCTGGAGGATGGCTAAGAGCTTTAAAAAACAGCCGTAACAAGTGTCTAGGCCTACAAAGTCAACTACAGTGTATGCAGTAAAGCTCTTCCTTTTTGAGTATGGATCCAGGAATGGTCGTGCAGGGTTGTAATCCCAGTACTTAGCAGGATTCCAAGTAGCCTGGGCTAATATGAGACCCTGACCACACACCTTCCAAAAAATAATATGCATTAATAGAAAAGACAGCAAGAATATATTCCAAGATATACAATTCATGGATACCAGGAACTAACTCAGCTGAATTTAAGACCATACCTGACCATCATCACCACAACACAGTACAGAAAAGCAAAATAAGCAAAGTGTGGTGGTACATGCCCCTGATCGCAGCACCTGGAAGGCAAAGTAACAAAAATGGTCCTAGGAGTTCCAGGCCAGTCAGGGCTACAGGATGAAATTTTGTTTAAAAAAAAAGGCAAAGCAACAGTATCAATGTCTCCTAGGGATCCCCAAAGTCAAATTCTGTGGGTGAAGGGCCCCGGTAAAATCTATCTCCAAGCAAAAATGTTTTCTTTCCAATGATAATAAGCCATTTTTATATTGTACAATAGAGAAAAGTTACTTGAAACTGAAAAAAATGGGCATATAAGAGCATTTCCATAATGGCAAATTTATCACAAATGATTAAGATTTCTAATTTTTTTAATTTTATTTATTATTTTTTATGTGTACAAATGTACTGTCTGCATGTAGATTGGTGCACCCGTGTCATGCAATGCCTCAGAGGTCAGAAGAGGGTGTCGGATTCCCCTGGAACTGGAGTTAAAGGTTCTTAGCCGCCCTGTGGGTGCTGGGAATCAAACCCGGGTCCTCTGCAAGAGCAGTCAGTGCTCTTAACCACTGAGCCATTTCTCCAGCCCAAGATTTCTAATTCTTAAGGAGTAACTATTAATCTTTTTTGGTCTTTTTGAGACAGGGTCTCCCTTTAGTCCCAGCTGGCCTGGAGCTGTCATATAGACCAGGCTGGTCTTGAACTCACAGAGATCCACCTGCCTCTGCCTCCTGAGTGCTGGGATTAAAGGTGTGCACCACCACGCCCTAGGAGTTACTATTAATCTTAAAATTAGTATTTTACAGCATGGATACCACTGAATTCACAATTCTGAGATTGTAACCAGAGAATATTTTCATGAAATCAGAAATATGAAGTAGCAAATATCTTAATTTAAAGAAAAAAAAGGATTAATAGCCTGAAAACTAGTATTGAATGCATGGTAGAAATAACCAAGGTCAGCTTTGGTTTTTCTATGTGGATATCAAAATTCTCAACTCAGGACCCTTGGCAAGTAAGAGAAATAATAACCAGATGGCAGCAGAGGCACGCCTACCTGGCTGCTCACCATCATGCAACCTGGGTGCTGGGACACTGTCTCCCATTCCCGGCCACTGAGCTTGGGTGAGAGGCCCAGGCGAGAGGTGCAACCAGGAGGGGGTTGCAACTAGACCATCCCACTGTGCAGCACCCCACTGCACCTCTCTTGCCACCAGGTGGACCTTCGAGCAGCCACACACAGCTCACCCACAGGCATCCCACCCTCATCATCTGTTGGCTGTGAAGCCTTGGCAGTAGTCCAGTAACAGCAACAGGAACCTTAGAAGTCTAGAGATTAAAGAAGCTAGAAGATACAGGTGTGAAACTTCCCAGCTGCCACCGAGAGAAACTTGAGCTAGAGGCCTGTGAGCTAAATGCTGCCAGCTGTGACATGGCTTCTGCCTTTACCCACAGTAAAACCCTCTGAGGAATCAATCTTTTGGAGAACACTGTGGACCACTGTGGGGTCACTGTGCTGAGCAAGCCATGAAAACAACCAAAGTGTAACCTGCATGTACTTGGGCTGCGACAACTGATGAAGAATCCCAAGTATGACTGACACTGATGGAAAGAGAAACTTCTACTTGACAATCCTAACTTGTGTGTAGGACTAACAGAAAACAAATGTGAAAATTTCATTCCAAGAAACTTGGGTGTACTCTGACCCAAAACCATGTATTAAGGAAAGGAAAAGTAGGCCCTCACTTTGGCCTGTCTGTGTGTAAGAATTATTATACAGCACTGACATTCTAATGAGATACTGCCTTCTTTGACACCGAGGTCCAATGTAAGACAGATGGGGGGGGGGGTTTGAGGGTGAAGATAGGGGAGGAGGTTGGAATATGATTAAAACACATTGTATGAATTCTGGACTCAACTGGGAAACGTTAGAGCAGCTAAGACAAGAGAAGGAAATAAAAGGAAGACTAAGTGGAAAAGCCAAAGCATCCTTTTTTTCCAGATGCCATACTGTACTGAAGAGAGCCAACAAAATCCACCAGAAAACACCTAAAACTGATTAACACTTTCAGTTAAGTGGCAGGTTACAAACTTAATCTACAAAAATCAGTAGCCTTTCTACATACAAATAACAAGCAATCAAGAGAATGGAAAACCTCCCATTCAAAACAGCCTCAAAAAAAAAAAAATTATCTCAGGATAAACCTGACCAAAGACATCAAAGATCTCTACAAAGAAAATTTTTAATCTTTAAAAAAGGAGACTGAGTGGGGCGTGGTGGCACACACCTTTAATTGTAGCACTTGGAAGGCAGAGGCAGGCAGATCTTTGTGAGTTCAAGGCCAGCCTGGTCTACAGAATGAGTTCCAGGACAGCTGGGACTACAGGGAGACCCTGTCTCAAAAAGACCAAAAAATAAAATAAAATAAAAAATTAAAAAGGAGACTGAGGAAAACAGCACAAGATGGAAGGACATCCCTTGCTCATGGATTGGAAGAATTAATATTGTCGAAATGACCATCCTACCAAAAGTAATATATAAGATTTAATGCAACCCCAATCAAAATCCCCATGACATACTTCACAGAATTAGGAAAGAAAAAAAAAAAATCCTAAAATCCATATGGGAGCACAAAAGACCCTGGATAGCCAAAGAAACCCTGAGCATAAAGAGCAATGCTGGGGAGATTACTATAGGAGAACTCAAACTATATTACAGAAATATAATCAAAAAAAGCGATGGAGCGGGCGCGGTGGCGCACGCCTGTAATCCTAGCACTTGGGAGGCAGAGGCAGGCGGATCTTTGTGAGTTCAAGGCCAGCCTGGTCTACAGAGTGAGTTCCAGGACAGCTGGGGCTACAGGGAGACCCTGTCTCAGAAAGACAAAAAAAAAAAGCAGTGATACTGGCACAAAAACAAGCACCTAGATGAATGGAACACAACTGCAGACCCAGACATGAGTGCATACAACTTCAGCCACCTGACATTTCACAAAGGGCCAAGAACACACAATGAAGGAAAGATAGCATCTTTAACAAATGGTGCTGGCAAAACTGGATCTCCACATGAAGAATGAAACTAGACCCTTATCTTTCACCTTGCACAAAAGTCAACTCCAAATGGATCAAAGACCTCAACATGAAACCTGAAACTCTGAAACTGTTAGAAGAAAAAAAAAAAAATGGCAGTAACCTACAAGATATAGGTGTAGGAAAGGACTTTCCCAATCAGACATCAGCTGCTCAGAAATTAAGGTCAACAATCAACAAGTGGGACCCCATTAAAAACTAACAAGCTTCTGTACAGAGGGGAAAGAAAAAAAAGAAGTGAAGAGAAAAACTACAGAGTGGGGTAAAGTCTTCACCAGCAACACATCTGACAGAAGTCTAACATCCAGAATATACAAAGAACCTAGCTGGGCGTGGTGGTGCACGCCTTTAATGCTAGCACTTGGGAGGCAGAGGCAGGCGGATATTTGTGAGTTCAAGGCCAGCCTGGTCTACAGAGTGAGTTCCAGGACAGATGGGGCTACAGGGAGACCCTGTCACGAAAAAAAAAAAAAAAAAAAAAAAAAAAAAAGAAAATGTTTCTAGAAGCACAGATCCAATGACTCTTACAAATTATTTCCCCTTTCAGAATTAACACATAATCCTGTAAGGTCTATGTATTAAAAAGATAAAGTTCATCACTTGGGAGGGAGAGATGAGATGGAGGCCAGCCTGGTCTCTATAGCAAGTTGCAGGCCAACTGTTGTGGCTACAGGGAGACCCTGTCCCCAAAAGGAAAAAAATCCTACCTACATTAATTCATTCTCATACTCATAATCTACTTTTTCTTTTTTTTCTTTTCTTTTTTTTTTTTTTGTCTTTTCGAAACAGGGTCTCCCTGTAGCTCTGGCTGTCCTGGAGCTCACTCTGTAGACCAGGCTGGCCCCAAACTCACAGAGATCCGCTTGCCTCTCTCGGAGTGCTAGGATTAAAGGCATGTACCACCACGCCCTGCACTAAGAATGGTTCTTAGCCTCCATGTGGGTGCTAGGAATCAAACCTAGGTCCTCTGCATGAGCAGACAGTGCTCTTAACCACTGAGCCATCTCTCCAGCCCTATACCTACATCTTTAAAGAATGTATATATTCAAACTATAATTGAAATACACTCATTATTTCCTCTTACTAAAGTAACTAAATTTTTAATAAAAAAAAAAAAAAAAAAAAAAGAAAACCAGATTCATTTGTATAATTTTTTTTTCCTTCTTTTAAAGACAGGGTCTCACTATGCAGCCCTGACTAACCTGGAATTTGATATGTAGCCCAACCTGGGCTACATATCTCACAGAGATCCATCTGCCTCTCCCTCCTGAGTACTGGTAGTAAAGGCCTTAGTGATCTGTGTTTTCAATTGGAGGATATAAATTATTTGCATATCAAAACAGACAAAACTAAAACATTCCTGAGACAAGACATGGACAGTATTAAATCTTAGAAACAGACTGACTTGGAGACTGGGGAGGTAGCTCAGTGGGTAAAGTACGTGCCCTGCAAGCACGAGGACCTGAGCTCAGATCCCTGTACCCCTGTACAAGGTAGCTACGTCACATGACAATATAACCCTAGAGTTTGGTGGGGGGCAGAGAAAGGCAGATCCCAAGAGCTCATTGGCCAGCCAATGTAGCTCAAACAGAAAGCTCCAGGTCCAGATGGTTCAGCAGCAATTAAAACTCATGCAAACGCAAGCAGACAAAAAGGCAACACAAAACTGGGGAAATGGACAGCAGAGCCTATCTTAACCAAAGAACTATTGGCAACTGTTTATTGCTGGGTAAAAGGAAGAACTGACCTCCTTTAGGGGAGAGACTCTAGACAGACTTAGTAGACCCCAGTGGATGAACTGAGGGACATCTAGGTACAATAATTTTACTCAATAGGCTTAAACATAAATGACAGAATCCATGAAATCCAGTAGAGGGACGATAGGAGGGTCTGCATGGGGGAGGGCATATGAAGTTGATTAAGATGTTCTGTATGAAATACACAAAAATTCAATAAAATATATATAAAAAAAAAAAGATTCTATGTTAAAAACTAAGAGCAACAGAAAAAGATATCTGACACTGGGCCAGGCATGGTGGCGCATGCCTTTAATTCCAGCACTTGGGTGGCAGAGGCAGACTGAACTCTGTGAGTTCAAGGCCAGCCTGGTTTACATAGTGAGTTCCAGGCCAGCTGTGGCTACACAGAGACCCTTTCTGAAAAACCAAACCAAACCAAATGAGGAGGGAAAGGGAGGGGAGGAAGGGAGAGGGGAGGAGAGGGGAGGAGAGGAGAAGAAAAAAGAAAAAGATATGACATTAACCTCTGGCCTCCACATGCACATGAATAAGCTAACAACATATCTGCATACATGTGAGCACACACACATGCACACATACATACAATAAAAAATAAAAGACATTAAAAAGAAGTGTTTTTTTAAAGTATTAAGCTTTGTTAGAAATACTAAGTTGCTGGGCGGGTGTGGTGGCGCACGCCTTTAATCCTAACACTCAGGAGGCAGAGGCAGGCAGATCTTTGTGAGTTCAGGCCAGCCTGGTCTACAGAGTGAGTTCCAGGACAGCTGAGGCTACAGGGAGACCCTGTCTCGAAAAGACAAAAAAAAAGAAAAAGAAATACTAAGTTATGCTAACAAGCACTATGCAAGCTAAGTGGATTGTTACATCCATTACACTATAAATAAATAAATAAATAAATAAATAAATAAATAAATAAATAAATACCCTGATACTCAAAAAACATTGTTCTTAGATCAATGAGATGGTTCAGCCAATATAGGCACTTGCCATCCAGCCTGGGTTCAATCCATAGTACCCACATGGTGGAAAAGAATCAAGTCCCTAGCCGGGCGTGGTGGTGCTCACCTTTAACCCTAGCACTTGGGAGGCAGAGACAGGCAGATCTTTGTGAGTTCAAGGCCAGCCTGGTCTACAGAGCGAGTTCCAAACCAGCTGGGGCTACAGGGACACCCTGTCTCGAAAAGACCAAAAAAAAAAAAAA
>VZQC01008741.1:3809526-3846460 GCA_009823505.1 Rhizomys pruinosus | reverse complement strand
ACTTAGAAATGTACAAAAAAATATTGTTCTGGCCGGGCATGGTGGTGCATGCCTTTAATCCTAGCACTTGGGAGGCAGAGGCAGGCGGATCTTTGTGAGTTCAAGGCCAGCCTGGTCTAACAGAGTGAGTTCCGGGACAGCTGAGACTACAGGGAGACCTTGACTCAAAAAGACCAAAAAAAAAAAAAATATATATATATATATATATTGTTCTTATTCTTTTAACTTAAGAGTTATAAGGACTGAGGATGTAGTTTCTTATAAACCACTTGCCTAACGCACACACAAACCCTGGGCTTGATCCCTAACACTGGGAAGGAAAAAGAGTTACAAACTTATTAAACATGTATTAGTTCCCCAGTACTTCTCTGCTTTGAAAATATTACTAGTGACGCCGGGCATGGTGGCACACGCCTTTAATCCTAGCAGAGGCAGGTGGATCTTTGTGAGTTCAAGGCCAGCCTGGTCTACAGAGCAAGTTCCAGGACAGCTGGGGCTACAAGGACGCCCTGTCTTGAAAAGACCAAAAAGAAAAAGAAAAGATTACTAGTGACGACCCTTTATAATTTTGCTTACCTTTGTTGAGAGAACTTTAAATGTGCTCTGTTCTGGTATTATGGGATGAAGCAATCTCAGTTTCAAATTGTAATCCTCTCCAGAAGGAAGCTTCACCAAAGCAGACAACTAATGAAAACAAAGTATCACATTTTGTAAATGTATACAACAAAAGGTTAAATATTTAAACTAAATACAGAATTTCAGCAAGATCCTAGATTAAGTACTTTACATAGAATGTCAAAGTTTTTTTATTTTTTAATTTAGTGTGTTTGGTCACACATGTGCCATGGCATGCATGGGGGGGGGTCAGAAGAAAACCTGCAGGAATCTGTTCTCTCCTTCCACCACATGGGACCCAGGGATCCAACATCATGCTTGGCAACAAGCATCTTTACACTGAGCCAGCTCATGGCCAGAGAATGTCAGATTTAAGAACCTAATTCTCCTATGTTTAACTAAATGGCAGAAAAAAAAATGTTTCATAATACCAATTACATATTTAATTCCACACATTTAACATTCAAATCCAAAGAAAACATACATAAGAGCAAAGTGATACACCCCACAGCAAAAAAATAAATTCATGTATAATAATGTAATTATACCACACTATTGGTCTTAAAATACCCATGATGATGTCCTATCCTAAACACTAAGAAACAAAGTTATTAAATCATATTCATTTAAAATAGTTAGCATATAGATAAATCAAATACAACTCAGCCTCTTTTCCCCCCAAAATGTATAGCAGTCAAGTTTAACCAAATCATAGATCTTACTAATAGCAACCAAGTTCCTCTTAACATTCCAAATCTGAGGGAAGATCCACACAGGCCAGGTATGTGATATAAGTCTGTATCTGCACCAGAGTCAGAAGCAGGAGGACTACAGCAAGCTCAGGGCCAGCCAAGATCCTGTCTCAATACAAACTAACAAAAGCTCATCTACATACAGCCTACAGCAGGTACACTCTTACCTCAAAAATTTAAAGTAATCAAAGTCAAAAGCAATGCCTCAGATCTGATTCACTAGTTCCCATGTTATCTCAAGAAGAAATGGAATATAAAGTGGTATATATTATTCTACATATACTATACTTGTAACCATATTTAACCTCCACCTAAAATTCAGTCTATTTACCTCTTTCTCTGAAAATTCCACATTTACATCATTCTTCTGAACATTCTTGATCATGAGAGTAATGATTACTTGAGATTCTGTTTGATACCAGTCATACCTATTAAAAAAAGAAAAATCCTGAATGCAACTTCTAATTTTCTTATTTCTTTTGGTCTTTCCTTCTAATTTTCTTAAAGTTGTTTGTCAAAATAAGTTTGATAAGTAACAAGAGCTCCACCTTGAGGAACAAAATAACAAAGCAGCTGTTAAACAATTTTATGTAATTGAATTTCTATTATCCATACCATTAGGAAGAAAATAGTACAGCAGATGATAGTTAAACCTTTCCAGTAGACTGAAAATACACATTTTTCTAATACTGCTATGCTTAAGCTAATATTAAAGATGAAAATTATTCAACAGTTCCCAGTTATATACATCACCAAAAGTTTCACACTTTGACTTCCACATAATGTTAAGATGAAGTAAATATTTTTCTTTTTAATTTTATTTATTTCTCTATGTGTATGAATGTACTGTCTGCATGCAGGTGTGTGCACCCATGTCGTGCAATGCCACGGAGGTCAGAAGAGGGTGTCCAGATTCCCCTGGAGCTGGAGTTCTCCTGGAATTGGGGTTTCAGACGGTTCTCGGCCGCCATGTGGGTGCTGGGGATCGAACCCAGGTCCTCTGTAAGAGCGGTCGGCGCTATTAACCACTAGGCCATCTCTCCAGCCCCAAGATGAAGTAAATATTTTTATCCCTTTTTTAAAAACAGATGAGAGCTGGGTGTGGTGGTGCACTTGGGAGGCAGAGACAGGTGGATCTCCTCTGCAAGTTCAAGGCCAGCCTGGTCTATAGAGCAAGCTCCAGGCCAGGTGGGACTAAAAGGGAGACTCTGTCTCAAAAAGACGAAAAAAAAAAAAAAAAAAAGAGAACACAAATTCGAAAAGCCATTGGCAGCAGTGACACAGAGGACCCAGGTCAACGTGGGACAACACTCAAAGCTCTGCTCTTTGAAGATAGAAGTAAACACATGGAGCAGAAACAAGTGAGTACAAATTAAATTCCCTACAGTGCTAGGCATATTTTATACCTTTCCCTTTAATGGAGATTATGAGGGAAAACCAGTGTATTTAAAGACTCTTATTACACATATCTCCTGCACTGAAAATTCCAACACTAGGAGTCCTCATTTTCTTTTTTTTTTTTTTATTTATTTTTTTTAAGGGATTCACAATATAAGAGTTCTTTTCAGATCACATTAACATTGCTCAGTTTGCCATACAACTAGGTAATTGGCACTAGCATCCACAGATGAGGGATACCATTCATCGTTTGTTTTTCTGGGACTGTGTTACTTCACTTAGCATATCTTCTAGCTCCATCCATTTTCCTGCAAAGTTCATGATGTCATCTTTCTTTACTGCTGCATAGAACTCCATTGTGTAGATGTACCACATTTTCTCCACTCACTCATCAGTTGAGGGGCACTTGGGTTGGTTCCAGCTCTTTGCTATTGTGAAGAGAGCTGCAATAAACATGGCTATGCATGTATCTCTGCAGTAAGAAGAGTCTTGCGGGTATAGACCCAGGAGTGGTATGGTTGGGTCAGGTGCAAGTTCATTCCGAGTCTTCCAAGGGTTCTCTACACTGCTTTCCATAGTGGTTGTACGAGTTTACATTCCCACCAGCGGTGGATGAGTGTTCCCCTTTCCAACAACCTCTCTAGCACTTGGTATCATTTGTTTTCTTGATCCTAGCCAGTCTTATTGGAGTGAGATGATATCTTAAAGTGGTTTTCATTTGCATTTCTTTAATTATTAACAATGTTGAACACTTTATTTATTTTTGTTCTGAGACAAGGTCTCCCTGTAGCTCCGGCTGTCCTGGAATTTGCTACGTAGACCAGGATGGCCTTGAACTCACAAAGATCCGCCTGCCTCTGCCTCCCAAGTGCCAGAATTAAGGGCATGCACCACCACGCCCAGCTAATGTTGAACACTTTTTGAGATGTTTCTCAGCCATCTCTAATTCTTCACTTGTGAAGTCTCTGTTCAGCTCTTTGCTCTAACTTTTGAGTGGGTCATTTGTTTTCTTCCTTCTTTGTGTTTTGAGTAGTTTATATATTCTGGAAATCAATGCTTTATCAGATGTATCTACAGTGAAGGTTTCCTCCCACTCTGTGGGTTTTCTCTTCACTTCCTTGATTGTTTCTTTTGATGTATAGAAGCTTTTGAGTTTAATGAGGTCCCATTTGTTGATTGTCAACCTTAATTCTTGTGCAGCTGCTGTCTGATTTAGGAAGTCTTTTCCTATGCCTATGTCTTATAGTCTGCTGCCAACTTTTTCTTCTATTGCCTTCAGAGTTTGGGGTTTCACATTGAGGTCTTTGATCCATCTGGAGTTGACTTTTGTTCAGGGCGAGAGGTAGGGGTTTAATTTCATTCTTCTACAAGTGGTGATCCAGTTTTACCAACACCACTTGCTGAAGATGCTGTCTTTCCTCCACTGTGTCTTGGCCCCCTTGTCAAGTATGACATGGCTGAAATTGTATGTGCTCGCTTGGATCTTCAGTTTTGTTCCATTGGTCAACAGGTCTGTTTTTGTGCCAGTACCAAGCTGTTTTTATGACTATTCCCCTGTAGTATAGTTTAAAGTCTGGTATAGAGATCCCCCTGTATTGCTCTTTTCGCTCAGGGTTGCTTTGGCTATTCGGGGTCTTTTGTTTTTCCAAATTAAATTAAGGACTTTTTTTCCCAAGCCTGTGAAGAAACTCTTGGGGATTTTAATTGAGATTGCACTAAATCTGTACAAGAGTTTTGGGTAGAATGGACATTTTTACTATATTAATTTTCCCAATCCATGAGCATGGGAGGTTTTTCCATCTTCTGATGTCTTCTTCAATTTCCTTCTTCAGGGGTTTAAACATTTTTTTATAGAGATCTTCAGTGTCTTTGGTTAGGTTTGTTCCTAGGTATTTTATTGTTTTTGAGGCCATCATCTCCTTATATTCCTTCTTCAGTTGCTTGTTGTAAAGAAAGCCTACTGATTTTTCTAGGTTAATTTTGTATCCTGCTACTTTACTGAAACTCTTAGTTAATCATTTCTAGTTTTCTGGGAGTTTTTAGCATCCCTTAAGTAAACAATCATATCATCAGCAAAATGGGACAGCCTGACTTCCTCTTTCCCAATTAGTATTCCTTTAATTTCCTTTTCTTGCCTTATTGCCCTAGCAAGTGTTTCAAGCACTATATTGAAGAGAAGTGGTGACAGGAGGCAGCCTTGCCAAGTTCCTACCTTTAAAGGGAAGGCTTCTGTTGTTTCTCCATTTAGGATGATATTGGCTGTGGGTTTCCTGTACATGGCGGCTTTGATTACATTGAGGAATGATTCCTCCAATCCAATTCCCTCTAGGACTTTAAGCATGAGTCCTCATTTTCACACTAGACTATAATCTTCCAGAGGGCAAGCAATTTATCCTGCCATTATTATATTCCTCAAAATAACCAAAATGCCTGGTTCACTGTATACTTACAGTTTTTAACTTTTTAAAGATCAAAAGGCATCTTGATTAAAGAAATGCACTTTAAGGCTCTCACAGTCTACCTTTAACAGTTCTAAATCAAAGCCTTCTATTATAATCCTCAAGAATACAAACTGTTCCTGGTCAGTGAATAATTTCCTGTGTGTATGATATATGCATGTGTATACAATAAATGCATGTGGGCATGTGAGATCAAGCTAAGCAGGTCTAAAGATGAGAAGTTTGGGGGCTGGAGAGATGGCTCAGCAGTTAAGAGCAACAACTGCTCTTGCAGAGGACCCGGGTTCAATTCCCAGCACCTACATGGTGGCTAAGAACCATCTTTAACTCCAGTTCCAGGGGAATCTGACGCCCTCTTCTGACCTCTGTGGCACTGCAAGACACGGGTGCACAAACCTATATGCAGACAGCACATTCATACACATAAAAACAATAATAAATAAATAAATAAATAAAAAGATGAGAAGTTATTCGAATTTACTTGAATATTAATAGTAATTAGACAGCCTTAAAATTAAAGTTTCATAAGACTATAACACATCTTTTTAAATTACAAAACATTTATAATATGGTAAGGACCTTCCTCTGTCAAACTAGCTTTCTAATTAAGCGTATTTATAATGTATTGTTTTATAAAAAAGAAACACTTACTTGATTTTTGACTGAGTCTTCTGAGATGCAGACTGATTTTTGATAAGTTGAAAACAAAAGATTTTTACAGGTTAGTTTAGCAACTGTATTAAAAAATGCACGTATTATTTAAAAAAATGCACATATTATTAATTCACTCTAATTCTATGGTTCTTTTGATTCGGAAAAATTACCTCTGTAATGGTAACACTTGAGAGGCTACAGCAGGGGGAGCACAAGTTCCTTAATTACATGGTGAGACCCAGACTCAAAACAAGAACCACAAAAACAAAACAACTTTCTAAAGGTATGACTGGAAAAATGTACTTATGAAGTATATATATCAAGTTCTAGGATGCAGTTAACTCCATAAAGTGACGACAGTATTAATAGTTTCAGTTAGGCATGGCTGAGCACGTCTGTAATCCCAGAATTGGGAGTAGAGGCAGAAGAATCAGAATTCAAAGTCATCCATAGTAACAAAGCAAAGTTAAGTCCAGCCTGGGCTACATGAGACAGTCTTTAACAATAAAGAAAAGAAAAAAAAAATTTTTTAAGACAGTTTCTCACTATGTAGCCTTGGGATTAAAGGTGTGCACTACCATGGCTGGCCCAAAGAAATCATTTTTAAGAAAGTCTAACCTTTGGGCTTAATTACAATATCAAACACTGCTCTGGAAACTGTAAAGGTGCATCTCCATGGTTAACTTCAGAATAATATTTTATTTCACTTAAGACCTCTCTGCAAAAATGCACTGACTGAAAGGGAATAAAGCCTGACCCTTCCCCAGCAGACAAGTCTCACTATATAGGCCAAGCTGGCCTCAAACTCCTAATCTTGCTCCTGCCTCCCCAGTGCTGTGATTATAGGGATATGTCACTATGCTCAGGTAACAAAGTGATTCTTAATTAGTCTATACTTTCTTTTTTATACACTTTTTATTTTTTGTGTGTATGTGAAGTGAAATCACCCTTAGATCTGAGTCCGACTTGGAATTCCTCTCCAGTGTTAACGCATAAAAAATAACTGAATCATGATCCTATGAAGTGGAAATACTAACCAGACCATTAGAATTCATCCTGGAACTAAGACAAAACTAGACCAAACCACTGCATGACAGAATACACCAAGACTGTGCAACCTATTACCAAACAAAGGGTTTCCTTGTTATTATCTAAATGCCATTCTGTTGTTTAAAGAGTTTAAATAAATGTATTCCCCACCCCACAAAGACAGTTACTTACTGGTGTTAAAGGGAGCTGGGGCCTAACTGGAGTGGTCAGTCTCTGGGAAATTCATGGCTTTGAAGGTTATCTTGGGTCCCCCTACTCTGTGTCCCTTTTGTCAGCTTCCCAGCCACTCTGATGTGAACTGCTATGCTCTTACTTCCCTCCTTAACAGAATGAATAAACAGCCAAAATAAGCCTTTCTTCCCTTAAGTTGCTTTTTCTCAGGTGTTTGGTCACAGTGACTGCAAAAGCCTGGCCTCAATCTCAAATATTCTAAGACCTGAACAAAACTACTTGCAGGCGAATTAAGAAGTCAACTTGTAAACACCTCTCCCATCAGTTCTTCAGTAATCAATCACCCATTCATCTAAGAATAAGGGGCCAACACAGATGCACAGGGATGGCTGAATACAGCTTCATTTTGGAAGCTGTTCTAAACTCCAGTCACTACCTATGTATATTCACTGCCTGATAAGAAATCTGCTTGAAATAGATTAACTCTACTAACCCCGAGTTTTCACACGAAGAAATCTCCGGGAATAGGAGCTTTCTCAATATCACAATGTAATTTTGGAAGCTTGAGATGGAAATGTTTCTTAAGACACAGATGAACTAATTCTTAAAATGGTTAGTAACTGTCCACAAAGCTAGTTAAGATTATACATGCATCTCTCTTGACTAAATAGTAGGCGAATACTACTAAAAGAGCATGAACCGTAATTTAACTATATTATATAGAAGCCTAAATTGGTTATAAATTATAAATTACTTTTCCTCACAACTGCAACATAGCTTTTAGTATCACTTGAAAGTTTTCATGTACAAACCAGTAACGAACATTAAAAATGAACCAAATAAAACATTTCCAGTTTTACTTTAAGCCTACTGTAAGAAATTCCACAGGATTGTAAGTATTTAACTCACTAGGATGACTTTCCAGCAATGAAAAAATAAGAAATAATCATCCTGATCATGCTAGAAGCCAAATCAACTTAGACAATATACTAAATTCATTAAAACCCAATAATTTTCATAATTTTAAAATTCTACAGTTTATTTCATCAAAACTATTATTTCAGTTATTAATAGAATATTAAAAGGGATTGTTCAGTATTTATCTGAGGACATCCCAAGTCCTGGCTCAAGTATATTTAATACATGAAATTTAATATTACTAAGTAAAACATGAAGAATGAAAACACTTACCCCCTCAGATTCCAATCCTATAAAACAGAAAAAGCATTTTCAGAAAACAGTACATTTACAGGTAAAGCTACAGACATAGAGGAAGCATACCAAGTCACAAAACTATTCTTGAGGGCTGAAGAGATGCCTCAGCAGTTAAGAGCATTGACTGCTCTTGCAGAGGACCTGGGTTTGATTGCTACCATCCACTTGACGGCTAAAAACTATCAGTAACTCCGGTTCTGGAGGAATCTGACGCCCTCTCCTGACCTCCGTGGGCACTGCATGACCCACACATGCTGGCAATACACTCATACACATAAATAATTTTTTTTCTTTTTTTTGGTCTTTTTGAGACAGGTTCTCCCTGTAGCCCTAGCTGTCCTAATCCACTATGAAGACCAGGTTGGCCTTGATCTCACAGAAACCCACCTGCCTCTGCCTCTGCCTCTCAAGTGCTGGGATTAAAGGAATGTGCTACCATGCCTGGCATAATTAAAAAAAAAAGCTAAAGCTAATTCTTGGTAGACAAGAATCTGCACTTGGGAGGCAGATATAGGTGGATCTATGTGGGTTCAAGGCCAGCTTGGTCTACATAGTGAGTTCCAGAGCAGTTGGGGCTATAGGGAGTCCCTGTCTCAAAAAGATCACCACCAACAACAACAAAAAAGTGTTAATTCTTTACATATTTCAAATGAAAGAAAATGTTTAAATTTTCCTTCCTAGAAAAAAAACAAGGGTCAACTGAGACTGTGGTATAGCTTGGTAGTAGTGCACTGAGAATAACATACTATTGAGACTGTGGTATAGCTTAGTAGTAGCGCACTGAGAATAACATACTATTGAGACTATGGTACAGCTTAGTAGTAGCGCACTGAGAATAACATACTATCGAGACTGTGGTACAGCTTAGTGGTAGCACACCAGCCTATAGTGTACAAGGCCCTGGGTTTCATCCCCAGAACTACACACAAAAAATAATAAAGATTAAAAGCCAAGAAACGTGAAACATTTACTTCTTTTTTAAAAATCAAAAACTATGGAAATCTACCTAATATACTTACCATTCTGAATATCTTGACACCTTTTAATCCAGGTAGTAAAATTTACATCTGCACCTGGAACATCAAAAAACAACCAAATGTAACAGCCATCATATACACAATGTGACATATGCACTCAACTACTATGTCTCAAGCAGTACTGTAGGCACTGAAGATTCATCAGTAAATAAAACACAGATAAAGAGAAAATATAGCAACCATAGTGTTAAAACTATGAATCTCTCAATAGGCTTAATGTTGAGCTGTTCATCCTGTATGTTTTTTTAGTCCATCTCACTACTTCTCAGAGATGTGTAACTACAAACTACATTTCCTTCACTNAAAAAAAAAAAAAAAAAAAAAAAAAAACTTGAATGAGATCCCAAAATGCAAGTTAGGATAAGGTGAAGGCCTGGTAAATGGCAGCTGAACTGAGACTGAGAAGCCTCTCTTTGTTTCATCTTGCTCTACAACACAGCTATCTACTCTATTTCCTTTGTGATTTAACTTTTGTTGACAGGGTCTCTCTAGTCCCATCCAACTAGAAGTCACCATATGGACCAGGCTGGACTCGATCTTGCAGAGCTGCCTGCCCCTGCCTTCTGCAGGCTGGAATTAAGGGCATGCACTACCACATCCACTGTGACTTGACTTTACCATGCTTTTCTTATCAATACTTAAGTGTTTTTTAACTTTGTGAAACTATCTCCAACTTATAGAACAGCCAGGAGACCAAACATAGCAAATCATGTATTTATAAAGGGTAATGTGAATGTGTGTATCAACAAACTATTTAATGCTGAAGATCCAGAACATATCTAAATAGTCACTGTGTTAAATGTAAAATGTGTTAAAATAACAAAAGTGATCTAAATAAAAGCTTACTAATCTGAAAAGCAATAAAACTTTAAATTTTCTAATTTATAAGAAATCAAACTATGAAATTGTTATAAAAATGTTAAGCACACATACACTATGTTCTACTGGAGAACTATTCTATAAAACACTAGTCAGTCTTAAATAATATATTATTCATACAATCAGCAACTAAAACCAAGCCTCTCACCACATAAGGTGGGGAGGGGAAGGGATAAAGCTAAGAAATACAGAAAGCAGAATGTTTCAGGTTGCTTTAGAGTTTCAAATAATACCCCAGAATTAGAAAACTAGACTCTTTTTACTAAGACTACAGTTATACTGACTTGCTAGCTAAACAGCTATTCATGCATCAAAACTGGGACCAATAAATTTAAGATTGTTGTCTCGGTCTATCCTTTTCTTATTTATAGTTTCTATTTGCATATACAGGCCTAAACTCCTTTCTTGTGAATAAACATGTAGCAGAGAAGCAATGCTAAAATAATCTTAAGTAAATTTTAATTTTTTTTAATTTTATTTATTTTTGTATGTGTATGAATGTACTTTCTGCATGTAGGTCTGTGCACCCGTGTTGTGCAATGCCGCGGAGGTCAGAAGAGGGTGTCGGATTCCCCTGGAACTGGAGTTCTCCTGGAATTGGAGTTACAGACGGTTCTCAGCCGCCATGTGGGTGCTGGGGATCGAACCTGGGTCCTCTGCAAGAGCGGTCGGTGCTCTTAACCGCTAGGCCATCACTCCAGCCCCCAAGTAAATTTTTTAAACACAGAGATACTTCTTTGTTGTGGAGAATACACGTGTGCACTACAAGAGGCTCAACTCACCAGATTTACAGTGGCACTTACCCTTCCACTAGTCATAATAATCAAAAATCTCTTCAGGCATTGCCAAAAGTCCCCTTGAAAGCAAAACTGTTCCCAGTTAAAAACCACTGCTATAGACAACTGTGGTTAAGAGTCTATCACAGAAGAAGCAGTTAATTGCAAATAATACAATTCAAATTATATAATCTGCCATTTTTTTTCTTTTTTTTTTTTTTATAACTTTCTATAAGATTACTTACAAAGTCTACCTGTGGGTAGTTTTTCAGCTCCTGCAAGTTTGGTATGTGTCTACATGCAATTACTGTGATATCTTCACATATTCCTCTCAAAAAGATGACAAATTTGAAAAGAGCTCACAATACCCTCCAAACTCCATTTTTTCCTGGAAACAGGTATTGGTAGAGTGCTTGCATGAAGCCCTGGTGTGATCCCCAGTACCACATAAACTGGATGTAGTTATTACACACCTGCAATTCCAGCACTCTAGAGGCAGAGCCAAGAGGATCACAAGTTCAGTATCATCCTCAGCTACATAGCAAGTTCAGTACTAGCCTGGGATACACAAGACTCTGTACACATAGAATAAAATATTGCTAGATCAATAAGGAAAGCACACTATTTATATAGTTTTTTACTTCCTCCCCCCTTCTTTTCAAGGGTGTGGGAGTACAGCATGCATATGGGGGAAGATAAGCGCATCTGAAGGTCTCGGTTGATGTCGGGAATTTTCCTCAACTTCTCTTTCAGCTTCTTCTCTGAAGTAGGGCCTCTCAACCAAAACCAGAGCTGGCCAATTTGGCTAGTCTGGATAGCCAGCATGTTCTAAGGATCCCCTTTCCAAGACTTGAATTACAGGCAAGCCATCCATCTGGCATCTACATGGGTCTAGGGATCCAAAGTCTGGTCCTTATGCTTACATGGCAAGTGCTTTAACCTTTGACCCATTCCCCAGACCCCAAGTTTTGGGGTTCTAATGCCAATGTATCTATGACTCAAATGCTAAAGAAAGATCAATTTAAGTTTTAAGTGAATTCAAATTCTGCAATCAACACAAAACAATGTTAAGAAGAAAAAAGGGTGTTGGGTTTCTATACCAACTTCAGATTATAACAAAATTGAGCTACAATATTTACCATCCAGAGGGAATAGATTCATTGATATTAAGGTGTAATCTAATACTTACTATCTAATTTTTGTCCTTCTGCAAAAGTTTCGAGAGCAGCAGCATAGTTTTTTTCATGGAATTCACATATCCTGAACAGGAATATTAAAGACAATTTAGTGCCATAACCAGGAGATTATGCAAAATAGCCCACTTTCTAAATAAAAAAGTTTAGCTTTCATATGTTGAAAGATAATTTATTTCAGGCATATGTTAACAATCCAGATTTCTTTTAAATACCTATAACATCTAGAGTAAATGTCATTAAAAACTCGATTTAATACTTCAGAAGGAATCTGATTCTAAGTGTACAGATTTGCCCATTTCAAAACAATTATACAAAGCAATCAATTTATCATTAAAATAATTCACAATTATCAAAAGAAATAAGCGGTACTTAGCAAACAGATAAAACAGAGTCTAAGGTTTTGATTTATCATTAAATGTAGCTGTCCAGGAATAGGACAAAGAATATCCATCAGTTCCAGTTAGGCTGTACCTCAATATCACAGATCTATTATCACATACATCAGTTAACAAACCAACAAAAGTACCGTATGTTTATAACATGTACAAACACAGTATCTTATATAAAAGGTTTACAATGAATTTATTCAACAAATCTAATACCTACTAGCTACAGTCCAAATTCAACATAGACTAGTTACTTACCCTTTTCTTAGTATAGCAGTAGAATTATTTGGGTTGAGTTGAAGAGACTTCTTTACATCAGCAATAGCATCTATATAAGATAAGGTTGTTTTAATAGGATATTTACAGTTCTAGGAACTACTACAGACAAAACTGGAATCAGGGGCCCACAAGTTGGTTAGCAGACAAGGGTGCCTGCTGCCAAGCCAGACAATC
This sequence comes from Rhizomys pruinosus, assembly GCA_009823505.1. Lineage (NCBI taxonomy): Eukaryota > Metazoa > Chordata > Mammalia > Rodentia > Spalacidae > Rhizomys > Rhizomys pruinosus. The sequence goes on along the minus strand of VZQC01008741.1, from coordinate 3,833,419 downwards.
TTGAGTTTAATACCCAGAACCCACATGGCAGGAGAGAAATGACTCCCCCAACTTGTCCCCTGACCTCCTCATGCTAACCTTGGCACATACAGTATGGAACAGATGCATTAAAAAAAAAAAAAATCTTGGGCTAGAGAGATGGCCTAGAGGTTAAGAGCACCGACTGCTCTTGCAGAGGACCCAGGTCCGATCCCCAACACCCACATGGCGCCTGAGAACCGTCTTTAACTCCAGTTCCAGGGGAATCCGACACCCTCTTCTGACCTCCGCAGCATTGCACAACATGGGTGCACAAACCTACATGCAGACAGTACATTCATACACATAAAAAATAAACTAAAAAAAAAAATCAACAATCTTTTATTCTTGTGGTCTTAAGTTGGTAGAAAGACAAAATGATTTTAAATTAGGAGAAACTAATCCAAGATAAAATTTAAGTATTACTTTAATATCTTTTTGGCCTAATAGCTTCCTTTTTAAATTTTTTTAATTGTGTGTGTGTGTGTGTGTGTGTGTATGTCTAAGTATGTGCACATGAATGAAGATGTCTGTGGAAGCCAGAAGAGGGAGGCTGAATCTCCAAGAGCTGGAGAAACAGGCAGCTGTGAGTGGTATGACATGGGTGGATATGGGTGCTGGGTACAGAACTCAGGTCTTCTGCAAGTGCATTATGCATTCTGAACCACTGAGCCATCTTTCCAACCCCTTAAGCTGCCTTCTTAAAGCTCTTTCATCATCAATAAATAAGCTCTGTGTCCTGAAGCTCACTTCCGTTTTCACATTAACAATATTTATATAATTCAACTCAAGGCACTGAATTCTTCCCTACCCAGATACTTGGATATTTTTTTTAATTATTTTCATTTTATGTGTATGACTGTATAGCCTGCATGCATATAAGTGCACCCACGTTTTGCAATGCCTATGAGAATCAAAAGAGAGCATCCGATCCCCTAAAACAGTTCGCTACCATATGGGTGCTGGGATTTGAACCCAGGTCCTCTACAAGAGCAGCCAGTGCTCTTAATTGCTAAGCCATCTCTACAGCACCTTGAATAACTTTTTAAAGTTATCTCTGAAATTTAAAAATTCTCTCCTCACTGAATAAAAGACACCCATAACAGTTAAATAAATGTAGCATGTTTCTCATATGAAAGACTATGTTGGGGCTGGAGAGATGGCCTAGCGGTTAAGAGCACCGACTGCTCTTGCAGAGGACCCGAGTTCAATCCTCAGTGCCCACATGGCAGCTGAGAACCGTCTTTAACTCCAGTTCCAGGGGAATCCGATACCCTCTTCTGACCTCGGCAGCATTGCATGACACGGGTACACAAACCTACATGCAGACAGTACATTCATACACACAAAAAATAAAATTAAAAAAAAAAAGTTTGCCGGGCATGGTGGCGCACGCCTTTAATCCTAGCACTCGGGAGGCAGAGGCAGGCGGATCTTTGTGAGTTCAAGGCCAGCCTGGTCTACAGAGTGAGTTCCAGGACAGCTGGAGCTACAGGGAGACCCTGTCTCAAAAAGACAAAAAAAAAGTTTAAGAAGACTATGATAAAAAATCCTCAAAGATGGGGCTAAGGAGATGGGGCTAAGGAGATGGGGCTAAGGAGATGGGGCTAAGGAGATGGGTCAGTCGGTAAAGGGCTTGCTTTGCAAACACAAGGACCTGAGTTCAATCCCCAGCACCCATGTACAATTTCCAGGTGTGGTGGCAAATGGTTATAATACCAATGCTAGGAAGGCAGAGACAGTATAGCTGGGGTGCACTGGCCAGCCAACCTAAACTAATTGATAAGCTTCAGGCCAATTAGTGTGATGAGCTGCATGCTGCCTAGAAAGAGATAGACAGCATTCCTGAGTGACCCCTCAAGGTTATCTTCTGGTGTACACAAACATGTATTCACATATACAAACAAGCACGCATGTGCATACACACAAAATTTTTTTTAAAAATCCTCAAAAATAATCTTCATTCTGACTCATTTTGACTTTGGACAAATTCACAAGTAAATTATAAAAAGACACAATTTATAAGAAATGTTACCGCAGTATTTCCCAAGAAGAATGTGACAATAAGCTCTCTGACAATAATACTGTGACTCATCTGGATTCTGTTCCAAAGCCTTGGTCAGTTCCTACAAACACAAACATGTTGAATGTCAGCAAATGATTTTTAAAGCCATCCAATTCCAATTAAAACATAATTTTCAATCGAATAACCTGTGAACCAAGCTATTTGCAGAAAAGATAAGAGAAGAAAACAATGCCGGGCGTGGTATAATCCTAGCACTTGGGAGGCAGAGGCAGGTGGATCTCTGTGAGTTCAAGGCCAGCCTGGTCTATATAGTAAGCTCCAGGCCAGCTAGGACTAAAGGGAGACCCTGTCTCAAAAAGACCAAAAAAATAAAAAAAATAAAAAAACCTGGAGCTTTTCCTTACTTCCTCTTGTCCTCTTTAGCCACATTAAAGCACAAAATTGAATATAGAATCTTTGCAAAGTTGGAAACATTCGGTCTATTTTATGAGCTGAATAAATGATAATTACTCTCATCAGGTTTATCCAAAAAGCTTAGTTGGCATATACTGACCAGCCCAGAACTTCTCCTAATTTAGAGAAGACTTAAAGATTATATAGAATGAGGTGCCTAGAAAATGTAAAGCCATCCAACTTAAAAACAAAAACTTTTAAACAAAAAAAACCTTAGAAGTTAAATCTATCCCAGCAGAGGCAGAGTTGAGTTCAAGGCCAGCCTGGTCTAAAGAGTTGGATTCCAGGCTGAAAAGACCAAAAAAAAAAAAAAAAAAAAAAGTTAAATCTAAAGCAGAATGAGAAATACACAGCCACTTGGCCTTCTCCTGTTCTGTCAATGTCAGAAAAACAGTAATACAGTATAGATTAAAACATTCTACTCAAAGACCAGATAAAATCTCAAGGACAACTATATCACTTGATCAAGAGTTAGCATTATAGAGCTTAAACCTTTCACTGTCCAGAGTAGCCACAGCAAACAGGTGGCAGCGGAACAGCAGCCACGCAAGAAAAGATCACATCTAAGGCCAATGCCCATATAAAAAAAAAAGACTCTTGATTCTCTCTGCCCACTACTCCCATACACTAGTTTCCTCAAAGGATAAAATTATTTAAATAGTCACCAACCACAGACTTTGTTTTAATCTAATAATACGATCCCCATAAAACCATGTATACCACAGAATCAAAATAGACCTAAAACTGGGATGGAACTATAGCTCAGCTGGTAGGGTACTTCTGTACCATGCACTAAGCTTGGGTTTGCTCCCTGGCACCCATACAACTGGATGTGGTGGCGCATTCCTCGAATTCCAGCGCTGGTGGAGTGGAGGCAGGAGAATCGGAAGGAGCTAAAGCTCCTGCTCAGCTAACATGGCCAGTTAGAAGCCAGACCTGGGCAGCCTGAGACCCTGCCTGTCTCAAAAACGCAAAAGCCCCATCAAAGTATACATAAAAACCAATCACTTTTTTGAGAAGCACATTAACCTAATGGTCCAATCAAAAATGTTCCACTCATTACTGTGCCTTTGCACAATACTTTACAATGCCTTCCAGCAAACTTTGAGCCAAAGTCTAGGCCCTCCCAAAACATCTTTCTCACCTCTTACTACTCTTCACCTGGCTCCTCACTTCCAACCACAATGGTCATCCCTCTAGTTCCTCCAACCTTTCTGGACTGCTGCCCCTGTTGCCTTCCCCAGAAGTGTACAGTAAACTCATTCTGTTGCTTCCTTAGTAACAAGGCTGTGCCTGAGACCCCAATGTAGAGCTCACACTAAAACAGTATCACCTCCTAGTTATTTTACTCCCGAATTTCTCTTACCATCTTCATTTATAGTATGATTCTTGCGATAAGTTTTGCCAATTAATTTTATTATTTGTTTGTTTATTTATTTGTCTTTTTGAGACAAGGTCTCCCTGGAGCCTCGCTGTCCTGGAACTCACTCTGTAGACCAGGCTAGCCTTGAACTCACAAAGATCTGCCTGCCTCTGCCTCTGCTAGGATTAAAGGCGTGCACCACCATGCCCAGCTTTGCAATTAATTTTAAATGAAATAAGCAAGCAACTTACAGATTTCGACTAAGATAACTTGTGAAAAATACAATTGTTGAAACATTTACCACAGTGAAGTACCCAGTTAACCCACAACACAAATGAAGAAAACTTTAAAGATTTACTTCAATTTTGTGTGTATGTTTGTCTATGTGTGGGTACTGCAGTCCCAGAAGCCAAAAAGGCATGTTGGATTCCCTAGAGCTAGAGTTATAAGCAGCTGTGAACCTCCTGGTATGGTGCTGGGAACTGAACTCTAGTCCTCTGCAACAGTACTTGCTCTTAAGCACTGAGCCATCTCTCCAGCCCCAAGGGAAACTTGTATAAGGCATTAAAATTAAGACTCTGGATAAGCTGAGGAAATAGTTGAGTTGCTACAGTGTTTCACTAGCATGCACGAAGCCCTGAGTTTGATCCTCAACACCACATACAACTGGGCATGGTTGCATACACCTGCAATCCCAGTATTTAGGAAGTGGATACAATATGGCCAGAAGTTCAAGGTTATCCTCAGCTACATAAAAGAGTTAAGACCAGACTAGGATATGTGAGACCTCGCCTCAATACACAAACTCTTAGACTAGGGCTGTACTGGGCTAAGAGTTAAGAAAATGTGCTTAGCGGGGCGGGCGTGGTGGTGCACGCCTTTAATCCTAGCACCTAGCACTTGGGAGGCAGAGGCAGGCGGATCTTTGTGAGTTCAAGGCCAGCCTGGTCTACAGAGCGAGTTCCAGGACAGCTGGGGCTATAGGGAGACCCTGTCTCAAAAAGACCAAAAAAAAAAAAAAAAAAGTGCTTAGCATCAGGCCCAAGGTTCAATTCCCCAGAAAGGCCTCCGAAAAATAAAAATAAAGAGTACATCTTAATAGTATTTTTTTTTTTTTGGTCTTTTTTGAGACAGAGTCTCCCTTTAGTCCCAGCTGGCCTGAGGCTCCCTATGTAGACCAGGCTGGCCTTGAACTGGAAGAGATCCGCCTGCCTTTTCCTGGGATTAAAAGCGTGCACCACCACACCCAGCCAGTATTTAAATTTTTAATAAGCTCCTTTGAAATGCCACTTAGGGTTAAAGGTTACAGCTCAATCTAATTTGACTTTCCCCCCAATAGTCACGGAACTAATTCTTAAGCACAGAAATAAGAATAGCAATCCTTTTGATAAACTAACACTACTAGAGAGGAAAACAATGAAGAACTGGTACCACATTTATCAATCTCAGCAACACTCTCAACAAAGCTATTTCAAAGTCAGCTACCAAACAGTTACCAGATCTCCTATGTCCCCAATCAGCTCTCTCCCAGCAGTTGACCTTGATCCCTTTAAACTAGAGACCTGCCACTTTCAAGCTGTTTCAGTTTGCACAGGTTAACTTCTTTTCTCTTTATGTCCGCTTTCTCATGAGTAAAATTCAGATAAAACCCACCTCAGTTGCTGCATGCAGCTGAGCAGTAGGAGGCTAGTAACAGAGATGCCTACTCCATAACTATCAAGCACTACATTGAGAACACAGTAGTAAATGCGTTACACAAAACCCTGCTGCCTTGAAGAAAAATTCATTCCTAACTTAGATTTACATGGAAAAGCTATTTCTTCTGAGGGGTCATTTCGGCTGAACTCTAAAGGAATAAACATGCCCAAGTAACCTGAGAGAGAAGACAAGTTTGTTTTGGGCAAAAAAACAGAGCTGAGCTTAAAGCAGCACAGCAGCAGTGTGGCTCTACCGAGAGCAAAGATGCTACAAGATGCCTACCACCACCTGACACCTTGGGCCACTGTAATGAGTCTAGACCTTATAGTGTGATGGAAGGCCATGCAAAGTTTTGATAGGACAGTGACAGGATCCAATTGACATTTTTTAAACTGTCATTCTGGCCACTGTATGATAAGTACAGTAAACAAAGCAGGACTAGAAACAGAAGAAACTAAAACTAAATTAAGTCCAGGATGAATGTAAGCAGAAGGGTTATAAAGCGTTACATAGCTCACAATCTAGGTAGCAACATTTACCAATGGGTTAAATATGGAGGACAAATGATTCCTGGGTCTTAGGATAAACTAGATGTGTACCTGGCACTCAACAAGCATTCAATAAACATCTCTCATTTCTCTCTTTGCAGATCTTGTTGTCATCTGCGTATTGTCTACTTTGCTTTTACTTCCTCTGGCAGAGAATGGTATTAATCTCAAAGTCACTGATGCCTTATTATCAAACTTAATACATATCTGACCTGATCATTCTGTGACCCTGACAATACTAGTCAGGCCTTCCACTCTACTAGTCAGCAAGCCTCTAAGTAGTTTCTCTAAGGCTCAGGACTTAAGAATTCTTCTTCTGGGTGTGGTAGTGCATGCCTTTACCCCCCAGCACTCAGGAGGCAAAGGCAGGTGAGATAAGTAAGATGTCTATGGGTGGTTATCTATGAGTAAGAAAAAGGCTAGCAGGGCTGCAGAGATGGCTCAGCAGTTAAGAGCACCAACTGCTCTTGCAAAGGACCCGAGTTCAATTCCCAGCATGCACATGGTGGCTAAGAACCATCTTTAACTCCAGTTCTAAGGGAATCCAACACCCTCTTCTGACCTCCAGCATTGTACAACAGGGGTGCACCAACCTACATTCAGACAGTACACTCATACACATAAAAATACACAATAAAAAAAGCAGGGTGTGGTGGCGCACGCCTTTAATCCTAGCACTTGGGAGGCAGAGGCAGGCGGATCTTTGTGAGTTCAAGGCCAGCCTGGTCTACAGAGTGAGTTCCAGGACAGCTGAGGCTACAGGGAGACCCTGTCTCAAAAAGACCAAAAAAAATAAAAAAATAAAAAAATAAAAAATAATAAAAAAGAAAAAGGCTAGCCTTGTCTGCATAGTGAGTTCCAGGCCTTCCTTTCCAACATGACTCCCTCAACTCTTAAGTGTCCCAGGGCTTTACCTACTACTTGATATCTGTGCTGATCAGAGTCTCTTAAGCCCAGCTTGTGTCTTGAACAACATCCTTAAACAGCTAGATTTCTTGAGACTTTACCTGAAATGTCCCAAAGGCAACCCATATGTAATATTCAAAATTAAGGCAAGGCTTGCATGCCTATAATCCCTAGGTTACAAATTGAGATTAAAAAAAAGCCAGGCTTGGAGGCACGAAGAATACCTTTAATCCCAGCACCTGGGAGGTAGAGGCAGGTGGGTAAGAGTTCAAGGTCAATTTGGTCTACATAAGAAATTGCAGGCTGGGCTGGGTGTGGTGGCACACGCCTTTAATCCTAGCACTTGGCAGGCAGAGGCAGGCGGATCTTTGTGAGTTCAAGGCTAGCCTGGTCTACATAGTGAGTTCCAGGACAGCCGGAGCTCCAGGGAGACCCAGTCTCAAAAATACCAAAAATAATAAATAAATAAATAAATAAATAAATAAATAAATAAATAAATAAATTGTCAAGACAGTCTAGGCTACATAGTAATAATGTTTCAAAAAATAAAGGGTCATAAAGCCCTAGTCACCCAATTAACACTACACACTGCAACATAATTTTATCATTTATAAAGTTCATGTTTGAAAAATACAAGCGCATGCACACACATACACACAATCTCATGGGAGCTGGAGAGATGGCATGGTGGTTAAGAGTACATACTGCCCTTTCCGGAGGCCCTCAATTAAGATTCCCAGAACACACACCAGACAGCTCACAAGCACCCGTAACTCAATCCAGGGGGGATCTAGTGTCTCTGGCCTCCATGGGCACCCTCACTCATATGCACAAGCTTATATGTACATACACGAATACACACACACGCACACACACGTGCGCGCGCGCGCACACACACACACACACACACACACACTTAAAATTATATTTAAATCTGGGTATGGTGGCACATGCCTTTAATCCCAGCACTTGGGAGGCATTGGCAGGTGGACCTCTGTGAGTTCAAGGCCAGCCTGTTCTACATAGTGAGTTCCAGGACAGCTGGGGCTGCCGGGAGACCCTGTCTCAAAAAAATAAATTAATTTAATTTAATTAAAAAAAAAATGTCTTAAGTTCTACAATTTTCTGTTGGGCTGCACTAGAACTCTCCTTGGTCACACGCAGCAGTGGGCCAAGGTTGGACCTGCACACGTGCCCTGAACATAAACTCCTCCACATTCTCGATCCCTGCCGTAGGTCCCCCGTTCATCTTTCACCTGGTCTGCACCACTATCTTCCTGTCTTAAGTACTCCTTGTGCCTCCTCCAATCCATTATCTACTGTGCTTTGAAAAGGTGGTATACTTCAATTCCTTCCTCCAAACTCTTCAGAGATCTGCATGACCACATGATGAAACTAAAAAGCATCTACAGGATTTCATGTCTTTGATGGCCTGGCCATCTACCTATACGGCACATGCCTCCTTACATCCTATGTTCCGGAGGAGCCAGGAAAATGGAAAGAAATCATGAGGGTAAAGAGGAAGAAGGAGCTCAAGAGGGAGGACAGTAGGAGACAGGTGTTATCAGGGGTGAATAAAAGGTGGGGGTTCTTTAACTGGGGAGGGAGTGGGAAGGCTTATACAGGGGGAGTGAGGTTAGATAGTAGACAATGTGAAAAACGAGGGAACTATATTAGCTCAAAGTCCTAATGTAAAATACATTAAAATATATGAGTGCATATGTAGAGCTGAAGCCTATATAACAGCAGCCAAAAAAAGTGCCAGGCAGGAGAAACCTCCATTCCAGTTGTTGGTCAGGGGAACCAAAGGGACTCCCAAAATAACACAGGCTACTGCCACAGCCCTTGATAACCTCCCAGAACTTGAAGGTAAAATCCTTCTGAAGATAGAAAATACTTCAGACACAAGACTTGGAGCAATGGAGCTGGAACTGACCTGGAAGCCACCACCCTGAAGACCAGTTATTATGGTATCAGAAGATACCAAAGGAGGACGCCACACTGCCAAGGAAGAAAACCAATCATGGTCCTACCTAGCTGTAAAGCCTAAAACAACTGGCCAAGGAAACTATTACTACTGGTACAATAGTAGCAGTTGGGCATAATCAAGGCTGTCTAATTGGAATTAAGGCCTGCTTAATGGAAGGGAATTTATGTGTGGCATTGTAAACACAGCCAAAGGTCCTTGAGGAAAATGTACTTTTGCCACTGTCAGGTTGTGAGATCCAGAAGCCCATTGGAATGCAGAGACACCTAAGACCAGACGTCCAAGAACCTGCTCTACCAGGCCAGCCTTTGGTTATGCTAAAGCAGGCCACCACTGATTACTCAGGAATCTTCCGCCTTGCCTTCCGACCCACCCCACCCTCACTGAATCCCACTCCCACCTTCTTCCTTAAATTCCCAAGCCAGACGCCATTCTGTGCTTGGCTCTCTCTCTCCCCTGAGCCTAGCCCCGGCTACCCTGAATTAAACTTTGCTCCAAAGAACTTAGATCTCGTGGCCTTTCATTCCGGGGCGAGTGCACCAAAACCTTACAGCCACATCACTAAACCAACATAATTTCTTACTGTTTTCTAAATATGCATCCTCATATTTAAATACAAGTGTACCTTTGACCACTCAACTAAGAAGCTTCTTTTTGCAACAGATGGAGACTATTACAGACTATTACAGAATTTCACAACTGGTCAACACAGAGAATAAGTGTTTGTGAGACACTTAACCCTAAGCAACACATCTCCAATTCAACCTCTACACATAAGATGAATGAATGTATCTTTTACCTCTCACCCAAGAGGTTTCCTTATACAGCCAATGGTGATTAACACAGAAACCCACAACTGGCCAATGTGTACAGAACAGAGGCTGCAGAGTGCTCATCCCTGAAGGACACCTAGATCAAGCTTCTGCCTACCAAGGCTCAAGTGTCACTACAGAAGACAAAACAGATTTTAAGAGCCAGAGGTGGTGGCTGACCACGAGGTAATAGTCTTCCAGACAGCTGGTCATTTACTCATCTCAACGCACATCAATGGTGACAGCATGCACAAGTCCCATACAAGCTCAAAACAGACAAAATCCCAACGCAACCTAAAGAACTTCTGGTAACTGATGGGCTCCTCGGAGTTCTTACAGAAATATGACTTGGGAGGCTGATCAGGCCCCAGTGGATGGACCCGCACTGAGGGTCACGTGGGGGCACAAATCAGACTCTATAGGCTATATTATTTTTTAAATCTTTTTGAGGCAGGGTCTCCCTGTAGTCCCAGCTATTCTGGAACTCAATATGTAAACCAGGCTGGCCTTGAATTCCCAGAGATCTGCTTGCCTCTGCCTCCCGAGTTCTAGGATTAAAGGCCTGCACCACTATGCCTGGCTTCTATACGTTATATTGTATATATAGTGGAGTACTTTGAATTGGCTGAGGGATAGTTGGCGGACCTCCAGCTGGGGGAGGGATCTAAATACAACCAAAGTATAATGTATGAAAATCACAAAAATTCAATAAAAAAATTTTTTAAAAGAAAAAAAGGCATTATTATTGGGGGTTTAGCTCATAGTTGAACAATTACCTAGCTCAATTACTCTCAGCTCACCTCTAGCAATGCAAGCAATCAATCAAAAAGAAAAACTATTTTGCTGGGCACGGTGGTATGCGCCTTTAACCCTAGCACTTGGGAAGCAGAGGCAGGTAGATCTCTTTGAATTCAAGGCCAGCCTAGTCTACATAATGAGATCCAGGCAGGCTATGGCTACAGGGAGAGGCTGTCTCAAAAACCAAAAAATATCAAGACATGGTGGTGCATAACTTTGTCTCAAAAAGACCAAAATCCTAGCACTCAGGAGGCAGAGGCAGGAAGATCTCTGCGAGTTCAAAGCCAGCCTGGTCTACACAGTGAGTTCCAGGACAGCTGGGACTACATGGAGACCCTGTCTCAAAAAAAATAATAAATAAATAAATAAATAAATAAATAAATAAATAAATAAATAAAGCAAGCCATGGCTTTTAAAAAGGCTCTCGAGCCAAACATGGCAGTTCACCTGTAATCCCAGAGAAAAGTGAGGCAGGACTTCCCAAGTTCCAGGCCAGCACGGCTTATAGACTAAGACTCTGTCTCAAAATTAAAAAAAAAAATTTAAAAAGGCTATTTTGCTTTGTGTTAAACATACTTGTCATAAAAAAATTACAGGGCTTGCCTATGTCAAACCAAAACAGTTTCCCATACTGGCAGGCAAGAAGTCCCTTAAGTTTGGTGAACTACAGCTGAAAGTACTTATAATTAAGTTTTAATTAAAATTTAATTTCCTTTAATAATTTCCCTTTCATTCTCATTGAACTCTTGCTCTTCAGTATTTCTTTACAGCTTTATAATCTGCTATCCAAAGCATAAAAACATAAAGTTACTAAATTAACTGTATAAATGATTCTAACCCATAGAATTCAGCACCTTGCAGATAGCAATTCCAAAAGGCCTTTAAATATATAAACTTTTTATAAACAAAGTGGGAAGAAAAAGCAAAAAGGTCATCTGGAAAGTTTCAGAAACTAAAGGGAAAATGTTCTTCAGTATAGTTAATAAAGACACTTAGCACATCTGGCATATAAAAAAAGCAAATGTAAGTGTCAAAAGTTTTCTTGAAAAAGTACCTTATCAAGCCGGGCTGGTGGTGCACGCCTTTAATCCCAGCTCAGAAGGCAGAGGCAGGTGGATCAATGCAAGTTCAAGGGCAGCCTGATCTACATAGTGAGTTCCAGGACAGCTGAAGCTAAAGGGAAAAACCCTGCCTCAAAAAAATACACACAAAAAAGTATCACATCAGGCCTTAATTTTCACATCTTCCTTTACCATAAATGCCATTAAATGAAGTCCTTCATAGCCCACCATAGGATGGCAACTATGCTCCTAAGAAATAAAATAAAGGTGTTTTGTTGCTGTTTTGTTTTGACTAGGAGCGGCGGGATGCAGAAGTGTGGAAGTGGAAGGTCAAGACCCGGGCTCTGTGGCAACAGGGTCGTTGTGGCACACAGGAAGCAAGGAAATCCAGGTCCTCAATGTTGGACCTGAGCTACAGTAAAGATTGTAGCATAGGGCCCATAAATGTACTGCTGAGGAAGGTCGGGGTCTGCAGGAACCCACACGGTCCCAGGGTGAAATGCGCTCACTCACCTCTAACGCCGCCTGGGGGTCCTCGTCGATTAGAGCATCTGAGAAGCTCTGGAAAAACCTGCCAAGAAAACAACGACTTCAGCAGGACTCGGTAACCAAGCAAAGAATACTAAGACAGCAAGGGCGAAGGGCGAAGAGAAACACGCACCGCTGGGTCGTTGCAGGTCCTGCTGCAGCCGCCGCCATCCTTCAGAGTCACTGTGGATGCCACCCGAGCGGTTTCTACCGCGGTTACCAGCTCCGCCGCCGCCCAGGGGGAAACTTCTGGAGAACACCAACCGAGTTTCCGTCCTCGGTAGCAAATCAGCAGCCGCAAAGAAAAAGAGAGGGGGAGGGGGTTAGGCTACTGGCTGGCAGGAGCTGAGCCCGCTGGGAAGGCGGAGGACCTACGCTCAGGCCCCGCCTCCTAGCCCCGCCCCTGGCCCGGGACTGCGCTAGACCACGCCCCCCGGAGTCATGGTTACGTTCCCGCCTGCTGTGCGGCCGAGCCTTCAGGCCCCCGGGAGGAGTGTCTCAGAGCTAGGCTGTAACGCACTGGGAGCCCTCAAGAGCGTGTGTGACTCTGGCGTGTTGTACTTCGCGCACGCCATGTCAAGCTCCTTTTTCCGGAGTTTCCATCATGGCTGCCGCAGACCGCCAGGGTTTTCGTGACGTCACTCGTAGATGCCGAAGTCTTTTCCGGCCCGCTGAGACCGATGTGCAGTGTCAATCCTGGTGGGCTGACTGCCGGAAGTCGTTTTACAATTACAAAGAATGAAGTTTGCCTGTTGTGCTGCTGTTCTAGCACTCTGCACCCCACTCTTTCTTCTTGGTCGGCTTTGCAGACCAAGGAAAACCTTTTCTGAGGCACCGATGGGGATGAAGGTGGCCTAAAGTCCCAGTGTTTTGTGTTCCAACTAATGGGCCAGGCTCACCCCCACCACCATTTGAGCCAAGCAGACTAGATGGGGAAGCTTCCTGCAAGTTCTTTGGCCGACAAGAAGTGGGAGAGACAAGTTCTTCGGCAGTCGCAGAAAGGAGTGGGAGAGGATCATCAGAAGCAAGTAACATAACTGAGATGTCTGCTGCATTCACACGGTACTTCTGACTGAGATGTCTGCTGCATTCACACAGTACTTCTGACTGAGATGCCTGCTGCATTCACACAGTACTTCTGATTTCAAAGACATTAAGTGATCTAGAAACTTAATGCCAAATCCATTCAAAGAAATAACACGATTTCCAAGTATGACTTCCTCAGCCTGGAAACAAGAATTAAGAGGCGAGGAAGGAAAAGAAATGGCAATTCATGTATTTCCTTGCCTTCGTTACTAACGCTGTCAACGTTTCTGAATTCTAACTATAAAAAGCCTAACTTTGCCTTTCCATTTTTTCCATAAAGGCTGAAATCCTAAGCCCATTTGTCCGGATTCTCTTAACAGTCTCTCATTTCATGAACATGCCCTACTCCATGCAGTTGCAAAAAAAAAATTAAGAAGGGCAATTTGGACAGGAAAAAAATGTGTTTGAAAATACGAGCTCTATGAGGCTGGAGAGATGGTTCAGCCTTCTATTTAGCATTCATAATGCTAGTTAATATTCACACCGCTAACGGAGTATCACTCAGTGGTCCAACCCAGCCCTAAAGCCTGGTAACCAAAATGACCTGCCCAGCAAACTACCTCTATTGGTGCAGTAGTGGCACTATTATCTGGGGGCTAATCAACAGCTATCTAATTGGACTTAACACCCTCTCAATGGGAGTGAACTCATGAGGTACTATAAACTCAGCCAAATGCATAAGGCTAGAGAGGACGTAGAACCTAGAGAAAACCCTATGGGTGTCATATCTCTAAACAAATGAAATTTCTTACCATATGTTAAATATGGAATCTTATATTTATGGACAAGCATACCATATACCATTCATCAAAGAAGCCTCTCTTTGCAATAGATGGAGGCTACTGCAGAATCCCACAATTGGTCAGACACAGAAAATATACATCTGAAAGATACCCAGTCCTAGGAGACACATCTACAGTTGAACCTCTACACCTAAGACTTGTGGAACATCACAGAATGAGGAGCAGAGAGAAAATGTGTCCATGCATCTATTCTCATCAGTGAAGCTTCCTTACAGAATAGTGTGCATTGTAAACAGAGGGCCACAACTGGCCAAATTTCAAAGAATGGGAACCTTCAGCTTGTGTTATCCTTGGATAGGTCTACTATATTAAACCTCACCCACCCAGGGCTCAAGGCTCATTGTGGAAGAAGTTGGGCTGCGGGGGGGTACATGAGGCTTACAGCCTGTAAGTTCACATGTGAACTTGTAGTGATATTGGTATCAGGCATGGAACCCATGTCAACTCAGACAAGGTCTCAGAGTGGAGCAAGAGAAATGGATGGGGGACTGGCCCTGGACTGAGCACTACTGGAGACTTATTTACTGCTGGGTGAGGAAGAGAATGCTTTACTTAAGATTTCTAGATGTGCTGACTAGACTCCAGTGGATGAAGTTGCACAGAAGTATATCTGGGTTCAAATGCTTGACTGGATAGGACTTGGATGATGTAATGCATGAGTTCTGATGGGGGAATGGGCCATGAGGGGAACTGAGTTTGGTTGGGAACCATTGTAAGAGATGTACAAATGCTCAATTAAAACAAAAGACCACTGACTGCTCTTGCAGAGGACCCAGCACCCACATGGCAGCTAACACCTATCTGTAACTCCAGTTTCACAGGAATCCAGCTCCCTCCTCTGACCTCCACAGGCATTGCATGACACCAGTGCACTTATCTACATACAGCCAATGCACTCATACACATAAAATTTAAAAAAATATTTAAGGTTGGGCATGGTTTCCTTCTATTCTTCCACCGCCTCTGGCTCTTTACATCCTTCTGCTTCCTCTTCTGACCCTTAAGATTTAGGAGGAGGGAGTGTGATACAAGTATCCCACAGAGTCTTTGTAGTCTTTTTTTTTTCGAAGCCAATTTTCTTATTGAAGCTTTGTGCATTTCATACATTTCCCAATCAAATCTAGAGCCATTCTCCCTTCCTTGCCCCCCACCCCACCAGAGCTCATGCATTCTGCCATACATGTTTTTTCATATTTTTCTCAGTCTCTTAAAATTTTCGAAGTTAACTGTTTTGGGCAGAAGTTCACCGTTTCAATCAGTTCTTTGACCCAGTCTTCTGTTGTTTTTCCTTCCAATTTGCATCACTCCAAAATATATATACATGCATGCCACACATATATCAAGATTATAACATCATAGGTTTTAGCATCTTCAGCTTATTTTTTTTTTTTTCTTTACCAGGCTGAAAGATGACATGTCTTCCTTAAGGAATTATTTGAAGCTTCTCCTTGGCAAGCCCAAACCACCATCAATCCTGCCCTTGTGCTCCACACTGAGGTCTTCCCTTCCCATTGTCATCAAATGAGGTCCAGTAAGCACCACATCCTGTCTTGATCTTCCTGTACTGGCCTCTGTGATATAGCCTGGGTAGTTCAACAATGGCAGTCTATACTCTAAAGAGGCTGAAATCCCAGTAGTAGCTCAGTCCACAAACTGGATGTCTCAGCAGTCCCCATCTGGCACTGAAGGTTTGCAGGATTCTTGGAGAGACATAAGTCTTCATTCCATATTGGAAGGTTGAAAAGCTGTGCCTCATGTCTTTGAAGGATGGCAAAAGCAGTGGCAGCCACACCACACGGTAGCTGCACTTGCCAGTAAGAATTGAAGACAGCCGGGCATGGTGGTGCACACCTTTAATCCCAGCACTCGGGAAGCAGAGGCAGAGGCAGGGGGATCTCTGGGAGTTCAAAGCCAGCCTGGTCTACAGAGTGAGTTCCAGGCCAGCTAGGGCTACAGGGAGACCCCATCTTAAAAAAAAAATCAGATTTAGAAAGGCAGAGCTACAATTTGGATCTACTGAGCCTAAGGTGGCTCTAAGTTTAATACCAAAATTAATTAATTAATTAATTAATTAAAAAAGGTATTTTTTGAGACAGGGTCTCCCTTTAGTCCCAGCTGGCCTGGAACTTGCTCTGTAGACCAGGCTGGCCTTGAACTCACAGAGATCCACCTGTCTCTGCCTCCTGAGTGCTAGGATTAAAGGTGTGCACCACCATGCCCAGCTGGGAATCGAACCCAGGTCCTCTGCAAGAGCAGTCAGTGCTCTTAACTGCTGACCCATCTCTCCAGCCCCCAAGGATTTTTAAAAAATAAAAAATAGTAACAACCCATTTGCACTTTGTAGGTATAGTCTGTACTGTAAATGAAGGGGTAAAAAGGTAAAAGAGTGGATGGAAGATCCTGAGGTTGAACAATATGGACTTGCTGCTAAACTGAAAGGTCCAATTTCTGGTGTAATTGGCAAGAATATACCATTAGCGAAATTAGAAAACTAAAACAGGCTGGAGAGATGGCTCAGCGTCTAAGAGCACTGACTGCTCTTGCAGAGGACCGGGGTTCGATTCCCAGCACCCACATGGCAGTTTAAGCCAGGCATCGTGGTGCATGCCTTTAATCCCAGCACTCCAGCAGCCGAATCTCTGTGAGCTCAAGGCCAGCCTGGTCTACAGAGTTCCAGGCCAGCTGGGGCTACAGGGAGACCCTGTCAAAAAAAAAAAAAAAAAAAAAAAGATTAGGAGCTACAATTTGGATCTACTGAGCCTATGATGGCTCTAAGTTTCTAAGTGTTCCCAGCAGACACTGGAATACATACAAGACATGTAAAAATGAGACTGTAAAAAATGAGACTTGTTCAAGTCTTTTGCAGTAACATTTTAAAATCTGGCACAGGCTTTTAATCCAAGCATTCAAGAAGCAGAGGCTGGTGGATCTGTGAGATTGGAGCCAGCCTGGTCTACCTAGTGAGTTCTAAGCCAGCTGGAACTCATAGTGAGACCTTATCTCAAAGAAAAAAGAAAAAGAAAGTGAAAGTTACCACTGAATATAGATAGAGTAGCCACATTAAAGGGACTTTTGGTTTTTGGAATTGTCTATGTTTTCCAAGTTTAGCAGTTAACTAACCAAGTTTCTAACAGGAAAACCTATTTTAGGCACAGTGAGATGGTTCAGTGAAGAAAAAAACAATCACTTGCTGCATAAACCTGATGACCTCAATTTGGATCACCAGAATCCATGTAAAAGCTAAAGCAGTAACATAGCATCTGTAGAACCTGCCTCAGACACAGTGGAAGGCAGGGGCCCACAGCAGAGGCTGTTCTCTGACCAATGCCTAAACACAGTTTTTTTTTTATTTTTATTTATTTTTGTATGTGTATGACTGTACTGTCTGCATGCAGGTTTGTGCACCCATGTCGTGCAATGCCACGGAGGTCAAAAGAGGGTCTCGGATTCCCTTGGAACTGGAGTTTTCCTGGAATTGGAGTTACAGACGGTTTTTAGCTGCCATGTGGGGTGCTGGGGATCGAACCAGGGTCCTCTGCAAGAGCAGTTGGTGCTCTTAACTGCTAGGCTATCTCTCCAGCCCTGAACACAGTTTTTAAAAGCACCTTTAGTCCCAGAACTCAGGAGGTAGAGGCAGGCAGATCTCTGGGAATTGTAGGCCAGCTTGGTCTACAAAGTGAGTTCCAAGACAGCAGATTTAGAGGGGCTGGAGAGATGGCTCATTGGTTAAGAATACGCTGTTCTTCCACAGGACCTGGGCTCCATTCATATGGTACCTACCAACCATCTGTGATTCCAGTTCCAGGGGATACAATACCATCTTCTGGCCTCTGTGGGCATTGTACACATTTGGTACACTTTACATACAGACAAAACATCCATACATGTAAAAATATTTTTAAAAGTCTATTTACAGCCCCAGCCTCACAAAAAAGTATACATTTTTTTTTTGTCTTTTTGACACAGGGTCTCCCTGTAGCCCCCGCTGGTCTAGAACTCTCTCTGTAGACCAAGCTGGCCTTGAACTCACAGAGATTTGCCTGCCTCCCAAGCGGCGGGTTTGTTTTTTTTTTTTAAATGGGGTCTCATTTAGCCCAGGTGGGCTACAAATTCGTATGTAGCTGAGGATGATCTTGAACTTCTGACCCTTCTGCCTCTATGTCTCTTCATTACTGGGATCACAGGTTTATGCTATCACACCTACTAGCTATGTGAAAGGTCGAAAGAAGCTTCGTATTAATACCTGTAATTATATCTAACAACAAATCTCACCTTATAAAGTTGCAGAGTAAGCCGTGTATAGTGACTCGTGCCTTTAATCCCAGCATTCGGGAGGCAGAGGCAGGAGGATCTCTGACTTCAAGGCCAGCCTGGTCTACATAGCAAGTTTCAGGCAAACTGGCGCTACAGGAAGACCCTGTCTCAGAATGACCAAAAAACATTAAAGTAAATAAATAAAAAATAAGTTGCAGGTTAATTGGCATAATGTAGAGAAGTACTTAGAGAATACCTAGAATTTAGTAGTAGGTGCTTCTCAAGGGCTTCTTGGTATCGTGGTGGTGCCTGCAATCCCAGCACATGGCAGGGTAATAGCTCTAAATTCCAACCCAGCCTGCCTATTCAGGCCAGAAGGATTAACTACATAGGGAGAATCATCTCAAAAAGAAAACAATGGAGGGGCTGGAGAGATGGCTCAGCAGTTGGGAGCACCAACTGCTCTCGCAGAGGACCCGGGTTTGATTCCAAGCACCCACATGGTGGCTGAGAACCATCTTTAACTCCAGTTCCAGTGGAATCTGACGCCCTCTTCTGACCTCCATGGCATTGCATGACACAGATGCACCAACCTACATGCAGACAGTACACTCATACACATAAAAAATAAATAATTTTAACTGGGCGTGGTGGCGCACGCCTTTAATCCCAGCACTTGGGAGGCAGAGGCAGGTGGATCTCTGTGAGCTCAAGCCCAGCCTGGTCTACATAGTGAGCACCAGGCCAGCTGGGACTAAAGGGAGACTCTGCCTCAAAAGAAAGACCAAAAAAAAAAAAAAAAAAGGTTAAAAATAAAGTTATTTAAAAAAGAAAACAATGGAATGTTATAGTTTGACTAACCCCTCTCAAACTGATGCTGAAACTGAATTGCTAATGTAACAGTGTCGAGACCCGTAAGAGGTAACTAGGTCATGAGAACAGAGCCGTAACATAATGGATAATTGCCGTTATTTTGGAGGTAAGTTTTTATAAAAGCACTTTCTCCTTGTTCACCTGCCTTTTTGTTATGAGATGGCAGCACCTTAATACTGTTGATAAAAGAGCCTAAATCCTGATAACCTATTATGTGATATTCAAATTATCATGTGGCATGGCAAAAAGGAAAAGAAAAGATGACCTCCTGTAAGTCTCACTAAAGTAGTCTGTTATAGAAATGTTTGGCACTGCTGTAAATACTGGAAAACATATGTATGTATATATGTTCTTTAAAAAACATTTACCTGGGGGCTGGAGAGATAGGTCACTGGTTAAGAGCGCCCACTGCTCTTGCAGGGGACCCAGGTTTGGTTCACACCACCCACACGGTGGCTAACAACCATCCTCAACTCCAGTTCCAGGGGATCCGACACCCTCTTCTGGCCTCCACTGGCACTGCATGACAAGTATACTTATATACATGCAACCAAAACACTCAAACACATAAAACAAAAAAAGAAATATTTGCTGGGGGTTGTGGTGACGACTCAATGGGTAAAAGCAAGCCTGACCATCTGAATTTGATTCCTGGAACCCCTAGTAGAAAGAAAAACCAATTCCCAAGAGCTGTCCTCTCCTTGACATGAGCTATGCCACAAACATGCACACACACACACACACACACACACACACACACAAAGAAAATAAACATTTTTCCAGGTTTGGTGATGTATACCTATAATACCAGGACTCAGGAGGCTAAGACAGAAAGAGCACCCATTCCAGCCCAGCAGGGGATACCTTGTCTAGAAAAGAGACTCAAAGAATAAAAACAAGAAACATTTACATGAAAACATAAATATTGAGAATTTTTACATGATTTATTTAATAATAAACAATTAATGATACAAAAGTATTTAGAGGATTCCAAAATTTAAATTTTTAAATACAAATTCACTGTGTAATATGAAAACATATAACATTATGCCTCTAAACATGATTTCTCATCTACAAAAATTACTAGAAAATTTGCAGAAAACAATTTCATGTGACATTAAATGTACATTATTTACAGTTGGAAAACTAAAAACTATATTTCAGAAACTTGGATATATGTTATCTTTGTATTTCCCTCTCCCCTTCACCCACAGTAAAAAAATGATCCAAATAGAAAGTAGTTGTGCTTTTATAATAACTGACTACTCAACTGCATTAGTCCGACATTCAAGTAGCTTTCTCGGCCCTCATATGGCCAATGCTCTCAGAATAGCAGTGTGTCCATCATTCAGCACACATCAATGGAAGTTTACTAATAAGCCACAACACACAGTGGTCAAAGAATTAATGACAAAGGTGAAGAAAGAATTTATGGCAGGTTTTACTAGAAAAATTTCACGAAGAAAATATGTTTCTGCAGCATTTGGCCTATATTTATATTAGGAAATAATCTTGTAATGTTGTAAATTTGAAGTATTGGTATTTAAAATGATCGAATTTATAGTAAGAAGAAAAAAATGGAGAGACGATTTGCCTAGTCCAATGTATCCTCCCCCCCCCCCCATTTTTTAACTAGGATGACTAAGGGCCCAGAAGATCAAACAGCTTGCCCAAGTTTACACAGCTAGTTAGTGGGGGCACTGCTCCCAAAGATACTGGTATCTTTGTAACATCTCACTTCTATAACCCAGGTTCAGACAATACCATAGACACATTTCAATTGTTGTTTTCTTTTTTTTTTTTTTTTTTTATGTGTATGAATGTACTGTCTGCATGTAGGTTTGTGCACCCTTGTCATGCAATGCTGTGGAGGTCAGAAGAGGAGGTCAGAAGAGGATGTCAGATTCCCCTGGAACTGGAGCCAAAGACATTCTCAGCCACAATGTGGGTGCTGGGGATCGAACCTGCGTCCTCTGCAAGAGCAGTCGACACTCTTAACCGCTAGGCTATCTCCCCAGCCCTCAATTGTTGTTTTCTTTGGGTTATTTTTGAGATAGGGTTCCCTGTACCGCAGAATGGCCTTTGATTCACTATATAGCTGAGGCTGACCTTGAAATCCTGATTCTCCTGCTTCCACCTCCCATGTGCTGGGGTTGCAGGTATATGCCACCACATCAAACTTACATTTCAATTTTTTGTTATGTTACAAATTCAAAGTATACAAAACAGTGCAGCCAACTAAAGTCAATCTAAGTGACATCATAATTTTCACAGTATAAAATAAGTTTCTTGCATCTGAAAGAGTCAAGACTTAAATTATACAAGTGGAATGAAAATATCTCCTATATAAATTTCCTGTTGACTTGTATTTAAGTATTGTATTTACAAAGGATTCAGATAGGCTAATACAATATAAAGTTAGAAAAGAAGCTTTAAAATACTTATGATATAGAAAAACTGAAAAAAAATCAGAAAGATGTCTTCATAGTATAAAACGCCTGTTCCTTCAGAATTAAATTCTAAAATATTAGAAAAAAGAAACACTTGAGTTTTCCTCCCTCAGCTTGCAAAGTCAAAATTCTAAATTCTTTTTAACAATTATAAAATTAGGAACTTGTATGGGTCTATCTTAGAATGTATCAGATTGTTTGCAGACAACTGAAAATGAGTTCAATTGAGAAAATAACCATCATTCCTTTGGCATAGGAATTAAAAGGGGTTAGGTTCCAGTAGTTCATTTTGTTGCATAGCTACCTGAGAGGTAAATCCATTTGAACTGGACACCACCATCACATAAGGCTGTGCCTGCTGCTCAGTTTTCTCAGTGCCTTCATTCAAATGATCTTCAGCCTCATTTTTCTCTGTTTCCTGTTTAGTAGTTTTTGTTTCCTGAGCTTTGATGACTGAAGTGATTACAGTGCCCGGTGGGTGTGCAACCAGTTGTGAACTTCGAGAAAAGGTCAGCACAGGTGTAGCAGCACTGAAGGATGGGGATGAAGCCACGCTGACAGTCCCATTGCAAATGGACTGAGCACTGCTTGTGAGAGCCTGCTGTACATGGGTAGGGCTGAAGACAATCGAAGGAGGCGAGCCTGGCTTCTGAGCCTGCAGCAGGACATTTTCTTTCAAGACCGTCATGGGCTGAGACGATGGAATGGCTTGTAGAATAAATCTCTGCGACCCGGCACCTGACGACGGCTCTGTGCTGGCTAGAACTGTTGTGAGGGGCACTGTCTGGAGTGTTACTGTGTGCAGCTGCTGATTGCCAGGAGACACAACTACTGGAACCTGGGTTGAAGCCTGTATAGTCCTATTGAGATTAGCAAATAGAGGTGAGACAATTAGCGAATAATTTAAAATCTTTTTTTTTTAATTTATTTATGTGTATGAATGTACTGTCTGCATGCAAGTCTGTGCACCTGTGTCGTGCAAGGCTGCGGAGGTCAGAAGAGGGTCTCGGATTCCCCTGGAGCTGGAGTTCTCCTGGAACTGGAGTTTCAGACGGTTCTCGGCCGCCATGTGGGTGCTGGGGATCGAACCCGGGTCCTCTGCAAGAGCGGTCGGCGCTCTTAACCGCTAGGCCATCTCTCCAGCCCCAATAATTTAAAATCTTAATACTTGACAAGTTATTTTAAAAAAGAACATCATACATTCCAAATGCTACTTCCCCTATTTTTATCAGAGCATAACAAAATTCATACCAGACCTTGTTTTAAACATTATACGCGCTGTGTGTGGTAGCACACATCTATAATCACAACATTCAGGGGGCAGATGCAGAAGAAACACTGCCGGTTCAAGGCCATCCGGGTTGCATAGCAAGACCCTGTCTCAAAAACAACAATCACCCCCCGAACACACACAAAAACAGCCAGGCCTGATATTACATGTCTTTAAACACAGCACTTTGAAGGCAAAGGCAGGTGATCTCTGTGAGTTTGAGGCCAGCCTAATCTACATAGCAAGTTCCAGGCCAGGAGGATGACACAGTGAGATCCTGTCTTTCTTTCTTTTTTTTTTTGTATTTTTGAGACAGGGTCTCCCTTAAGTCCCAGCTGGCCTGGAGCTCGCTCTGTAGACCAGGCTGGCCTTGAACTCACAGAAATCCACCTGCCTCTGCCTCCCGAGTGCTAGGATTAAAGGCATGTGCCACCACACCCGGCAAGATCCTGTCTTTGAAAAAAAAAAAGTCTGTATATACTGCCACATTAATATAAGTGAAGGGGAACGCATACAGTATCAACAGTAAGCAAGAAGCAAAGAATTTGGGCAGAGGATCCTGGTTTGGTTCTCAGCACCCACATGATCACTCACGTCAGTAATTCTAGTTCCAGGGAATCCAATGCCCTCTTCTGGCCTCTGTAGGCACAGCATGTCCATGGTAAAGTTACATATATAAAAGAAAAACACTAAGGCTGCAATTGGGGTGAATGGTGAAACTACAGCAATGTAGTCTGGACACTCATTTGATCAACTTGATTGAACAAACAACCTGTCACCCCCCACTGGATGGTGGGGCTGTGGGGGTTTGGGCACAACAACCTGCAGATTGGTTTTGCACAAAGGATGCTTGTACTCATGGATTATCACTTATAGCTAAAAAATGAAAAAAAAAAAAACTGAGAGAAAGATGCAGGACAGTTATGGCAGAATGCATGATCTGGGATGGGATGGGGGTG
>VZQC01008741.1:3712013-3791079 GCA_009823505.1 Rhizomys pruinosus | reverse complement strand
CTCACACACACACTTTGAGAAAAAAAAGATAAGATATATATATATATATATATATATATACACACACACACACACACACACACACACACACACATTTGGCTTCCACATTCACACTGACCATCTGAGCAAATCAGGTTAAGGGCCCACCTTTCTTTCTTCTAGGCTGTTCTGGGGATGAGGCTTCTAGTGAGTCTGCGTACGACTCCTGCACTGGCTGAGTTTCCATCACTTCAGGAATCCCATCTAATGTGACGGACACATGGGTGATTGGAGCAACAATGTCATCTTCAGACGAGCTAAATATATTATTATCTAGTGGAAAGAAAAACAATTAGTCAACTTCATTATAAACCAAAAAATTTCATAAAATAACTTCTCATTTCTATGAAGATTAGATACTCCTAAATCAGCCCAGGGTGGGAAGTACTATGTGACTTTCTTTTTTTTTTTTAACTTAGAAATTTACTTATTTGTTATTATCATTTTACATGTATGAGTGTATTGAATATATGTGTATAAGTACACCTGTGTTCTGCAATACCCATGGAGTCAGAAGAAGGTGTGTGATTCCCCTGGAACTGGAGTTATAGACAGTTGTTGGCTGCCATGTGGGTGCTGGGAATTGAACCCAAGTTCTCTGCAAAAGCAGCCTGCATTTTAACTGCTGAACAATCTCTAAAGCCTTTCTACCAGCATTCTACTTTAGCTTTCATCCTCATATCTGTCTTCTGAAACTCAAGTCTGATCTGACCACATTATTTCACTATATAAATGATTTATATTCTGAAAATAAAAGGGAAAATTATAGGAAAAATATTTCCCTATAGTTTATAAGGCAAACAATATTAAACAACTGAAACGCCACAATATGCCCTTCAATGCTTCCACAGTCTAAATGAAACTTAACTTTCCTATCTCATTTCCCATTCGCCATGAAACTTAACACTTCAATGTAAAAAAAACATTTTTTCTCAAAAAAATTATTTTACAAATTTGTGTCTAGATTGCATCCATTCATTCCTTCTAACTTTAATGACCATTCCTGTGTCCTAGCTATTAAAAGTGCAATTGTTGTTTGGTTAAACCTTCCCTCTAACAAAGCTGATGGGCTCAGCTGATAGAGCACTACTTCCAAAACACTGTCAGCACAGTGGCTCTTAGAGTTATTCATACATGTAACTGACTTCAACATTAAACTGTAAGAATAAAGAACAAGGGCTGGAGAGATGGCCTAGTGGTTAAGAGCGCCAACGGCTCTTACAGAGGACCTGGATTCGATCCCCAGCACCCACATGGCGGCTGAGAACCGTCTGAAACTCCAACTCCAGGAGAACTCCAGTTCCAGGGGAGTCTGACACCCTCTTCTGACCTCCGCGGCATTGCACGACACGGGTGCACAAACTTGCATGCAGACAGTACATTCATACACATACAGAAATAAATAAAATTAAAAAAAAATAAAGAACAAGTAATACTGATTCTTTTATATCACATCATTGCTAATGCACTGCTATATTTATCACAAATCTTCACCATATACCTTGAGTTGATTTAGCAAGCATTTTTTCCAAGTTTGAGTCCTTCCTTGTCAGAAAAGCCAAAGGGAGACAATCAATGTAAAAACAGATCAAAGGCTGAAGAGATGCTCAGTGGTTAAGAGCTCATGCTCTCTTCCAGAGATACTGTTTCTTCCCAGCCCAGGGCAGGAGGCTTATAAGTGCCTGGAACTCCAACCACCTCCACAGGCACCTATACACATATGTAGACACACACACACACACACACACAAACACACACACACACACAAAATAAAAATAATCTGACAATAAATTTTATACAACAAAGGGTAAGTAGAATTTTTAGTAGGGTTTTGTTTACTCAATATGATTATCTGTACAAATGATTAATTTAGAGTAGCCTGAGTTCAAAAACCAATAACAGTAAGAGACAAAATTTCACATAATCTACTATCTGATAAAGAACATAGTATCTGGGGCTGGAGAGATGGCTCAGTAGTTAAGAGCACTAGCTGTTCTTGCAGAAGACCTAGGTTGAACCCCAGCACCCATACGGCAGCTGACAAGCATCCATAATGACAGTTCCAGGGGATTTGAGGCCCTCTTCTGTCCTCTGTGGGCACTGTATGACATGGTGCATTTACACACATGTAGGCATAACACTCACACACATAAAAAATATATTAATTAAAAAAAAAACAGATTATTTTTGTTCTAAAAAGCTTCATTTGTCTGGGGCTGGAGAGATAGCCTAGTGGTTAAGAGCACCAACTGCTCTTGCAGAGGACCCAGGTTAGATCCCCAGCACCCACATGGCGGCTAAGAACCATCTATAACTCCAATTCCAGGAGAACTCCAGTTCCAGGGGAATCCGAGACCCTCTTCTGACCTCCGTGGCATTGCATGACACAGGTGCACAGACCTGCAGGCAGACAGTACATTCATACACGTACAAAAATAAATAAAATAAAATAAAAAAGCTTCATTTGTCATGCCGGGCCTGGTGGTGTATACCTTTAATCCTAGCACTTGGGAGGCAGAGACAGGCAGATCTCTGTGAGTTCAAGGCCAGCCTGGTCTACAGAGTGAGTTCCAGGACAGCTGGGGCTATAGGGAGACCCTGTCTCAAAAAGACAAAAAAAACAAACAAACAAAAACAAGCTTTATTTGTCAAATTATAAATTCCTTAAACAAAACATTTTACTTCAATTAGTACTTATCCCTTAAAATGTGTTTGAGACCCCTCAAAATATTTTTAAAAACCAGTGTCTTCTGTTCTCCTGACATTCTCCATCTAACAGGAAGAGGTGGGAAGAACAGCTGCAAATCATACAGCTGTGCAGTCACAGGCACTCACTTATTCGTTTGTCATCCAGTAGGGGGCCGGGAGAATCCATGTTGAGCAGTGCCTCCGCAGCCTCAATGGTTTCAATGGTTTCATCTCCATTGTGACAAGAAGCTTCAACTACAACACAAAGAAAAACAGTATTTGCTGGAACATATTCGCTGCTCTGATCTCCTGAAACAGTGTATACCACTTAATACTGAGTGTATAAACTGTAAGTAAGGTACAGAACATATAAAATAATACTGAATGGAAGAAGTAGTTTCTGGTATGAGTTTTGTGGCAACAGGATGCACGACATCTTATGCTGTACCCTTGTTAACCTCAAACTTGCAGCAATATTCCTACCTCACCCTCCCAAAGTGCTGAGATTACAGGTATGAACCACCAGCCAAATGGCTTTTTATTTCTTAACTTTTGAAAAAATTATTATTACTACTATTAGTATGTGTGTGTGATATGTGTAGGCATGTGCATGCCACCAAATGCAAATGGAGGTCAGAGGACAACTGCGTGAAGTTGGTTCTCTCCTTCCACCTCTATGTAGGAACTAGAGACCGAACTCAGGTTGATACACTGAGCCATCTCACCAACCTTTTTTTTTTTTTTAAGCTCTTTATGACAGTGTTTCTGTACATAGTCCTAGCTGGCCCAAAACAACCAGGCTGGCCTCAAACATGGGGTGAAAAGATTCTTCTGCTTCTGCCTCCCGAGTTCTGGGATTACAGGCAGGCATCACCAACCAGTTTTCATCTTAAAAATTCTTTGTGTGGGCTGGCAATACAGCTTAGCGACCGAGCACTTGCCTAGGATGCCTAAGGCCCCCATTTCAATCTCTAGTGTTACAAAAAAACAGACAACAAAAATGTGCAGGATGCTGGAGGTATAGAAAGGTAAGGAAAACAGAATTCATATTCTAGAGGGAAAACACTAATCACATTTTTCATATTAATCCTTCTTCCAGAACAAATAAGGATAGACATTAGAATGACAAAAACTCTGTGTCACTAAACAAGAATATGATTAGCAAATTATTCCCTGTATAGTATAATGATACTCTGAGGTATTTTTTCAGATCCAAAGTCAACGCTAATACTCTTAGTTCACTGATGGGAAGGAACATGGGTTTCTACTAATTCTGAACTTCTTTATTCTCTGGCAAATTTTCAGCATCAAGACACGTTAGGCATAGTCATGCTGTTGGCTTGTCAGAGTCCTCAGTAACTCTATATTCTGTAATGTGCTTCCTATGGACCAAACCTGACCTAAGGTACAAATTACATACCTTGCTGTGTTGGGTGTTTTAGGGGTGGGGGAGGTTTTGTTTTGTTCTGTTTATTTGGTTTTTGAGACAGGATCTCATGCAACCCAGGCCAGCTTTAAACTCACAAACTACACAGCTGAGGTTCATCTTAACTCCTAATTTCCAAAGTTTTAGCTGCAGTCTTTTTCTCAAATGAAAACTTACCGAGAGCTCCAACATACAAAAAGATACAAGTCTCCTCCGTCAGCATCAGCTACACCTCACCTGCCTGGAAATACTGTGCAGCAGTGACAGCCATATGTCTATATATCCCAAAAATAATTGGCTAGTAGCTTTCTCCTTGGAGGAATAACTCACAGCTGATGCCACAAGCTTACATCCTCTAGTGGTTAGATGTTATAAGCCACAGTAAGACCTTGTCATCTTTTACAGAAAAAATATAGCTCATGGATTAGTATATCATCCAAACATCTATGTCTATACCAATGTAACCTACCATAATAACTAGTACTATTTAAATGCATGTAGGATTGAAAGGTTATTCCTGGATAAATTGTCAACCCATGAAAGGAAACAGCCTGAACTGATCAGAGTCCAAAATGACATCTCCAGAGAAAGTAGACTGTTTTGCTTCTCGCNCCCCTTCCCCTGGAACTGGAGTTAAAGATGGTTCTTAGCCACCATATGGGTGCTGGGAATCGAACCTAGGTTCTCTCCAGTCCCACCCCCTTTGTTTTTTGTCTTTTCAAGACAGGGTCTCCCTGTAGCTCCAGCTGTCCTAGAACTCACTCTGTAGACCAGACTGGCCTTGAACTCACAAAGATCCAGCTGCCTCTGCCTCCTGAGTGCTAGGATTAAAGGCGTGCATCACCACGTCTGGCTTAATTCTGTAATTTTTCAATGTTAGTGTTTTTTAATATTATTTTTATTGTCTATTATTATATATATTGTCTGCGTGTATGTAAGTACACCCATGTCATGCAATGCTAGTGGAGCTCAGAAGAGAATGTCAGATACCCTGGAACTGAGTTACTGATGATTGATAGGCACCATGTGGGTGCTGGGAAGTGATCCCAGGCCCTCTGTAAGAGCAGCCAGTGTCCTTAGCCACTGAGACATCTCTCCAATCTCTCCAGCCTGTTTAATGTGTGTGTGTGTGTGTTTGTTTTTTTTTTAGAAATTATTATTTTTATTTTATGTGTATGAGTGTTTTGCCTGCCATGTATGTAAAGTGCACTACATTGTGTGCAATGCTTGCAGAGGCCAGAAAGGGTGTCAGATCCCCTGGAATTGGAGTTAGGATGGTTGTTAGCCCTCATGTGGGTGGTGGGAATCAAACTTGGATCCTTTGGAAGAACAACTGTTCTTAACCACTGAGCCATCTCTCAACCCCCCCACCCCTGTGCGTGCGTGCGTGCGTGCGTGCGTGTGTGTGTTTGTTTGGGCTTTTTTTGTTTGTTTTTTAAAAGAAGGTTTTATTATGTATCCCTGACTGACCTGGAACTGGCTTTGTAAACCATCTGACCTCAGTCTCACAGAAATCCCTCTGCCTCTGCCTTTTGAGTGCAGGGATTGGAGGTGTGTGCCACCATACCTAGTAATGTTTTTAATATGTGATGATCTCATTATGTTAGGTTCCTTGCCTTTTAGATATACATGCTAAAATATTTAGAGGTAAAATATGGAGCCAGATTTGGTAGCACAGATTTGTGATCCCAACACTTGGGGTGTAGAGGCAGAAGGATCAGGTGTTCTAGGCCAGCTTCAACTACATAATGAGTTTGAGGCCAGTCATGGATATGTAAGGTCCTGTATTTAAACAACAAATAAGACTGGGCTAGAGAGATGGCTCAGTGGCTAAGAGCACCATCTGCTCTTGCAGAGAACCCTGGTTTAATTCCCAGCACCCACATGGTGACTAGGAACTGTCTTTAACTCCAGTTCCAGGGGAATCCAACACCCTCTTCTGATCTCCGTGGCATTGCATGACACGGGTGCACAAACTTACATGCAGACAGTACATTCATACACATAAAAATAAATAAAAATATTAAAAATAAATAAATAAATAATTTATTTTTTATGTGTATGAATGTATTGTCTGCATGTAAGTTTGTGCACCCGTGTCATGCAATGCCACGGAGATCAGAAGAGGGTGTTGGATTCCCCTGGAACTGGAGTTAAAGACAGTTCCTAGTCACCATGTGGGTGCTGGGAATTAAACCAGGGTTCTCTGCAAGAGCAGATGGTGCTCTTAGCCACTGAGCCATCTCTCTAGCCCAGTCTTATTTGTTGTTTAAATACAGGACCTTACATATCCATGACTGGCCTCAAACTCATTATGTAGTTGAAGCTGGCCTAGAACACCTGATCCTTCTGCCTCTACACCCCAAGTGTTGGGATCACAAATCTGTGCTACCAAATCTGGCTCCATATTTTACCTCTAAATATTTTAGCATGTATATCTAAAAGGCAAGGAACCTAACATAATGAGATCATCACATATTAAAAACATTACTAGGTATGGTGGCACACACCTCCAATCCCTGCACTCAAAAGGCAGAGGCAGAGGGATTTCTGTGAGACTGAGGTCAGATGGTTTACAAAGCCAGTTCCAGGTCAGTCAGGGATACATAATAAAACCTTCTTTTAAAAAACAAACAAAAAAAGCCCAAACAAACACACACACGCACGCACGCACGCACGCACGCACAGGGGTGGGGGGGTTGAGAGATGGCTCAGTGGTTAAGAACAGTTGTTCTTCCAAAGGATCCAAGTTTGATTCCCACCACCCACATGAGGGCTAACAACCATCCTAACTCCAATTCCAGGGGATCTGACACCCTTTCTGGCCTCTGCAAGCATTGCACACAATGTAGTGCACTTTACATACATGGCAGGCAAAACACTCATACACATAAAATAAAAATAATAATTTCTAAAAAAAAAACAAACACACACACACACACATTAAACAGGCTGGAGAGATTGGAGAGATGTCTCAGTGGCTAAGGACACTGGCTGCTCTTACAGAGGGCCTGGGATCACTTCCCAGCACCCACATGGTGCCTATCAATCATCAGTAACTCAGTTCCAGGGTATCTGACATTCTCTTCTGAGCTCCACTAGCATTGCATGACATGGGTGTACTTACATACACGCAGACAATATATATAATAATAGACAATAAAAATAATATTAAAAAACACTAACATTGAAAAATTACAGAATTAAGCCAGACGTGGTGATGCACGCCTTTAATCCTAGCACTCAGGAGGCAGAGGCAGCTGGATCTTTGTGAGTTCAAGGCCAGTCTGGTCTACAGAGTGAGTTCTAGGACAGCTGGAGCTACAGGGAGACCCTGTCTTGAAAAGACAAAAAACAAAGGGGGTGGGACTGGAGAGAACCTAGGTTCGATTCCCAGCACCCATATGGTGGCTAAGAACCATCTTTAACTCCAGTTCCAGGGGAAGGGGAATCCAACGCCCTCTTCTGACCTCTGAGGCATTGCACGACACTGGTGCACCAACCTACATGCAGACAGTACACTCATACACATGAAAATAAATAAATAAATAAATAAATAAATAAATAAATAAATAAATAAGCAAACAAAATTTACAGAATCCTATTTGTGGCTCTCAAAATTCCTAAATCTGGGCTCAGGATGTAACACAGCAGTCATTCATGCACTTGCCTCAAATGTACCAGGCCCCAGATTCCACCCCCAGCACAAGAAACAACACCTCGCTCTCCACCAAAAACCACAACCAAACAGAAAATAAAGCCCCAAGTCATAATGCAAAGTGTTTTTAAGGAAAGATTTTCAAATGAGGTCATTAAGTTGAACTCTGGATCAATACTGTGGCATCCCACTAGGAGCGTGGACATGCACGGCAGCAGGAACACTCCATGAAGACATGGGAGAAGACAGTCATCAGTAGACACGGCAAGAAAAGAACCAAACCTACCAGCAGCCTAGACCATGGAAGTTTAGCCTCCAGAGCTTCGACGAGTGTTTCTGTCACCCAGTCACTGTGTGGTTCTATCCCCTTATCTTTCTCTGCCCTCCCCACCCAGCTTCACAAGGCATAGTACTACCTCCCCACTCTGGAGTATGGAGAGCTACACACTTCTCTTTCTCATCACATTGCTCAGGTGGGCACAGAGGCTTGAGTGGTGAGAAAAGAAAGAAAAGAGGAGACACATGCAAAAAGCAATCTGCTTTTCAAGCTATGGCTTGCTTTCTAGAACCATTCCACCTTCCAGGAAGGAACCTGTCAGTGTCTTGCATTGCTGTCTTCAACTCTAAACTCAAATGAAACACCGAAAGAAACAACTCCATTTTCTAAAGACCCTGCTTTCTTAATTTCAATTTCTTTTCTGAAGATCACTATCTTCGGTGATGGCTAAAACCAGAAATAAGCTCCCCTTTCAAGAGACACCAGTGTGTAATGAACAAAGAGTCTATCTCAACTCCTCAGAAGTTACATCAGAACACACTTCAAACCCCAGCAAGTCACATAACAGACACCATAGCAGTGGTCATTTTGTTACAAAAATCATACAGATCACAGACAGCAATGAGCAGAAACTTCTAATCTGATTAATCTAACTCCCTTATGCATAAATGAGAAATAAGTTTAGAGCCACAAAAAAACCGCTCAGTCTGTTTTCAACAACAACAACAAATGTGAATCTAGATAAAGAACTTCCCTAGCTTGCTCAAGGCAACCCTAACCATAGTGAACAGAAGAGAGAATCCTTTAGAGAACACAAAAACTGGGTGTTGTCAGCTAAATATTATCAGTGGAATTCTGCTACTCGGGTGTCACTAGGGGTGGGATTCTGGACAGAACAGTAAATGTGAAACTGGGGATGTGAAAGCTGGACTCAAGACTGAGTTAATAATTTACCAGTGTTCATTTCCTGTGCTTAATAAACATATACCAATTATGTAAGGTATTATTAGGAGAATCAAAATGAGGAATATAAGGGAAGTATTTGTTATATATGCATATATATTAAAATCTTTTTGAGACAAGGTCACTATGTAGACCAGGCTAGCCACAACCTCACAGAGATCGCCTCCCAAGTGCTGAGATCAAAGGCACACACCACTATTCCCAGCCCTATATTCTTCATTGTATTTATTTATATGTGTATGCACAGGTGTCTTTGTGGACAGAAGTTGCTGTTGGATCCCCAGAGCTGAAGTTACAGGTAGCTGCAAGGTACCTCAGATGGGTACTGCGAACTGAGATTGTTAGATGATGTGGGGACTAGAAACAGAAGTAACAAACACCCTAAACCACTCCTCCATTTCTCATGCCCCACATTTATCTATTTAAAGTATATGGGGAGGTCAGAGGACAACTTACAAGAGTCATTTATCTCCATCCACCATGCAGGTCCCAAGCTGTCTTGCTTTACAGCAAACATACCCAGTGAGACCTAACTGAGCTATTTTTCAAACTTTTTTTGTTTTGAGACAGAGTCTCCCTGTAGCCCCAACTGTCCTGGAACTCACCCTGTAGACCAGACTGGCCTTGAGCTCACAAAGATCCACCTGCCTCTGCCTCCCAAGTGCTAGGATTAAAGACATGAGCCACCATGCCCAGCTTAAAGACGGTTCTTAGCCATCATGTGGGTGCTGGGAATCGAACCTGGGTCCTCTGCAAGAGCAGTCGGTGCTCTTAACCACTGACTGAGCCAGATCTCCAGCCCCTTCAAACATTTTTTATAAATCTAAAAGCAACCTAAAGTTTTGGGCTGGAGAGACAGATCAGTGGTTAGGAAAGCTAGCTACTTGGCGCTAGAGAGATGGTTCAGCGGTTAGGAGCACCAACTGCTCTTGCAGAGGACCCGGGTTCGATTCCCACCACCCACATGACGGCTAAGAACCGTCTTTAACTCCAGTTCCAGGGGAATCTGACACCCTCTTCTGACCTCCGCAGCACTGCACAATACAGGTACACCAACCTACATGCAGACAGTACATTCATACACATAAAAAAACAATAATAATAAATTTAAAAAAATTTTTAAAAAGAAAGCTAGCTGCTCAGCTGAAGGACCCAAGCATCCTCGATGGGCAGCTCATAACAGCCTGTAACTGCAGTTCCAGGAATCCAACACCCCGTTCTGGCTTCTGCAGTTACCCACACAGGTGGTGGATACACTCACACATATACGTTGGACAAAATTTGTATTTTTTTTGGACAGGTCTCCTCAGTCCCAGCCCACCTGGAAGTCACTATGTAGATTAGGCGGCCTCAATCTCACAGAGATAAACCTGCCTCTGCCTCCCCAGGGCTGGGATTAAAGGCACGTACCACCAAACCCACATTTTTTGGTTTTTGTCTTTTTGAGACCAGGTCTCCCTGTAGCCCTAGCTGGCCTGGAACTCACTAAGTAGACCTGGCTGGCCTTATACTCATGGACATCCACTTCCCTCCACCTCCTAAATGCTAGGATTAAAGGCGTGCACCACCACACCTGGCTACATATTTGTAATTTTTTTTAATAGTACAATCCTTATTTTTTTTAATTTTTATTTATTTTTTTCTGATTTCAATAAAGATTTTTTAATATTATTTTGTACAAGATTATCAAATCTAGACCCGTGTCCCCCACCCCATCCCCCCACCCCACCAGAGCTCATGTATTCTGCCAAACATGCTTTTCATCTCTCTCTCAGTCTTTCTCGATAGGCTCCATGTGGAAGTTGACTGTTTTGAGCAGAAGATCACTATTTCAGTCAGTTCTTTGATGCAGTCCTTTCTGTTGTTGTTGTTTTGCTGTTTCCAATATGCATCACTCCCAACTGCTTGGACAAAAGCCCAAGGGGCCATGCACGAGAAATACAACTAGGTAACTGGCACTAGCATCCAAAGATGAGGTATACCATTCGTCATTTGTTTTTCTGGGACTGTGTTATTTCACTCAGCATGATGTCTTCTAGCTCCAGCCATTTTCCTGCAAAGCTCGTGATGTTGTCTTTCTTTACTGCTGCATAGAACTCCATTGAGTAGATGTACCACATTTTCTCTATCCACTCATCAGTTGAGGGGCATTTGGGTTGGTTCCAGCTCCTTGCTATTGTGAAGAGAGCTGCAATAAACATGGCCGTGCATGTATCTCTGTGGTGGGGTGAGTCTTGAGGGTACATGCCTAGGAGTAGTATGGCTGGGTCAGGTGGCAAGTTCATTCCAAGTCTTCCAAGGGTTCTCCACACTGCTTTCCATAGTGGCTGTATGAGTTTACATTCCCACCAGCAGTGGATGAGTGTTCCCCTTTCCCCACAACCTCTCCAGCACTTGGTATCATTTGTTTTCTTGATCCTAGCCAGTCTTATTGGAGTAAGATGATATCTTAAAGTGGTTTTGATTTGCATTTCCTTAATGATTAGTGATGTTGAACACTTCTTAAGGTGTTTCTCAGCCATCTCTAATTCCTCACTTGTGAAGTCTCTGTTCAGCTCTTTGCTCCATCTATTGAGTGGGTCATTTGTTTTCTTTTTTCTTTGTTTTTTGAGTAGTTTATATATTCTGGAAATCAATGCTTTGTCAGATGTATCTGCAGTGAAGGTTTCCTCCCACTCTGTGGGATTTCTCTTCACTTCCTTGATTGTTTCTTTTGATGTACAGAAGCTTTTGAGTTTGATGAGGTCCCATTTGTCAATTGTCGACCTTAATTCTTGTGCAGCTGCTGTCTGATTTAGGAAGTCTTTTCCTACGCCTATGTCTTGTAGTCTGCTGCCAACTTTTTCTTCTATCACCTTCAGAGTTTGGGGTTTCACGTTGAGGTCTTTAATCCATCTGGAGTTGACTTTTGTACAGGGCGAGAGGTAGGGGTTTAATTTCATTCTTCTACAAGTGGTGATCCAGTTTTGCCAACACCACTTGCTGAAGATGCTGTCTTTTCTCCATTGTGGTTTCTTGGCCCCCTTGTCAAATATGAGATGGCTGAAATTGTATGTGCTCAGATTTGGATCTTCGGTTTTGTTCCATTGGTCAACAGGTCTGTTTTTGTGCCAGTACCAGGCTGTTTTTATGACTATAGCCCTGTAGTATAGTTTAAAATCTGGTATAGAGATCCCTCCTGTGTAGCTCTTTTCACTCAGGATTGATTTGGCTATTCGGGGTCTTTTGTTTCTCCAAATGAATTTAAGAACTTTTGTTTCCAAGCCTGTGAAGAAACTCTTGGGGATTTTGATTGGGATTGCATTAAATCTATACAAGAGTTTTGGTAAAATGGACATTTTTACAATGTTAATTTTCCCAATCCATGAGCATGGGAGGTTTTTCCATCTTCTGAGGTCTTCTTCAATTTCTTTCTTTAAGGGTTTAAAATTTTTGTTGTAGAGGTCTTTGGTGTCTTTGGTTAGGTTTGTTCCTAGGTATCTTATTGTTTTTGAGGCTATTGTGAGTGGGAAGGTCTCTTTGAATTCTTTCTCCAGTTGCTTGTTCTTGGTGTAAAGAAAGGCCATTGATTTTCTAAGGTTAATTTTGTATCCTGCCACTTTGCTGAAGCTGTTAATCGTTTCTAGGAGTTTTCTGGTGGAGTTTTTTGCATCTCTTAAGTAAACAATCATATCATCAGCAAATAGGGATAGTTTGACTTCCTCTTTTCCAATTAGTACTCCTTTAATATCCTTTTCTTGCCTTATTGCTCTAGCAAGTGTTTCAAGCACTATATTGAAGAGGAGTGGTGATAGGGGGCAGCCTTGCCGAGTTCCTACCTTTAAAGGGAATGTTTCCGTCATTTCCCCATTTAGGATGATATTGGCTGTGGGTTTCCTGTATATGGCTTTGATTACATTGAGGAATGATCCCTCCAATCCAATTCCTTCTAGGACTTTAAGCATGAAGGGATGCTGGATTTTGTCAAAGGCTTTTTCAGCATCAATTGAGATGATGGTGTGGTTTTTGTCTTTGATTCCGTTTATGTGTTTGATGATGTTTATTGATTTTCGTATGTTGAACCATCCCTGCATCTCTGGTATGAATCCAACTTGGTCATGATGGATGATCTTCTTGATGTGGGTCTGTATGCGATTTGCCAGTATTCTGTTTAGAATTTTGGCATCTGTGTTCATGAGGGAGATGGGTCTATAATTCTCCTTTTTAGTTGTATCTTTGCCTGGTTTTGGTAATAGAGTGATGTTGGCTTCATAGAAGGAATTTGGGAGAATTCCCTCTGATTGTATACTTCTAAACAGTTTCAGAAATAATGGTTGTAGGTCTTTTTGAAATGTTTTATAGAATTCTGCTGTGAAACCGTCTGGGCCTGGGCTTTTTTTAGTTGGGAGGCTTCTTACTACATCCTCTATTTCTTCATATGTTATGGGTCTGTTTAAGCTGCTGGTCTCCTCTTGGCCAAGCTTTGGTGATTCCCAAGATTTCAGATATTCATCCATTTCTTCTAGATTTTCAAACTTGGTAGAATATAGGTTCTTGTAATATTCCCATATAATTTTCTTGATCTTTTCCTTGTCCGTTGTGATATTTCCCTTTTCATCACAGATTGTATTGATTTGGAGTTGTTCCTTCTTTCTTTTTGTTAACTGGGCTAGAGGTCTGTCTATCTTGTTTATTCTTTCAAAGAACCAACTTTTGGCTTCATTGATTTTTTGTATTGTTTTCTTTGTTTCTATTTCATTGATTTCTGCTCTGATTTTTGTTATTTCTTCCTGTCTGTTGCGTTTAGGGTTCATCTGTTGTTGCCTCTCAAGTGCTTTTAGCTGTAGTGTTAGATCATTCACTTGTGCTCTTTCTGTTTTTCTAATGTAGGCACCCAGGGCTATAAATTTCCCTCTTAGGACTGCTTTTAAGGTATCCCATAAGTTTTGTTGTGTTGTATTGTCATTGTCATTCAGTTCCAGGAATGTTTTTATTTCTTTCTTTATCTCTTCCTTGACCCATTCATTATTCAAGAGTGTGTTGTTTAGTCTCCATGTGTTCTTGTAGGCAGGAGGGCTTGTCCTGGTGTTGATGTTGAGCTTCATTGCACTGTGGTCTGACAGGATGCATGAAATTATTTCAATCTTTTTGTATTTGTAGAGGTTTCTTCTGTGTCCCAGGATGTGGTCGATTTTGGAGAATGTTCCGTGGGGTGCTGAGTAGAAAGTGTATTCTCTGGTATTAGGATGGAATGTTCGGTAGAGGTCTATGAGGTCCATTTGGTGTATCATATCGTTCAGTTCAGATGTCTCTCTGTTTATTTTTTGTCCTGTTGACCTATCCAAAGGACTCAGTGGGGTATTGAAATCTCCCACTATGAGTGTGCTGGGGTTAGTCTGTGACTTGTGGTCCTGGAGAATTGTCTTTATAAAGTTTGGTGCACCAGAATTTGGGGCATATATATTCATAATTGTGAAATCTTCTTGGTGAATTGTTCCTTTGATGAAAATGTAATGGCCTTCTTTGTCTCTTCTGATTTCTTTTACTTTGAAGTCTATTTTGTCTGATATTAAAATAGCAATACCTGCTTTCTTTTTGGTACCATTTGCTTGGAATATTTTTTTCCATCCTTTCACTTTAAGGTGGTGCCTGTCCTTGAAGGTAAGATGTGTTTGAGATTATGTACCCCCCCATAATAATGCACTTGGCAGCCCAATTCTTTCACCTGTACAGACTAGGCATATATATTCTTCTCTAAATAATGCACCCAGCAAGCCCAGAACCCCTGCTGCCTAATCTGCATCAGCCTAAACACACTCCCATCTCTGAACAGTATGTTTCCCCATCCCAGCTAGCATTCATATTTGGACTTTCTATTCAAGTGTATTCCCAAAATACGTGGATATAAAGAATAGAGGGGCCCAACCAGCCTGAACTGATTTGGGGTGCATATACAATAGGGCAAAACTGTGTCCTCTAGCAATTTTTAGGGAGAATATCATAATAATCATCTTATGTCTACGCATAATTGAGTGTGCATGTGATTAAAATCAAATGCATTATGGGAAGGGACATGTATAGTAGGAAACATGAATATATGATCTAATCTACACTACACCCCTTAGTAATCAGCCCCTCCTTCTTTTAGGCTCCATAAAGATGCCATACTGTGCTCTGGAGCCCTTAAGTACTCACTCACTCACTTATGAGGCCCACTGTCAAGCCTGACAATGACTCTCCCTATAACCTGCACTATCACTTCCAAATAAAGTCATCTTGCTTCTTTTGCAAAGCTGTGTGAGCCTGAATTTCAATTCTTTGGAAAAGACAATAAACACCTGGAAACATCTGGCCTAGACCCTGACCACCTGTAACAAAAGCACACTCACCTGTAAGGGTGATGTCATCATCATCATCATCTATGATTTCTTCTTCAGCAACATCGAGTGAGCTTTCAGTAATCATGTCATTAGGCTCTTCCACACAGGCTAAACCAGCATAGCTATTGAGAATATCAGCTCCAGGAACATGTTCCACAATGACAGCAGGAAATATGGCAGGATCGCCAAGCTGGGAGCAATGAGGAGGAGAGGGAAAGGAAAAAAAAAATGCTTTTATTGAATATAGCCCAAAAATATTTCAGTTATTTTTTTTTTCTAAAAAACATTTGATACTTTATTTCTATTTGCTTGACTATACCCAAGGCCGCTGCGCATGCTAGGCCAAAAGCTCTACAAATGACCTACACTCCCCCCTGTTACAGTTTATAGCTATTTAGTCTCTACATCATCAGCTATTTGTTGTTTATTTTGGGGGGAGGGCATGGAGTTGGTATGTGTTTGTTTGTCTTAGCTTTTTGAGATAGGATCTCACTATGTAACCCAGGCTGACCTTGAACAGTCTCTGAAATTCTAGAATTACAAGTGTAAGCTGCCAGACCTAGATCTACTACTTGTATTTTGCCAAACTTTTTAGATACAATGACTATGAATTTATAACACATAAACTTTAATAATTAATCTTGTCCTCTTTCTTTTCCTTCCTTCCTTTTATTTCTTTCCTCTCTTTCTCTCTCTTCCTTCCTTCTCTCTCTCTTTCTCTCTCTCTTTCTCTTCTTTCT
This sequence comes from Rhizomys pruinosus, assembly GCA_009823505.1. Taxonomy (NCBI): domain Eukaryota; kingdom Metazoa; phylum Chordata; class Mammalia; order Rodentia; family Spalacidae; genus Rhizomys; species Rhizomys pruinosus. The sequence continues at coordinate 3,774,929 of VZQC01008741.1, read as the reverse complement.
TTCTTTGAGACAAGGTCCCACTGGGTAGCCCTGACTGGCCTGGAACTCATAGAGATCTACTTGGTTCTGCTTCCTTAGTGCTAGAATTAAAGGCATGTGCCACCACACCTGATTTTTCTTTGTTGGCAACACATGGGGTCTTATGTATCCCAGGTTACTCACTTGCTATTTATCAGAGGATGTTATTGAACTACAGATACCCCTACCTCTACTTATTGAGCACTGAAATTACAGGGGTGCCCCACCACACCTAGTTCTTCTTCCTTTTTTTTTTTTTTTCTTTTTTTTAGACAGGTCTCTCTGTAGTCCCAGCTGGCCTGGAACGCGCTCTGTAGACCAGGCTGGCCTTGAACTCACAGAGATCTGCCTGCCTCGGCCTCCCAAGTGCTAGGATTAAAGGCGTGTGACACCATGCCCTGCATGAGTCTACTTTTAGCTGCATCTATGTCCTGCAATGCCTGTAGAGGTCAGAAGAGGTGTCAGATGCCCTGTAACTGAAGTTATAAGTGGTTAACTGCCTTGTGGGTGCTGGGAATCAAACCCAGGTTCTCTGCAAGAGCAGTCAGTGCCCTTAACTGCTTAACCAGCTCCCCAGACCCTAGTTGTCTTAATAAACAAGTTTGCACTGTTAATTCTAAAAACAGGTACAATGTTAAAATGGAATTTTATAGGAAAAAACAGTAAAATATCATTAATGCCTAAGCATGAACCATTGGAATACACTGAAATGTATAATTAAATATAATCTCCTAAAAGTTGTATTCACAGAAAAAAAAGTGTTTAAAAAATACTACACTATCACTTTGCATACAGGCCTTGTTTTTTAACATCTTTGACTCACATGAAAAATATGGCTGGAGAGATGGCCTAGTGGTTAAGAGCGCCGACTGCTCTTACAGAGGACCTGGGTTCAATCCCCAGCACCCACATGGAGGCTAAGAACCGTCTTTAACTCCAGTTCCAGGGGAATCCGATGCCCTCTTCTGTCCTCCGAGGCATTGCATGACATGGGTGCACAAACCTACATGCAGACAGTACATTCATATACGTACAAAAATAAATAAAATTTAAAAAATATATTAACTTTCATTTCCTATTATTGTCCTGTTTAAGAGTGGTTGTATTAAGGTCATGAATTTTTCCTACTAATGTCTGGTTATAAGATTATGGAATATAGGAACTAAAAAGACTCAAATTTTAATCTAGTTTAGCTACCTCATTTTATTTTTTTTCTTTTCTTTTATTTATTAGTTTATGTGTATGAGTGTACTGTCTGCATGTAGGTCTGTGCACCCGTGTTGTGCAAAGCTGTGGAGGTCAGAAGAGGGCATCAGATTCCCCTGGAACTGGAGTTAAAAATGGTTCTTAGCCACCATGTGGGTGTTGGGAATTAAACCCGGGTCCTCTGCAAGAGCAGTCGGTGCTCTTAACCACGAAGCCATGTCTCCAGCCCTGCTACCTCATTTTATAACTGGAAAACTGACCCAGAGAAGGGCTTTTGATATTTTACTAAAACAAAAACAAGAGGGTGTGGTGGCTCATGCCTTTAATCCCAGCACTCAGGAGACAGAGGCAGGCAGATCTCTGTGAGTTCAAAGCCAGCCTGATCTACAGAGTGAGCTCCAGGCAAGCTGGGGCTAAAGGGAAACCCTGTGTCAAAAAATGACCAAAAAAAAAATAATAAATTAAACTACCCTCTTCCCATTTGTTTTGTTATGTTTAAGTGGGGAAGTACTGAGACAGGGTCTCAGTCTGTAAACCAGGCTAGCTTTGAACCCACTGTGTAGCCCAGAGTAGCCCTGAGCTCATAGTGATCCTCCTTCCTCAAGTCCCAGATATCAAACTTAGAAAAAGTACAAAAATACTTCAAAAGATTTTTATACAATCCTAACTCATGTATCTCTAACATTTAACCAGATCTACTACTGTTGGCTTCTGACATTTTTTTTTCTATGTGTATGAATGTACTGTCTGCATGCAGGTTTGTGCACCCATGTAGTGCAATGCTGAGGAGGTCAGAAGAGGGTGTCGGATTCCCCTGGAACTGGAGTTCTCCTGGAATTGGAGTTACAGATGGTTCTCAGCCACCATGTGGGTGCTGGGGATAGAAGCCGGGTCCTCTGCAAGAGCAGTCAGCACTCTTGACTGCTAGGCCATCTCTCCAGCCCCAACCTTGTGACATTTTTTACTAGTTTGTTGAAAGTAGTAGACATATTGCCTCTTTAACCCAAAAGATTTTTTTATTTTCTAAACAATTTTTCTCTACAAAGTAGAAAAATTGACACCAGCAGGAAAATAACACTAATAGTATAATATTAACCAAGATACAGACCTTAGTCACATTTCCCTAACTGTCTCACTAATGTTCTTCCAATTTAAAAAAAAAAAAAAAATCAGCAGAGAACCTGATACAGGATCCATTGTAGGATCATAGGCTTTATTTAGTAATATCCTATTTATTTTGTGGTTGTTTGAGACAGAATCTTATTTGTAGCCTAGGATAGCCTCAAACCCAAAGCAGTACTCCCGCCTTAGCTTCCTCAGTAAGCGGCCTGCATCACCAAACCTGGTTAAACATTTTTAAAAGTGTACAGATCAGTTGTATAGAATATCCCTAAATTTGTGTTTGGGTATTTTCTCATGATTGGTATCAGTTTGCATTTTTGACAGAAATTCCAAAGAAGTAATGTTGAATCCTGTTAAACAAATCATATCAAGGATATCCCAAATACTCATTTGTCACAGAACTGGAGATACTAACTTTGGTCACCTAGCTAAAGTGGTGTCTATCAAGTTTCTCCACCACAAACTTGGTATTTTTTCCTTCTGTACTTACTGTGATGATGATGATACCTTAAGACTCTAAACATTTTGGCCAGGCGTGGTGGTGCACGCCTTTAATCCTAGCACTTGGGAGACAGAGGCAGGCGGATCTTTGTGAATTCAAGGCCAGCCTGGTCTACAGAGCGAGTTCCAGGCCAGCTGGCACTACAGGAAGAGCCAGTCTCGAAAAAACAAAAAAAAAAAAAAAAAAAGATTCTAAACATTCTGTTTAACTAAACATTTCCCCACAAAGTATATCTTCTTAAATGTGAGAAAAGGTACCTGTATACAGATAACATCAGGTACTTTGTTACTTTCCTCAAGCAAATGTGATATATTTTAATTATTTATGGCTTCATTATATACTAATCACTATCAGTCTTTTAAAATATGTTTATAGAACTGCATTTCTATCATAAAAACTTGATAACTGAAATTTAATACATAGTAGTGCTAAACAGATAGTATCCTTGCCGAGGCTCTGAAATTTATAGGTAATAACCTTAAAGCACATTAGGTCGTTTTATTGCCAAATGTTTCTTCCTGTTTCAGAAGTTAGCCAGAAGTAACTGGTCTTTCAAGTTGTAAAATTGGTTCTGAAACTAAACTAGGGGCTCAAAATTTATATTGTGGACTCATACACTTAAAGAAGGAAAGAAAACATTATAATTTCCAAAGCAACAAATAAGGACTTGAATTTCCCTTCCCTTTTTATTTTTATCCTTAATTTTTTATTGATCTTTTGTGCATGTCATACAATATTTCTTAATCAAGTTTATGCCCGTTCCCCCATCCATGCCCCACCCCCACTCATGCATTCTGCCTTACATGTTAAGTCCTGTCTTGTATCTTTTTCTCAAGTCTTCTTTTAAGCTTTTTTGTTGCAGAAGTTTACTATTTGGGTAAGTTCTTTGAGCAAGTCTTTTTGTTGCTGTTGTTCCCTTTAATTTTTTTTTCCCCTCCAAAAAGTTCTGGGATCACCAGCTCCATCTCAGCGGCTTGAGTGCTGGGATCACGGGCTCCATCTCAGCATCTTCCCCTTCGCTTTTTAAAAAATAACATTTGTATCCCAGGACTCAAGACACAGAGATGGAGCTGGTGATCCCAGCATTCAAGACGCTGATATGAAGCCCGGGATCCCAGCACTAGAGTCGCAGAGATGGAGTCCAGGATCCCAGCGCTCAAGACGCGGAGATGGAGTCCGGGATCCCAGCACTCGAGACGCGGAGATGGAGCCCGGGATCCCAGCGCTCAAGACACTGAGATGAAGCCCGGGATCCCAGCACTCGAGAAGCGGAGATGGAACCGGGGATCCCAGCACTCAAGACACTGAGATGGAACCCGGGATCCCAGCACTCAAGACACTGAGATGAAGCCTATGATCCCCAGGACTCAAGATGTGGAGAAGTAGCCTGTGATCCCAGAACTCAAGATTCTAAGATAGAGCTGGTGATCCCAACACTCATACAGGAGTTTGTTCTCTCCTTCTACCATAGGTAAGTCCTGAGTTGGAACTCAGGTTCTCAGGCATGGCGGAAAGTGGCTTAAAATATTTTTTATTTATTATTTTAATTTTACATGTATGAATATATTGTCTGCATGTATATTAAGTACATCTGTGTCATGCAATGCCCATGGAGGTCAGAAGAGGGCCTCAGACCACCTGGAACTGAAGTTCTGGATAGTTGTTAACCACCCTGTGGGTATTAGCAATCGAATCCAGGTCTTCTGCAAGAGCACCGAGTGCTCTTAACTGCTGAGCCATCTCTCCAGCTCCAGCAACAAGTTCCTTTAACCAGTGATCCACCTCTTGGGCCCTCCCTTCCCTTTTCTTGAGAGTACCCATGTAAATGCCATGTGGGCATGAGGGCCCACCTCTAATCTCAGCTCAGAAGTTGGAGACATGAGCTCCCCAGGGCTAGATGCCTAGCTGCCTATCCAAATCGACAAGCTCCGGGCTCAGCTGTAAGACTCAGTAAGATAGAGTGCAGTTGAGGAAGATATCCCATGTTAACCTTTGCCCTCCACACACACATAAACCCACATACATACAAACATGACATACATATGAACACGCACACACACGCACGCTCAGAAGCATGTAATCTACACATGTACACATGAAAAAAACTGTGTCTGTAATGAACGTATAGACTTTTCTGTCATTACTCCCTAAATGGTACACTGTTTACAAAATATTTATAGTACATTAGGTATGACTAATATAGAAATAATTTTAAGTATATGGAAGGGTATACATAAGCAAATATTACGCTGTACCATTTAAGGTACTTGAACATGTGCCAATTCTGTTATTCACAAAAGTCCTGGAACCAATTTCCCTCAGAATGAGGAACGACTATACTTTACCACGTCATATAGTTAGGAAGTAAGAGAAGCCTAACTTGAACTAACTCTAGATCATGTTCTCTACTGCACCCTATATTGTTAGCCTTCAACATGCTGGCTTTATTTAGTTGGCTAACTAACTATCCACTTAGCTCTATTTAGAAACACAATAGGTGAACACCAGTGTTTTGAAGGTGAAGGGATGGCCTTACCTTTATCTTCCCCAGGGTTTCACCAATCTGCTAAAAAAAAATGTTCCTGGCATTGTCAATTTCTTTCAGGATTACTTGTAATTTATACATATAGTCTTCTCTTTTTAATGAGATACTATATCTCATTAAAAGCATGAAATATTTCTAGTCCAGTGAGATTCAGATGCATAGTCAAAACTTTGCCTCTCACTTCTTCAGGGTAGTATTAGTTTATATATAATAAACAAACCAACTGGTGTATTCATAGGAATACAGACAGGTAAAAGCCTGAAACTATACAGACAAAATACATCTAGAAAACACATTTCAGGGGCTGGAGAGATGGCCTAGCGGTTAAGAGCGCCGACCGCTCTTGCAGAGGACCCGGGTTCGATCCCCAGCACCCACATGGCGGCCGAGAGCCGTCTGAAACTCCAATTCCAGGAGAACTCCAGTTCCAGGGGAATCCGAGACCCTCTTCTGACCTCCGCGGCATTGCACGACACGGGTGCACAAACCTGCATGCAGACAGTACATTGATACACATACCGAAATAAATAAAATAAAATAAAAAATAAAAATTAAAAAAAAAAAACACATTTCAGGTGACTAGAAAGACTCATTACCATAAATGGAAAGGAAATTACTCCACTAACTCCAGTTGTTGATCTGGGCCCAAGATAAACTGCCTTTTTAAAATGGATTGACTAGCAACTGACTAAAGTATGACTCATTTAGAATCCAAACCTCCTTAGCCACACACTGTAAAATCCCTCACTGAAGCTAGGCGTGGTGGTATACGCCTTTAATCCCAGCACTCAGGAGGCAGAGGCAGGTGGATCTCTGGAGTTCAAAGGCCCAGCCTGGTCTACAAGAGCCAGCTCCAGCCAGCTGAAACTAAAGGGAGACCCTGTCTCAAAATAAAAAATTAAATATACAAAAAAAAAAAAAAAAAAAAATGGGGCTGGAGAGATGGTCTAGCGGTTAAGAGTGCCAACTGTTCTTGCAGAGGACCCAGGTTTGATCCCTAGCACCCATATGGCGGCTGAGAACCATCTGTAACTCCAATTTCAGGAGAACTCCAGTTCCAGGGGGAATCTGACACCCTCTTCTGACCTCCGTGGCATTGCACAACACAGGTGCACAAATCTACATGCAGACAGTACATTCATACACATAAGAAAAAAAAAAAAAAAGAATCAGGGATCAGGCATGGTGGCACACACTTTTAATCCAAGTACTTGGGAAGCAGAAGCAGGTGGATCTCTGTGAGTTCAAGGCCCTGGCTCAAAAAGCCATCCTGTCCCCCAAAAGTCAAGACTTAAATGAGTCTGCTTGGGCTACCATAATAAAGTGCCACAAACGAGGTGCCTTTGCCAATAGAAATGTATTCTTAGAAGTCTGCATTTGATATGGTCAGTCCTTCTGCAAATCTACTCTTCCTTCTCCCCTTGACTTCTAATGGCAGTCATGCTCACATGGTCTTTGCCCCTGTATTTGAATTTCCCCTTTCTTTTTTTTTAATTTTTTAATTTTTTTAACTTCCCCTTTCTATAAGGAGTTGTACAGTAGTAAGGGCTTACCTATTCATCCTAACTAATCACATCTACAATGATTCCAAATCCAAATAAGGGACATCCCGAGGTAACATGACTTAGGACTTTAATATTTGAAGGGGGGACTGAGTTATACAACTCAACCCCTAATAGGACTCAATGTAATCTATTTGGGGTTCTAAAAAGAAAAAGCAACAAGCAAAACAGGGTCTCACACTCAGGATTCAATTTAATTTAGCTTTAAGTCTACTATTTGACCACTGGTTCACTCTATCCTAATATCTAAAGCTTATGAAAATAAAGATATAATAATCTTACTACTATTTTTAAATTAAGAGTAGACATTATTTCTCACATTTCTTTCCTAAAGACCTTTAACCTTATCAACTTTCAGGTTTTTTCTTTCTACATCATTTCAACCCAACTCCTTTCCAAGATTTTTTTTTTATGTGTATGAGTGTACTGTCTGCATGAGTTAAAGATGGTTCTTAGCCACCATGTGGGTGCTGGGAATCGAACCCGGGTCCTCTATAAGAGCAGTCGGCATTCTTAACCACTGAGCTATCTCTCCAGCCCCCCAAGAATTATTTTTAAAAAGAGCTTTAAAGGTCAGAGCAACCTGGGTATGGTGGCACAGGCCTTTAATCCCAGCACACAGAAGATCCAGGCCAGCGTGGCCCACATAGCAAGTTCCAGTCCAACTGGGGCTACAGGGAAGTCCTGTCTAACCAAAACACAAAGCAAAACAAAAGGTCAGAGTACTGGGTACAGCAGCATATCTGGATGGTCCCAGATACCAGGAAGTTCACTAAGACAGGGGATCACTTGACCACAAGATTCTGAGGCCAGATTATACAACACTGACTCAAAAAATGAATTAAAAAATTTAAAATTGGAGTTATTAATAAAATGATGATACTACTAATAGGTAAAGAAAATCTGTTCTTGGGGCTGGAGAGATGGCTCAGCAGTTAAGAGCACTGACTGCTCTTGCAGAGGATCCAGGTTCAATTCAGCACCCACATGGTGGCCAAGAACATCTTTAACTCCAGTTCCAGGGGAATCCGACACCCTCTTCTGACCTCCGCAGCACTGCAGGAGGGTACACCTACTCACATGCAAACAGTACACTCATACACATAAAATAATAAATAAAAATTTAAAAAAAGAAAAACTGTTCTTTTGTAAATTTCTACTTTTTTATTTTTGGAGATAAGATCTCATTATGCAGCCCTGGCTGGCCTAGAACTTACTATATAGATCAGGCTCACCTTAAACTCATAGAGACCTACCCACCTATGCCTCCACACTGCTGGGATTAAAGGGTATGCTACCATGCATGTCTGGAAATTTTCTACTTTTTATAGTAATAATAATTATTATTATTTACAAAGTATTTTGCTGTACCATATAACTTATTATACCATAATAATAATAATAAACTGTAATAATAATTATTATTATAGTGTTGGAATGAAATCTAGATCTTGAACATGCTAAGCACGTGTTCTACCTGAGGTATACCCCCAATCCTGTTATTCCATTAAAGAAACAAAGGCTTAGCCGGGCGTGGTGGCGCACGCCTTTAATCCTAGCACTTGGGAGGCAGAGGCAGGCGGATCTTTGTGAGTTCAAGGCCAGCCTGGTCTACAGAGTGAGTTCCAGGACAGCTGGGGCTACAGGGAGACCCTGTCTCGAAAAGACCAAAAAAAAAAAAAAAAAAAAAAAAAAAGAAACAAAGGCTAACATACTCTAACAAAAATATTAAGTTCCTGGGCCAGGCATGGTTTTGCACACTTTTAAACCCAGCACCCAGGAGGCAGAGGTGGGCAAATCTCTTTGAGTTCAATGCCCGCCTGGTCTACATAGTGAGTTCCAGGCCAGCCAGCTAGGAGACCCTGTCTCAAAAAGAACAAAACAAAACAAAACAAGACAAAGCAAAACAAAGAATTAAATTGCATTTGTCTCCCTGCAGCCCCAGCTAGGCAGATATGCTACCAGTGAGCCAAATCTCAGTTCTACCTTTTATTTGAAAAAGAAAAGGTCACTAAAATCTAAAACCTGGCTATTCAATGGGAAACATTTAAAAGTACCAAATGAGTGGCACCTAGGGGTGTGTCCAGGGCCTATAAATAAAATTTCCCCAAGCCAGTCTAATTTGTACTAAAGCCCAGAACTACTGATCTAAAGAATTATTCAAGCTAGGCATGATGGCGCACACCTTTAGTCCAGCACTAGGGAGGCAGAGGTAAGCAAATCGCAGATCTCTGTGAGTCCAGGCCAGCTGGGGCTACAGGGAAACCTCAAAAAGACCAAAAATAGGCACAGGCGGGTGGCACATGCCTTTAATAAAAACCTTGGGAGGCAGAGGCAGGTGGATCTTGTGAGTTCAAGCCAGCCTGGTCTACAGAGTGAGTTTCCAGGACAGCTGGGGCAACAGGGAGACCCTGCCTCGAAAAGACAAAAAAAAAAAAAAAGACCAAATAATAATAATAAACCCACCCAATAATAATAATTATTATTATTTAGAAGTGTATATCATAAATTTAGTCAACTTTATTATACAAATATCAGAATGCTAGTAATCTAAACAAGACAGGGTCTTTCACAGTTTGGCATTTGGAGATGATTTTCTTTTTTTTTTAATTGTAAATGATTTCACTTTTATTTGTGAAACATAATCAAAGTAAACCACAAATCTTGGGGACTAGAGAAGAAAGATTTCCTGCAATTAAAATCTAGCAAAGATTGTTTTTGAAGCATCTATTTCTAAAAGCCAATTTTACTTTAGTGATAAAAACTGACTTTCACCTGCTTTATAACTTTCTTGAAGGTCTTAACAGCTCCGGGGGGTTGCGGGGGGGGGGGATGACATATTAATTACAAGTAAATCCTAAGACATGTTGAAAGCAAAATTTCAGTAAATATTTTAGCAGCAATAGTATAAATCAAACCATTTCTGTAGATCAGAAGGACAGTTCCCCAAATTTCAACAGTGTCTCCTCTGTAATTTCCCTATGCTGTGGTTGATCACATATGGGGCAATACCATCAAGTGAAAAAGAGAAGCAAAAGAATCCAAGGAAACACTGTGCTACATCCCCAGGCTTGTCTGCTCCCTTTACTGCAGCAGGCCCTACAGTCCTAGATGGCTATTTAACAAACTACACAGCAGTACTTCAACTCTATTAGGCAAGTTTGAGTTTGTTCAACAGGTTTTCAGATAGAAACACACACACACACAGCCGGGCGTGGTGGCGCACACCTTTAATCCTAGCACTTGGGTGGCAGAGGCAGGTGGATCTTTGTGAGATTCAAAGGCCAGCCTGGTCTACAGAGTGAGTTCCAGGACAGGCTGGGGCTCAGGGAGACCCTGCTCAATAAGACCAAAAAAAAAAAAAAGAAACAAACACACACACACACACACACACACACACACACACATACACACACAGAGCACTCTCACAGAACTTATTTGCCAAGTCTAACAGCAGTACTTCAACTCTACTAGGCAAGTTTGAGTTTGTTCAACAGGTTTTCAGATAGAAACACACACACACACACACACACACACACACACACACACACACACACACAGAGCACTCTCACAGAACTTATTTGCCAAGTCTAACAGCAGCTCTCAGTCTGTTACAGGGGGATTGTGAAACATCCTGCCACCGCCCTCTAGCAAACAGCTTACAGTGAAACAGCAAAACATTTTTCTCAGACAAAAAACAGGTTAAAAAAAGTCTTTAAATATTTCCCCAATGCGTGTACTCCTTTTTAAAAATAAGCACAAAATAAGCACACATTCAAGTAACTAACGTAACTTTGTATCGACACACGTACAAAACCATCTGGGCTGGGCCTTGCTCCTCCCATTATCTTCAAATCCTCCAGTGAACATACACACTCAACATAGTGCACTTATGAAAATGTATCTTTGAGACAAATTCCTGTGCCTGCTTTCTAATAAGACTGGGGCCCAAACTTTTACCCTACGACCACATCACTCCCAAGACCTCAGATTTATTGTTGAAATGACTTCCTTCGACTCTGAAAACGAAACCAAACACTTAACACTTTATTTTGTCATGGCATGCTCTGACAGTATCTGGCCATGCAGCAAGCGCACTACAGATATATGGTGAAAAGAATGTGCTCCATCTCTTCTCAGGCTGGACTCACCAGGCCTTAGGCATTTGAACACAAACACAAAAAAATCTGTCCAAGTGTGTTCAAATTACCCAGTTTCTAAGTTATTTTCTTTGTACTTAAATATCATGGAACCAAATAACATTTTATAATTGAAGGCAAGGCACGTAGTAAGTAATCAAGAAAATATACTGATGATGAAGTCTTTGAATATTTTTTTACCTACAGAAATAAGAAATCTTCTTTGCTCTTCTTTGGTTCCCATCTGTTTTCCTTTAGTGCTTTTTTTTTTTTTCTATTTGGATTGGGGTCTCATGCTCATATAGGTGCTGAGTAAATTACGACAAAAAGAAGGTCCATGAACATGCTAGGAACAAATACTCTATACTGAGCTATACTCCTGGGCCTAAAAGAAGATAAAGGGGTGTGTGGTGTGTTGTGGGAACAAGCATTGTGCATGACGCCATATGACATGCATACATGCGTGTGAGACAGAGCCTCTTTACGTAGCTCAGGCTGGCCCAGAACTCATTATGTAGTCCAACCTAGCCTGAACTCACAGCGATCCTCCTGGCTTGTGCTTCCCAAACTCTGAGATTGCAAGCATACGCTATAGACACAAAAACTCAAAATGTAGGGGCTGAAAAAATGGCACAATGGTTAAGAGTACTCACTGCTCATGCAGAGGGCCTGGGTTTGAATCCCAGCACCCACATGGCAGCTAACAACTGTCCATAACTCCAGTTCTACATCCTCTTCTGTCCTCTGCAGGCATTGCATGACATGGGTACCTGTGTGTATATATATGCACAAAGGAGCCAAAATTCAACCTTTGGCATTGTTCTTCAGAAGCTGTCTACCTTATTATTGTTTTTGTGGCTTTTTTATGAAAATAAGCTTTGTTTCATCAAATAAAAACACAAAGGTGCAAAAGTTTTAGCCATTTTCTTTCAGATTTTATAAAATCTTTTTGCATTAATATTTTGTGAGTTTTTTCTGGGAGCGGAGCACATACTGCTGCCATAGTACACTATGTCAGTCAGAAGACAACTTTCAGAAGTCTGTTCTCTCTTTCCATCATGTAGGTCCCAGGAACTGAACTTAGGTCCTAAAGTTTAGTAACAAGTGCCTTTACTTGCTGACCATCTTGCTTGCCCCAGATGTTGTGAACAACTTATAATAAACATAAAACTAAAATCCACATAGTCTTTTTTTTTTTTTTTTGGTCTTTTCGAGACAGGGTCCCCCTGTAGCCCCAGCTGTCCTGGAACTCGCCCTGTAGACCAGGCTGGCCTTGAACTCACAAAGATCCGCCTGCCTCTGCCTCCCAAGTGCTAGGATTAAAGGCGTGCGCCACCATGCTCACTCACATACAGTCTTGGTATGAAGATTTTTCAGGGCATTTCTTAGGTAGACTGCTCTTCTATATTTGTAACCTGTGCATTTTAAAGATTTATTTTATTTATTTTTAATCTTGTATATATGTATCTGTGTATGGGTGCCCAGGGAGGCCAAAAGCACTGGATCCCCTGAGCTGGAATTAGAGCTAATTGTGAGTTATTTAATGTGGTTGCAGGGAACCCAACTTGGGTCCTCTTAAAGAGCATTTGTATGTTCTTAACCACAGACGCACCTCTTCAGACCCTAACCTGTGCATTTACAAGATTAACCTTGGGGCTGGAGAGATGGCCTAGTGGTTAAGAGCGCCAACCGCTCTTACAGAGGACCTGGGTTCGATCCCCAGCACCCACATGGCGGCTGAGAACCGTCTGAAACTCCAACTCCAGGAGAACTCCAGTTCCAGGGGAATCCGACACCCTCTTCTGACCTCCGCAGCATTGCACGACACGGGTGCACAAACTTGCATGCAGACAGTACATTCATACACATACAGAAATAAAATTAATAAAAAAAAAAAAAAGAAAAAAAAGATTAACCTTAAAGAACAGTGTCATGTAAAAGTTTCATCAGGGGCTGGAGAGATGGCCTAGTGGTTAAGAGCGCCGACTGCTCTTGCAGAGGACCCAGGTTTGATCCCCAGCACCCACATGGCTGCTGCGAACTGTCTTTAGCTCCAGTTCCAGGGGAATCCGACACCCTCTTCTGACCTCTGTGGCATTGCACAACACAGGTGCACAAACATACATGCAGACGGTACATTCATACACATAAAAAATAAAATTAAATTAAAAAAATAAATAAAAGTTTCATCAAAGGTGCTCAATTAAGCAGGACCTATACTGTATGGCAAGTCAGCCAGTTACTAAGTAAAATGTGCTATGGGTATGTACTGAACATCCTGAGTTGTATAAGCTTATGAAAAGGAGCAAATCAACTTGGGTGATATCAATGCATTCAAAAGATTCAGGAGCTGGAGAGAAGGCTCAGGGATTAGGAACGCCGACTGCTCTTGCAGAGGACCCGGGTTCGAATCCCAGCACCCACATGGCGGCTAAGAACAGTCTTTAACTCCAGTTCCAGGGGAATCTGACACCCTCTTCTGACCTCTGCAGCATTGCATGACATGGGTGCACCAACCTACATGCAGACAGTACACTCATACACATAAAAAATAATAAATTTTAAAAAATAAAAAAAAATTGGGGCTGGAGAGATGGTCTAGCGGTTAAGAACACTGACTGCTCTTACAGAGGACCCGGGTTCGATCCCCAGCACCCACATGGTGGCCAAGAACCGTCCATAACTCCAATTCCAGGAGAACTCAGTTCCAAGGGAATCCGACACCCTCTTCTGACCTCCGCGGCATTGCACGATACGGGTGCACAAACCTGCATGCAGACAGTACATTCATACACATACATAAATAAATAAAATTAAAAAAAAATTTTTAATAAAATAAAATTTTAAAAATCCTTTTAGACAGGAATATTCAAAGGAAACACTGACATTTGGAGACAACAGCTTTCTGTAAAATACCTTTACATGTTTTTTGTTTTTGTTTTTGGTTTTTTGTCTTTTTGACTTTTTGAGACAGGGTCTCCCTATAGCCCCAGCTGGCCTGGAACTCACTCTGTAGACCAGGCTGGCCTTGAACTCAGAGATCTGCCTGCCTCTGCCTCCCAAGTTCTAAAGACGTGCACTACCACACCCAGCTTAAACAGGGTTCTTAGCCGCCATGTGGGTGCTGAGAATTTAATCCGGGTCCTCTGCAAGAGCATTCACTGCTCTTAACCGCTGAGCCATCTCTCCAGCCCCTACATGTATCTTTAAATCAATGCTAAAGAAAGAAAAAAATTCAGAGTCATGCCTAACTATATACTTAAAATGTACATCTTAAAAGTTAATTACAAAGTCAGCCAGATGTGGTGGGGCATAACTAAAAGATTAAAACCCCAGCTCTTAGGAAGCAGAGGCAGGCAGATCTCTGAGTTCAAGGCCAGCCTGGTCTACATAAAGAGCTCCAGGCCAGCTGAGGCTACAGGGAGACCCTGTCTCAAAAATGCAGAAAAAAAATTAATTACAAACTCTCTTTTTAATCTTTGGGAGTTTATGTTCAGAGCTTAGAGAAGTGAACCCTGGGAGAAAAATAAGTGCTACTATTCTGAAAACAAGAAATTCATAAAAGATCCTCCCTCCTGCCTCCTCCTTCCAGGTGCTGGTGTTATGGTGTGTCAATCACATCCAGTGTTAAGCAGTGCTAGGGATCAAATTCAGAGCTTGATCTATGTTGTGCAAGCAGTCTATCTATATCCCAACCCTACACAATGAGACCCTGGAAACAGGGGTCTCATTGTGTAGCCCTGGCTGGCCTTGAACTCACTATGTAGACTAGGCTAGACTCAAAATTACAGAGATCTACCTGCCTCTGCCTCCCAAGTGCTGAGATTAAAAGCTTGTGCCGCCATACCTGGTCTACATATAGGTTTTCTGAAACAGTACCTCGCTGCCCTCAAGCTTACCAAGTAGGCTAGGCTGGATGACCAGTGAGCTCCCAGGTTTTAGCTGCCAGCCTCTAGCACCCCAATCCTAGGATAAGTATGTGTGGCTCAGCTACTCATGTTCACTCAGCAACCATTTTACTGTCTAAGCTATCTCCTCAGTCTGGTTTTATTTTTGTGTGTGTGTGGTTTGTTTGTTTGTTTGTTTGTGTCTTTTTGAGACAAGGTCTCTCCCTTTAGTCCCAGCTGGGCCAGAGCTCGCTGGTATTAAAGGCCTGCAGCAACACATCCAGCCTGTTTTACTTTTTTTTTTTTTTTTTCAGTCAGGGTCTCCCTTTAGTCCCAGCTGGCCTAGAGCTCACTCTGTAGACCAGGCTGGCCTTGAACTCACTCTGTAGACCAGGCTGGCCTTGAACTCACAGAGATCCTCCTGCCTCTGCCTCCGAGTGCTGGGATTCAAGGCGTGCGACACCACGCCCAGCTCTGTTTTACTTTTTAACCAGAACAATCTTTTAGAGATGGAAAGACAGCTCAGCTCAGTTAAGACTACCTGCTGCTTTTCCAGAGGACCCAAATCCAGTTCCAAGCACCCACATGAGACTGCTTGCAACCACCTGTAACTTCAGCTCCAAGGGATCCAACATCATCTTCTGGCCTTGGTGGGTACCCACACACATGTAGCAGACACGCACGCACACATGCACACACACACACATGTAGCAGACACGCATGCATGCACACACACACACACGCACGCGCGCGCATAAATAAAAATCTTTTTTTTTTTTTTTAATGTGAATGAGTGTACTGTCTGCATGTAGGTAGGTGCACCATATGTGCAATACTGAGGAGGTCAGAAGAGGGTGTTGGATTCCCCTGGAACTGGAGTTAAAGATGTTTTTTTTCACATAAATTTATTTTTATTTTTTTAACAAATCTAGACCTCGTGTTCCCGCCCATTCCTCTACCCCGCCAGAGCTCATGTATTCTGCCAAACATGCTTTTCATCTCTTTCTCAGTCTTTCTCAATATTCTCCATGAGGAAGTTGACTGTTTTGAGCAGAAGTTCACTGTTTCAGTCAGTTAAAGATGGTTCTTAGCCGCCATATGGGTGCTGGGGATCAAACCTGGATCCTCTGCAAGACCAGTCAGTGCTCTTAACCACCAAGCCATTTCTCCAGTGCCATAAATAAAAATCTTTAAAAGGAAGAATAGTCTCTTGAGAAAACTGGTAAAGTTAATCTACACTTAGCAACAACATTGAGCATCAACGAAAAGCAAAGCTGGTATGAATGTGATGTGAAAACTTATTAAAATATATACTTCAGACCTACTACATTGATGATGATGATGATGATGATGATGATGATGATGATGATTGTCTTTTTGAGACAGGATCCTTCTGTAGCCTAGAACTCACTATGTAGTTCAAGGTTGTCCTTGAACTCCCAGAAAGCCATCCACCTGCCTCTGCCTCTCCAGTGCTGGGATTAAAGGCGTGCACCACCATGTCCAGCCACATTGTTGTTTTTATATAATACTCAAATAAAATATTGAAAAAGCGGAGGTCCATCTGTTGGGATGCAATGAAATTTCCAGACACAGAGAACCAAGTGGATCCTACACACACACAATGTCTTGTGAAATAGATTTTTTAATTATTTTGGCTGGATATGGTGGTGTACATCTGTAATCCCAGCACTCTGGAGGAGGATCAGGAGTTCAAGACCAGCAAGAATTACATGAGATTTTGTCTCAAAAACAAATTAAAAGTAAACTGGGGGAATAAATAATGCATGAATGTGTTTGTGTTCTTAAATATAAAAACATCTTCTTTCCACAGAGTGCCCTGCCCAACAGTTACTACAGAAATCAGTTTCCAAAGTGCATTTTTAAGTATGTGTTTTATTTTTGTTTTCTTTTGTTTTAAGACATATTCAGTGCCCTGCCCAACAGTTACTACAGAAACCAGTTTCCAAAGTGCATTTTTAAGTATGTGTTTTATTTTTGTTTTCTTTTGTTTTAAGACATATTCTATGTATCCCACGCTGGTCCTGAACTTACTATTGTAACCTAGGCAGGCATCAAACTGCTCATTCTACCCCCTCAACCTCTCAGATTGCCAGGATTACAGACATGTGCTGCCATATCTGGTTTCCAAAGTACACTTTAAATTAGTCTAAGAACTGAATAAAGAATTACACAAAATAAGGTAGAATTGTGCAACAGATCTCCAAGGGCTGACACAAAGTCAGTTTTCTGGATGAATTCTTCACAACTAAGCTCTGCATATTTTAAAAAGTGTTAACAGTGTCATTTGTAAATGAGACCATTTCTGTTGATTAACTTAAGCTCCCTGTAAATTCTTTCTAGTTCTCGTTTTATTTGTGTTTTGTCTTTTTGAAACAGAGTCTTACTATATAGCCCTGATAGGCCTGGAACTCAAGTGAGCAGCCTGCCTTTGCTTTTGGAGTGCTGGGATTAAAGGCATACATGGGCACACTGGTAATTATTTTTTTTTTTTTTTTTGATAAAAGGTCTCATTCTGTAGCCCAAATTGGCCTGTAATACAATGTGTAACTCAGGCTAGCCTCAAACTTGCAGCAATCCTCCCACCTTGCCTCGTAAGTGCTAGGATCACAGGCTTGACTCACCATGCATGGCTTACTCTTTATTTAAAAAACAAAAACAAAAAAAGACAGACTTTAGCAATCAGGCAGAAAAATATTTAGTTTAGTATAACACATTGCTATTACTTAAGAGAAATGTTGGGCGTGGTGACACATGCCTTTAATCCTAGTACTTGGGCAGATCTCTGTGAGTTCAAAGCCAGCCTGGTCTATAGAGTGAGCTCCAGGCCAGCTGGGACTAAAGGGAGACCCTGTCTCAAAAAGACAAAAAAGAAAGAGAGACAGAGACAGAGACAGAGACAGAGAGAGAAATTCATATTTTTCAGACTAATTATAGTATATGAATGTAGTTTTTTTTTATTTTATTTTATGTGTATGAATGTACTGTCTGCATGCAGGTCTGTGTCGTGCAATGCAGCGGAGGTCAGAAGAGGGCATTGGATTCCCCTGGAACTGGTGTTCTCCTGGAATTGGAATTATGGACGGTTCTCAGCCACCATGTGGGTGCTGGGGATTGAACCCGGGTCCTCTGTAAGAGCAGTTGGCGCTCTTAACCACTAGGCCATCTCTCCAGCCCCTGAATGTAGTTTTTAAAACTTTAATACATAAATGTGTTTAAAGAAAATGAAATCTTGCCGGGCTTGGTGGTGCACGCCTTTAATCCTAGCACTTGGGAGGCAGAGGCAGGAGGATCTTTGTGAGTTCAAGGCCAGCCTGGTCTACAGAGCAAGTTCCAGGCCAGCTGGGGCTATAGGGAGACCCTGTCTTGAAAAGACCAAAAAATAAATAAATAAATAAATAAATAAATAAATGAAATCTTGGGGCTGGAGAGATGGCTCAGCAGTTCAGAGCGCCAACTGCTCTTGCAGAGAACCCGGGTTTGATTCCCAGCACCCACATGGCAACTAAGAACCATCTTTAAATCCAGTTCCAGGGGAATCTGACGTCCTCTTCTGACCTCTGAGGAATTGCATGACAGGGGTGTACCAACCTACATGCAGACAGTAAACTCATACACATAAAAAATAATAAATAAAATAAAATAAAGAAATCTTGTGATTCACAAACACAGTAACTTAGAGAACAATTTACCCAATACTCTCCCCAATTCTTCCCATTGTTCTGTTCACCTCATGTCCTAGAAGAATAATGGTAAGAATATGGGTTTATCAACTTAGAGACTCAGTGTCAATTCAAGGGCAGTTACTTTTAGTTGTGTGTTTCTGGATGTTTATTCCCTCATTCAACCTCTCTTGAGATTCTGCACAGCTTTCCATATTTGCATAATGAGGATAGTTAAGACTTGTCATACTAACAGAGCTAGACTGAACATCAAGAGAAAAATGCCTTGTCACATCGGAGGTGGCAAGGGTGAGAGACAGTAACCATGTGCTCTTAGTACTGTACTTAAAACAAGGTGTTCACCCAGAAATGAGCCTAGTTGATGACATTTGGGTATGAATATTTTGTCAGGTTTTGGTATTAAGCTGGCTTTGAAAAAATGGATTAAGAAACTCTAGATTAAAATTGCTTAAACAATACATTAAAGTGTAAAATAACTCACTCAAGAAATTCTTTGGGCCCATCCATTTTATGTACGTGGAGATTATTCACTAGTAATTTTCTCAATTTCTTTTTTTGTTACTTAGGCTTTTTTTTTAAATGAAATATGGAACGCTTCA
Source organism: Rhizomys pruinosus (assembly GCA_009823505.1). Taxonomy (NCBI): domain Eukaryota; kingdom Metazoa; phylum Chordata; class Mammalia; order Rodentia; family Spalacidae; genus Rhizomys; species Rhizomys pruinosus. The sequence goes on along the minus strand of VZQC01008741.1, from coordinate 3,755,645 downwards.
CAAATTTGCGTGCCATCCTTGCACAGGGGCCATGCTAATCTTCTCTGTATCATTCCAATTTTAGTATATGTGCTGCCAAAGAGAGCACAGGCATTTTCATTTTAAGCAAAATGTTCTAGATTACTACCATTCTAAAAACTTGGCTGGAGAGAAGGTTCAGTGGTTAAGAGTATGTACTGCTCTTATAGAGAACCTAAGTTTGGTTCCTAGCACCCACATCAACCAGCTCACAATCTCCTGTAACTCCCTCTGGCGTAGGAAGGACTCTATCTGATGCCTCTAGCCTCTGAGGCCACCTGCACTCATGCATACATAACCCTCCCCCCATACACATATTTAAAAATAAATTTTTGAGACAGGTGTGGTGGTCAACACCTTAATTTTTTAAATTTCTTTATTTTTAGTTTATATGTATGAATGTTTTGCCTGCATGTATTTAAGTACACCTGTGCCCACAGAAGCCAGAAGGGGGCGTCACATCCCCTGGAACTGAAGTTACAGACCCCTGTGATCCACCATGTGGGTGCTGAAAACTGAACCTAGGACCTCTGTAAGAGCAGCCAGTACTCTTAACCACTGAGCCATCTCCCTAACCTGGGGGTAAACACATTTAATCCCAATACTCAGAAGGCAGAGGCAGGCAGATTTCTGTGAGTTCCAGGTCACCCTGGTCTATGCTGTATCAAATTCCCATAGTCCTATCTGCCTTTAATAAACATATAACCAAACAAATCAGGTACACTATCATCAAAATTTACAAAGGAAATAAATGAGCAGCTAATATAACAAATTATTCCCTAAAAAGTAATCTAAAAGAATGTACATAAAAGCCAGGTGCAGTGGTGAATACCTTTAATCCCAGCACTCGCCATGGAGAGCCAGGAAGATCTCTGGGAGTTCAAGGCCAGCATGGTCTACATACATAGTAAGTTCCAGGCTAGTTGGGGCTACTGGGAGACCCTTTCTCAAAAAGCCCAAAAAAAGAGAATGTAAGTTGAAATGTACATTATACATAAACTAAGCTAGGTAATTTTGAAGAGTGATGATTTTTCGTGCTTTTTTAACCCTCCCTACAAACTCTATTACAAGTGAATGATTCTAAGCCTTCTAATTACCCAATGATAAGTAACATAATATACAAGAAGTCAAGTCAGAAATGGAGTGACCCTGTAATGCCAGCTACTCAGGAGACTGAAGCAGGTAGATCATGAGTTTGAAGCCAAGCTAGAGAGCACAGCAAAACACAGCCTGGAAAAATAGAAAATATGAGGCTGGGGAAATGACTCAGCATATCTCATCCTCGATATGCACATAAAAAGCCAAGCGTGGTGGCATGTCCCCATAATTCTAGCACTGGGCAGGCAGAACCAGAAAGCTCCCTGCAGCTTATTGGCCCTCTAGTTTTGCCAAATTGGTGAGCTCTAGGTTCAGTGAGCAACACTGTCACAAAAAATTAAGTGGAAGGCTAGAAAGATGGTTGAGGGGCTAAAAACACTTGCTGCACAAGCACAAAAGCCTGAATGCAGATCCTAGCACTCATGTGAAAAGCTGAGTGTGCTATATGAACCTATAACCCCAGTGCTATGAGGTGAGGGTTGGAGATAGGAGGACCGATGGGGCTTGGTGGCCAGCAGTCTAGCTCCAGGTTTAGTGAGAAGACCCTATGCCAAAGGACAAAGGTGCAGAGTGATAGAGCAGAACACCCAACATTCTCTAGCGTCTGGTATATGTACCAACAGATACATATGCACATATACCACACACACACACACACACACACACACACACACACACACACACACACATACACAAAATAAGATAGAAGCAAATGGGGCTGGAGAGATGGCCTAGCGGTTAAGAGCACCAACCACTCTTACAGAGGACCCAGGTTCGATTCCCAGTACCCACATGGTGGCTGAGAAATGTCTTTAACTCCAGTTCCAGGAGAATCCCACACTCTCTTCTGACCTCCGCGGCATTGCACGACATGGGTGCACAAACCTACATGTAGACAGTACATTCATACAAATGCAAAAAAAAAAATAGAAGCAGATACCCAAAATTGACCTCCTGCTTACACATACACCTGCACACACACTCACGAACACATATACATACATATACCACACACAGAAAAAAAAGGGACCAGAATCTTGGTTCAGTGGCAGAACATGTGATTAGCATGACCAAATTAATAAATTCAATACCCAACAAGGGGTGACATACATGCAGAGCTGGGTGTTGTGGTACCATCTATAATCCCAACACTCAGGAGGCTGAGGCAGGAGGATTATCATGAGTCAAGGCCAGCCCAAGCTGTACAGCAAGTACCAAGTGAGACAGGGACATATAGCAAGACTCTGTCTCAAAAAACAACAGAAGCACCAACCAAAACTATTAACAACAAAAACCAAGTTCTTACAAAGAAAACTGTAAAACACAAAAGGCTATACAAACTGCAAAGTCATGTTATTTTTACACTAAAGCAGGAAATGTTTCTTGGCACAGAGCAACATCAGGATGCAAATGTCTCTATTAATCACCTCCCTTCTTAATGGCCTTCTTTCATCAATATGGTACTTTCAGGGTCTCCCAGTAGCCCCAGCTACCCTGGAACTCACTATGTAGACCAGGCTGGTGTTGAACTCACAGAGATCCATCTGCCTCTATCTCCCACATACTGGGATTAAAGGCTTGTGCCACCACACCCAGTTTATAAATACTATGCTATATGGCTGAATATGAAAAGGAAAATTATTCAAATCTTTGGTAATTATCAAAGTACTTCTGACTAAAGAAAAACCTCACTATAGTGCTGTACAATGTTTTCTCTATTCTCTTTTTTATAGCCTTTTTTTTTTTTTTTTTTTTTTTTTTTTTTTGGTCTTTTCGATACAGGGTCTCCCTGTAGCCCCAGCTGTCCTGGAACTCACGTTGTAGACCAGGCTGGCCTTGAACTCACAAAGATCCGCCTGCCTCTGCCTCCCAAGTGCTAGGATTAAAGGCGTGCGCCACCACGCCTAGCCTCTTTTTATTATTTTTTTAATTTTTATTTTATTTTTTATGTGTATGAGTGTACTGTCTGCACGTAGGTCTGTGCACCCGTGTCATGCAGTGCCGCAGAGATCAGAAGAGGTTGTCAGATTCCCTTGGAACTGGAGGTAAAGATGGCTCTCAGCTGCCATGTGGGTGCTGGGGATTGAACCCAGGTCCTCTGCAAGAGCAGTCGGCACTCTTAACCACTAGGCCATCTCTCCAGCCCCTTTATAGCTTTTTAAAAAGTATTTATTTTGTATGTGTGTGTGGAGGGGTGCCTGCAGGGGTCAGAAGACAGTGCTGGATCCCTACCCCATGTGGGTACTGGGAACCAAACTTTGGTCCTCTGGAAGACCAGCAAGCAGTCTTAACCATGTAGCCATTTCTCACCATGTCTCTAGCTCTTTCTAGCCTCTTCCTCTGAGAGGTGTTTAAACAGTGCCCCTAACATGGAAATAGTGAAAGCAGCTTCCACGCTGAGGACTTCATATGGCTTACCCCATTCAAGACCCACAATACTATGCCATCTGCCAGCACTTACTAGTCAACCTGCCCAGAAAAGCAGAGCTAAGATTTAAACCTAGACAATCTGACTACACAGTCATCAGGCTTAGCTACTACCACAAATTACAAGTACAGCCTCCTCCAGATGAGCTATCATTGTGATCAAAGTTCCATCCCAGTTAAAGCTTGGGTTTCAAATCATGCAGACAAGTTATGTGCCTCAGGAACATTATTTAGAGCCACAGCAAACCAAGTTCACGCTGCCCGTGCCGGCTCTGGCCTGTGGGCCTGCTTCTACCGGCCTGTGGGCCTGCTTCTGGAGCTGCCTGGCTTCTCTCTTGCACAGCATCATCAAAAACACAAAGGTCTAAGCAAATGGCCTTTTTTCCAGACTTATCCAAGATAACATTTGAAACTGCATTCTAAATCCCTGTGGCTGTTTAAACAAAATCTAATCCTAGTATAGCTACTGAACTTTTTTAGGATTTTTTTTTTTTCAGTCAGAATAATTTGTAATTTGGCCATTCTTACTTCCCAAGAAGTAAGAATCAATGAAAATTACCTTAGGTTTGGTTGGGTTTTGTTGTTTGTTTGTTCGTTTTGTTGTCTGTAGTGTGACATATGGTAAACCATATGAACTATACAAATATGCTTACAAACTAGGGCTGTAGCTCAGTAGTAGAGCACTTGCCTGGCATGTATGCAGTCCTAGGTTCAATTCCCAGTACTGTCAAAAAAAATAAAAGAAAGGAGGGAAGAAAAGGAGGGAGGAGGGAGGGAAGGGAGGGAGGGAGAGATGGAGGGAGGGAGAGAGGGAGGGAGGGAGAGAGGGAGGGAGGGAGAGAAGGGGAAAGAAAAGATGCTTAAGTAAAGGAATCTAACCACAAGAAACTATGATGTATGACTCCATTTATATGAAATGCCCAGAATATGGAAATATACAAAGATGGAAAGTAGATTCATGGTTCCCAGGTGGAGAAAATAGAGAGAAATAGAGCACCCCAATATGGCGTGGGGATTACCTTATTAGATATCAAATCTATAAAGTGATAATGAGAACAATGTGATATTAGCACAGCATGCTGGGCGTGGTGGCCCACACCTTTAATCCCAGCACTCAAGGCTCAAGTCCAGCCTGGTCTACAGAGCAAGTTCCAGGCCAGCTGGGGCTACAGGGAGAACTTGTCTCAAAAAAAAAAAAAAATAGATATTAGCACAGTATAAAAACAGTTCAATTAGCCAGGTGTGGTGGTGCATGCCTTTAATCCTAGCACTGAGGAGGCAGAGGCAGGCAGATCTTTGTGAGTTCAAGACCAGCTTGGTCTACATAGTGAGTTCCAGGACAGCTGGGGCTACAGGGGGACCCTGTCTCGAAAAGACAACTAAAACCAGTTCAATTAAACAGAAGACTAGTAGGTTCAAAATTGATGTTTGTATTTAAGGACAATTCAGTATATAACAAGGGTGACAGTTTTAGTGCTGAAAATTTTAAAAAAATCAATAAAAGGGGAGAAGGGAGAGTTGTCAGGTCACCATACCTCCTATTATACAAAAATAACCTCACATAGCTGAAGAATTAAAGATGTGAGACATACCAGGTGTGGTGGAGCATGTCTTTAATCCCAGCACTCGAGAGGCAGAGGCAGGCAGATCCCTGTGAGTTCAAGGCTAGCCTGGTCTACATAGTGAGCTTCAGGCCAGCTAGGACTAAAGAGAGACCCTGCCTGGAAAAGGCCAAAAAAATAAACATATATATATATATAAAATGATACTTTAGTGGTAAGGAAAGTTTTCCTAAGTAGAAGAAGCCAAGAAAAATAGCTCAAAGTTGGTAAGATTAACAATTCACAGTACTGATAGATTTTAATTGAATTTGAAATGTCTATATGACATTAAGATACACCATTAAGGGGCTGGAGAGGCGTCTCAGTGGTTGAGAACACTAGCTGCTCTTTCAGAGGACTGTTTTGGTTCCCAGCACCCACGTGGCAAGCTAACAACTGTCTATAACTCCAGTTCCAGGGGATCCAATACGTTCTTCTGATCTCCACAGGCATTGCACAACACTGGTACATTTACATACATGCATGCAATGCACTCATATACATAAAATAAAAATAATATGTAAAAAAGATATACCATTAAGCTAGGAAGATCTCTGTGAGATCAAGGCCAACCTGGTCTACATAGTGAATTCCAGGCCAGCTGGGGCTACAGGGAGACCCTGTCTCAAAATAACCAAAATGATAACAACAACAAAAAAAAAAAAATGAGAAAGAGGTCAGGTATGGTGGCGCATGCCTTTAATCCCAGGACTCTGAAGGCATAAGCAAGTGGATCTCTGTGAGTTCAAGGCCAACCTGGTCTGCATAGCAAGTTCCAGGCTATCCATTCTAATTATAAATCAGACTACTAAGATGATAATGGTTCTAATATAATATATACATTATAAAGAAGTATTAGGCAAAAGGATATTAAGTAATTCAAAGAAATTTCAATTGAATACAAAAATTTAAAAATAGTAAGCTACATATCACTATTAACCTAAGGGAAATGTTAGAATGGGATGAAGAGATGACTCAGCAGTTAAGAGCTCATATTATTCCTGCAGAGGACCCAAGTTCAGTTCCCAGCACCCACAATAGGCAGCTCAAATTGCTCAGCAAATCTGATGTTCTCTTGTGCCTTCCATGGGCACTGCATGCTTATGAAATACATAACAGGTAAGCAAGCACACATGCATACACATAAGTAAAAATAAATAAATGTAAAATAAAATAGTAAAACGCCATTCCCAACCAATGATTTATACTATTTTTAGTAAACATAGTGATTTTTTTAAGGCAGAGCCTCACTCTATAGCCCTGACTGGCTTCAAACTCATTTGGTAGCAGAGGCTAGTACTGGTCCCCTGAGCCTCCTACCTCAGTCATCCAAGTACTGGGAACTGGGATTACAGGCATGAGCCACCATGTCTGGCTTATATTTTAAGTATCTTGTACTAAGTAATTTTTAAAATAGCAATTCATTACCTTCAAGAAAAAAAAAATTAAGCAAAGTCAGGCATGGTGGCATATGCCTATAAACCTGCTATTGAGGAGATGAATGCAGTAAGATCTTGAATTCAAGGCTACCATCAGCTACAAAGCAAGACCTTGTCTCAAAAATGAGTAAAAATGAAAACAAAGTTAAAAAAAAAAAAAGGAGACAGAACCAAAGTTTAGATAAGATGATCTATCATCCCTTTAAGGGAGATTGTGAATCCATCCCCAAGTAAAGCAGTTAAGATTCTGTTATATTTATGGTCACAGACTAAAGAACTGTAAACCTAGCCAATAATATCCAACTTTGTGACACTGATTATAATACTTTAAGACTGTTATACATTATCACAGGAGCACATATATCATTAGTGAAAGTCAAACTGCTTGAGTTCAAGCTGTGGCTCTTGTATATACTACTAGCTGCATGATTTGGGACAAATAATACTTCTTTATGCCTCAATTTCCTTATCATAAAATAAAGATATTAAAATTTACTTAATAGGTTAATGTATAAAGTTCTACGCAAGACTAGTAAGAGGTTCATTTCATTCAGCAAAAATAAGCAACTTGTTAAAAAAAAAAGCAAACAAAAAGGAAAATTTCCCCCAAAAGTTAAGAAGGAAAATATCTGGGGCTGGGGATGCAACTCAGTGGTCCATCACTCACCTAACACGTGCAAAGCCTTGGGTTCAGTCCACAACACTGCAAAAAAGGAAAGGAAAAAAGAAAAGAGAAAAAGGAGAAAGGAAAGAAAAAGAAGAGAAAAGAAAGGAAAGGAGATGAAGAGACATGAAAGTGGGGAGAAGAGAGGGAAGGAAAGGGGAGAGGAAAAGGGAGGGGAGAGGAGAGAGGAGGGGAGAGGGGAGAGAAGAAAAAGAAGAAGGAAGAGGAAAGGGGAGGGGAGAGGGAAGGGGGGAAGAAGGGAGTGGAGAGGAGAAGAGAAGAAAGGGAAAGGAAAGGGAAGAGGAGCCTCTAGGTGTGGTGGCACATGTCTGCAACCCCAGCACTCAGGAGGCAGGAAACAGAAAATCAGTAATTAAAGGCTATCCTCAGCTACATGAAACTGTATCTATCTCAAAGACCCAAAAGGGAGCAAGGCATAGTGACACATGCCTTTAATCCAGAACTTGGGAGGCAGAGGATCTCTGTGAGTTCAAAGCCAGCCTGGTCTACAGTAAGTTCCAAGCCAGCCAGAGCCGTATAGTGAGACCCTATCTTGAACTCTCTGCAAATTGCATGACACTGGGGCACTTACACACATGCAGGCAATAATGCACTCATACACATAAAATAAAAGTATTTAAAAAGAAAAATAAAAAAGTAGAAAAAAAGAGAGGACATACAGATGTTAAGCTACCCATACCCTTTCAAAAGACATAAATTAACCTAAGATAAATTAAAGTGTATCCAACATAGAATGTGTACAAAGCATTAGTTCGCAAAATATTTTTAAGTCTACATATGCATACATATGAACAAGGTATCATAGTGAAAAACGTTAAAGCCACTGCACTAAAACACGGCAATGAAAAGATTGGGGCTCTGTCCTGTGCTGCCACATCCCGAGATCAAACCTCACCACATCAAGCCTGGGCTCTATCATGAGATCTTTCATCTTCAAAGGTGGCAGAGTCAGTTTTCACACTATTTTCAAGCTTTAGTATGTACACAAACATCCTGTCTTAAAAGAATAAAAAACACTTTCTCCTCTGAAAAGATCTTTTCTAGAGTCTCTAGATTAAATCTCTATCAGTATTAATACAATTTTAGTTGGGACCAGAGATCCTCTTCCTTTTTTCCCCTCCCAGTTAGCACTCATCTTGATTTTAAGACTAGTTAGAACAAAAACTAAACTTTTTGTAGATGTATTTATAAACTTTGTATTCTATCTCAACAATTCAAACAAATTACAAGGTCCTGCCTAAACTAAAAATCAATTTTATTTGTAGTAACTAGGCTTCTAGACTAAAAATGTAACATCAGAACTGGTCGATTTAAAGTTTTAGGAGGAGGCTTATTTCACCATGCAAGTCAACCTTTAAGCTTATTGGCTCTCAAAATATTCTTCGAAAATCAAATCTGTTTGACATATAATTATTTTCCCACATTACTACACAATCTATTTAAAATAAAATGATCCATAAAATTTCAAGAAATCCTAGCCCTTGATGGCTGCGAGAGGATGAGAAAGCCAGAATTCATTTCAACTTTTTTTTTTGGAGACAGGGTCTCCCTCGCTTAAAGATAGTTCTTAGCCAGGCTGGGCGTGGTGGCACACACCTTTAATCCTAGCACTTAGGAGGCAGAGGCAGGCGGATCTTTGTGAGTTCAAGGCCAGCCTGGTCTACAGAGAGAGTTCCAGGCCAGCTGGGACTAAAGGGAGACCCTGTCTCGAAAAGACAAAAAAAAAAAGATAGTTCTTAGCCACCATGCAGGTGCTGGGAATCAAACCCAGGTCCTCTGCAAGAGCAGTCGGCACTCCTAACGGCTGAGCCATCTCTCCAGTCCCTCATTTCAACTACTTCACTGGGTATCTTGACCTTCCTTACATTGTGAAAGTGATCACTGGCACATCATATATAAATTCAGTGAAACATCATTTAGAATTCTTTGCTCAATTCCCCTACAGATGACAAAATCCAGATCTAACTTCCTCAGAGTCACATGCTTTGGATTGAGAAGTGTGATTCTGGGACTGCAAAAACTGTTTTATCTGCTTGAAGAATAACTCACACTTACAAAAATTATGAAAATTGATTGTGTCCTCTAGAACTTTTAAGAGTAATTTGAGTAATTTGAATTATTATATAAGGCAGTTACTATTTAAGTCTTACTTTACAGAAAAACACAATGGATCCCCCAAAGGATTGCTTCCCTGTCACCACATAAAAACTAAGGGCAACGTTTATACAAAGTGAATTACTTGGTATTTAAAATATAAAATGACATTACCTCTGAATATGTAATTTCTATCATTTTAATACATTTTCCTATTACCTCTTAGTGTAAATAATTTCCTGATAGAAATTAGTGCTCCTAACAGACTTAAGAGTCCCTTTCTCTTGATCTCATACCTGTTGTTCATCCTCCATGACGTTACTTGCGAATTCAAACACTAGGTCGTTCTGTTGGACAACAGCAGCCATAATAAAGCATTCCCCTTAGATGCACATGAGAAAAAGCTCAAACAGGTTCAAGTATCAAGCAAGAGAGTCCAGTGATCAGTTTGGGCAGACTTAGCCAAGTCTGTGAAATTACTGTACACCCAGGTTTTCTTCAGAGAAAATGTGTCAAATGTTCTTGGTTCATTGATACTCTAAAAAAACTGGCAGTGCTTTCTGAAGTAAGATTCTGCAGCTTCTGGCCCTGAAAAACAAAAGCCTAAGTTAGTGATGAACAGAGCAATCACCCAGCTAAAATGTAACTGTGGCATTGCATAGTATCTCTAAGTGTCATTGTTCTTAAACAAAATCAACAGAGCTCGTAAACACAGGGTATTTTTTTAAACAGACTTTCTTTGAAGAGTTCATTTCTAAGATAAAAAAATCTCTCCTCGTTGCTAAAAACAAAGATTTTTTTCTATCTTCCCTCAGTTAAACTTTAAAAGTACTAAGTAGAAAAAAAAGTTCAGCAATAGTTATGACGTTTGTAACCTCCAACAGAGGATATAAAACATTTCCTTCTTCCCATTAACCCAGTAAACCACCTTCATAGGAAACACTATTCTATAAATAATTTCATAATGTACATTTGCCTTTAATAAAAATATTCAAGCACCATACCTGGCCCAATGTACAGAATTTGTAATGAATATAAGGGTTAAAGGTTATAAACACTGTTTTATAAGCTTTTTAAAATAAGCAGAAATTAAAGCCTACTTTTTTTGTCTTTGAAAGGGCCTGTGAGAAGTAAAATGCTGGACAAGTTACCATGCTGATTCTGTCTTCAGTGGCTTCTTGTCTAATGAACCAAGATGTATCCTTATCTCTAACAGGCTTGCAAGCAACAGGAAGGAAACTGCACTTGACCACGTCACGGCAAGTTAGAACATGCAAAGAACTCACTTCACAATAGTAGAAAAACAGAAATGCAACTTAAGAGCAAAAACAACTTCATTTCACACTACTTTTAAAATATGTCCCGCCAGGCGTGGTGGGGCACGCCTTTAATCCTAGCACTTGGGAGGCAAAGGCAGGTGGATCTTTGTGAGTCCAAGGCCAGCCTGGTCTACAGAGTGAGTTCCAGGCCAGCTGGGGCTACAGGGAGACCCTGTCTCAAAAAAAAAAAAAAAAAAAAAAAAAAATGTGCCAAAGAGATTTGTATATTAAAATTTTTAAGCACAAAGGTACCACTAACAAAAAGAAACCAAAATTTAATTTAGGTATATATCACAACTTTATTCAATGTTACATTAAGTGGTTGTGGCTATAAATATGACATGAAAAGACAAAGATTTCAGAAGTCACATTATGCTGGGTGTGGTGGCACACGCCTATAATCCCAGCACTCAGGAGGCAGAGGCAGGTGGGATCTCTGTGACTTCAAGGCCAGCCTGGTCTACATAGCAAGTTCCAGACCAGCTGGGGCTACAGGAAGACCTCATCTCAAAAATACCAAAAAAAAGAAAAAAGTCACATTAAAAACAACTAGTTATTTGAAACATAAATACTTAAAAAAAAAGTTGACTCCATGTAAAGGATGTTGACTAATATCCTAATAATTTTAGATACAAGTTTGAGGATGAACCAGGTGAATCAGTTTCCCCGAAAGCTTACAGCCAATTAACAAGGTAGCCAAATCAAGTACATGACCTCCTAATTTCAGCAAAGCCCATTCTGTGTATTCTGGGTTTAGGGACCAGTGTAGATCATTGTGATTTCCATAACCAGAAATCAAAATAAGAGGAATTCAAATCAGGCTTTTACTCAGTAAACCCAGTTCTGAGCCTGTGGTTTCCAGTTTCCATTTCTGTTTGTTTGTTTGTTTGTTTATTTATTTATTTATTTATTTTTTTGAGGGTTTCTCTATGCAGCCTTGCCTGGCCTGGAACTCACTATGTAGACCAGGCTGACCTCTAACTCACAGCTCAGCCTGTGGCTCCTGGGTGATAGGATTAAAGATATGTACTACCAGCCTCCTCTTTTCTTCTTTTTTTGATATGCCAGCCCTGCCTTACACCCTCCTCTTTTCTTCTTTTTTTGTTTTGTGGGAGTTTCTTGGCCTGTAATGTAGTCCAGGCTGGCCTCCATCTCACAGAATTCTGTTAAGTGCATCCATGTCAGAAAAAGTTGTAAGATCCTCTGGAACTGGAGTTACAGACAGTTGTTAGCTCCCATGTGGCTGCTGGGACTCAAACCTGGGTCCTCTATAAGAGCAGCCAGTGCTCTTAACCACTGAGCCATCTCTTCGGTCCCAATATTTTCATTTTTAAATTGAGCAAACATATATCAACATAGGATATATATTTGGCCTTCTACAAACAAAATGTTTTAGCCCTTAAATCATTATATAACCCAATTCCTCCATAGTAAGCCAGCCTTTTAACTTTCCTTTGCACAAGCTACATTTGCCTCCCTTCTCACTGAAGCACTTCCTTCCCACCTCTCAATCATATTTTTCTATTCCTCAATGTTTAAGTCACATTCTGTCCTTTTAGAAAGGGTCTCTTGTACCCAGGTTGGCCTCAAACTGGACATGTAGCCAAGGAGGACTTTGTTGATCCTCCTACTTTTCCCCCAAGTTCCCAAATGCAATAAAGGTATGTACCACCACACCAGACTTCCAAGTCACATTTCTTTCATGAAGCCTCCCATTTTTATGTCTCAACCTATAAGGATTATTCCCTTCAAAATGACAGCACTTACTGCCTGCGGAACCAATCAACTGTACATTGCCTCACATTTTGTCCACCTAATTCAACCAAATAAATGTTTCAATGCTCACTATTTGTAAAGCAATATACCAGGCATCAAACTACATTTCATCTCCCTTAGGGCAAGGTAATTAATGCAAAACCTCTCCTGAGGAAATAACCAGTTAAATTTCTTCTTCGACACCTTGTGCCTTAACTAATAAAAAGGGTCAAATTACAAATAGATACTGCTGGGCTGGAGAGATGGCCTAGCGGTTAGGAGTACCGACGCTCTCGCAGAGGACCCGGGTTCGATCCCCAGCACCCACATGGCAGCCCAGAGCCGTCTGAAACTCCAATTCCAGGAGAACTCCAGTTCCAGGGGAATCTGACACCCTCTTCTGACCTCCGCGGCATTGCACGACACGGGTGCACAAACTTGGATGCAGACAGTACATTCATACACATACAGAAATAAATAAAATTAATAAAAAAAAAAAACAAATAGATACTGCTGGGGCTGGAGGGATGGCTCAGCAGTTAAGAGTACTGACTGCTCTTGCAGAAGACCCGGGTTCGATTCCCAGCACCCACATGGCGGCTGAGAACCTTCTGTAATTCCAGGAGAACTCCAGTTCCAGGGGAATCCGACACCCTCTTCTGGCCTCCGCGGCACTGCACGACACAGGTGCACAAACCTGCATGCAGACAGTACATTCATACACATAAAATAAATAAATTAAAAAAAAAAGAAAAAGAACAGTCTTTAACTCCAGTTCCAGGGGAATCCAACACCCTCTTCTGACCTCCGAGGCATTGCATGACACAGGTGCACCAACCTACATGCAGACTGTACACTCATATACTTAAAAAATAATAAATAAATAAATAAATAAATAAAATAGATACTGCTGGGGCTGGAAACATGGCTCCGCAGTTGGGAGTACTGGCTGCTCTTAGGGAGGATTCGGGTTCGATTCTGAGAACCCACATGGTAGCTGACAACCTATTGCAACCCCAGTTACAGGGGAATATGATGCCCTCTTCTGACCTCCTCAGGCATTACACAATATGAGTGCACTTATATACATGCAAGTAATATAAACATAAAATATTTTTTTTGAGTTTTAAAGGGGGGTTTAATTTAATTACAACGCCATGGCGCATGCCTTTAATCCCAGCACTCAGGAGGCAGAGGCAGACAGAACTCTGTGAGTTCAATGCCAGCCTGGTCTACATAGTGAGTTCCAGGACAGCTGGAACTACAAGGGAGATCCTGTCTCAAAAAGACAAAAAATAAAATAAAATAAAAAGATATTAAGTATCTATCATTGCATATTTAGGTTATTCTACACATACTCTCTCTATTTAGAAATGAAGCACTTTTTTTTTTAATTTTTATTTATTTATTTATTTTTATGTGTATGAATGTATTGTCTGCATGCAGGTCTGCGCACCCGCGTCGTGCGATGCCGCGGAGGTCAGAAGACGGTCTCGGATTCCCCTGGAACTGGAGTTCTCCTGGAACCGGAGTTACAGACGGTTCTCAGCCGCCATGTGGGTGCTGGGGATCGAACCCGGGTCCTCTGCAAGAGCGGTCGTCGCTCTTAACCGCTAGGCCATCCCTCCAGCCCCGAAATGAAGCACTGTTATCAAGTACAGAGTACCCATGTGAATTTATCTGTGTAGAGTTCATTTTTATTTCCATTAGAAAATGTACCTTTCCTTAGCAACAGTTTTACACTGCTATTAAGTTTAATAATTCTTTCAGAAACAGTAGAAAGAACAATCAATCAAAATAGCCAGACCTTAGACTGAATGGTAATGATCAATAATAATTAAACAAAACCAAAATGGCTATCCAAAATCCAAAATCATCTACCTGTAGGGTAGAAAAAGAGAATTTAGCCAGGTATGGTGGCACATGCTTTTAATTCCAGCACTTGGGAGCCAGAGGCAGGCAAGTCTCGGTGAATTCAAGGCCAGCATGATCTACAATGCGAGTTCCAGGCCAGCTGGGGCTACAGGTAGACCCTGTCTCCCAAACTCACCCCCCCAAAAAAAAGAAAGAAAAAAAAAAAAAGCAACCAAAATCTGGGTGTGGTTGTAGACACCTGTAGTCCCAGCACCTGAGGGGCAGAAACAAAGGGACCTCTGAGAGATAAAGTCTAGTCTGGTCTGCATAGTGAGTTCCAGGCCAGTTGGAGCTACAGGGAGACTCTGTTGTAAAAAAACAAAACCAAGCTAGAGAGACGGCTTAGCAGTTAAGAGCACTGGCTCCTCTTACAGAAGACCCAGATACCCAACAACCACACAGCAGTTAATAACCATCTGTATCTCTAGTTCCAGAGGATCCAACATCCTTTTCTGTCCTCTACAGGCATTTCACAACATGAGTGTACTTACAGATATGCAGGCAACACACTCATACACATAAAATAAAAATAAATAAAATCAAAAGAAATTAAAAAAAAAAAAAACAAGGAAACTATTACAGAGTTCCACAACTGGTCAAACACAGAGAAGTGTCTGTGAGAAACCATCCCTAAGTGACACATCTACAATGGAACCTCTATACCCAAAGCTCACAAAACATTGAGGGTAGAGAAAATACTAATACATCTCTCAACACTCAGCAGCAAAGCTTTCTCATGCAACAGAGGGCAATTAACACAGAAGCCCACAACTGGCCAAAACGCTGAGAATAAGAAGAGTCTGAAAGATGTGTCCCTGGATTGGACTCCTATATTAAACCTCACCCACTGAGTGCTCAGGAACTACTGTGTAAGGGGGGTGGATGGAAATACTCTAAGAGCCAGGAGTGGCAGATCACCACAGGAAACAGTTTCCCAGGCTTCTGGGAACTTGCTCATATGAACATACAACAATGGTTACAGCATGCACAAGACCCATGCAAACTCAAACCAGACAAAAACTCAGCATAGAACTGGAGAAATGGGAACCCCCAATCTTATCCAAGGAACTAATAGCAGCTGATTACTGCTGGGTGGGAGAGAGTTGGTATTCTTTAAGGGAGTAACACTAGATAGACGACCAGGCTCTAGTGGATGAATTCATACCAAGGGACATCTGAGGACTCAACTTTGGCTCAAATGCAGGCTATCCAGTGGGGAAGCCTGGGGTGCAGATAAAGGAGAGGGTCTAAGTGCCCAAAAATTCAATTAAAAAAACTTGACACACACATACCCCCCTCGTGGTGGCACACATCTTTAATCCCAGAACTTGGGTGGATCTCTCTGAGTTCAAGGCCAGCCTGGTCTACAGAGCGAGTTCCAGGCCAGCTGGGACTACAAGGAAACCCTGTCTAAAAAAAAACAAAAAAACAAAAAACCTTGACTCCCCCCCAAAAAAACACCCAATACAAATCAACAATAAATAGAAGTGTTACATATATATATTAGCTCAACCAGGTCTCTGATGTTCTATCATTTGTTTTCTTTTTTCTTCCCTTCCCCCTCCCAGTTTATAACTTTTGCTTTAAAGTGATTCTTGAGAAAAAAATGTTCTTGCTAATCCAGAGGTAGCATTCATGCATATCAACCATATTTAGGCAATGTAGCCCAGGTGTATGATTTTTATTTTTTACCACCACACAGACTAGAAACCTATACCAGTAATTCACGTTTTCATTAAATGAACCAAGGTCCTCAAGACCTCACTGTCTAAAAGCACAACTAACACTAGAATGCTTATTCCCAAAGTCAGAGCTCCATTACTATAATATACAGTCTTGCTTCTAAAGCTACTCAGAGCTTTCATGCTAGAACAGTTTAGAATAAGACTTAAGTAAATATTTATACCAAACTTAAGAAAAACTCTATCCTACAGTTCTCTCAAAATCTAGTCTGTAAGCCATCAGTCAACCCCATCTCAGAATCCCCCATCACTGTGTCTAAAATGTTCAAAACAGGCATTATGATGTTTCCCTAAATTTATTCCCATATGTAAAAATATGGGCATTAAAACTGAAGGAGATATGCAGGGAGTAGTGGACACGATTTTAATCTCAGCACTCTGGAGGCAGAGGCAGGCAGATCTCTGTGAATTCAAGGCCAGCCTGGTCTACAGAGTGAGTTCCAGGCCAGCTGGGACTAAGGGGAGACCCTGTCTCAAAAATAACAAAAAAATAAATAAATAAAACTGAAGGGAAAAAAAGGCTTCTGTTCTACCCTAATAAAACTTAAGATCCTTAGTAAATTTAAAACTGTTTTACTGTTGAGCATGTTGGCACTCAGAAGGTTGAGACAGAAGGGGTTTAAGGCCATCTTGGGCGCAGATCCAGTCATACAGGACCTGGAGATGGCTCAGCTGCTAAGAGCATTCACTGCTCTTCCAGAGGACTTGAAAGCTAAGACCTGTACTTAACTCACCTGGCCTCCAAAGGCGCCAGGTATGCATGCACATGGTACACTCATAAACATGCAAGCAAAACATTCGTACACATAAAATAAAAATAAAATATTAAAAGAAAATCCAGGCGGATCTTTTTGAGTTCCAGGCCAGCCTGGTCTACAGAGTGAGTTCCAGGACAGCAGGGGCTACAGGGGGACCCTGTCTCGAAAAGACCAAAAAAAAAAAAAAAATCCAATAAACAACAAACTTGTTTAAATTCACCTATGAATGAGTTATATAATATATTCAGGGACATTGCTGTTTTAATAGTTCTAAAAGGCACAGTGCCTTTTTTTTTTTTTTTTTTTTTTTTTGTCCTTTTCAGACAGGGTCTCCTGTAGCGCCCACTGTCCTGGAAGCTCACTCAGTTAGACAGGCTGCCTTGAACTTCACAAAGATCCACCCTGCCTGCTCTGCCTTCCCAAAGTGCTAGGATATAAAGGCGTGCGCCCACACGCCTGGGTAGTAATTTTATTTGTACTTTTATGACACAAATAAAAAGGAGACACACAAAGAGGGAAGAGAGAAAGAGAGAGAGAGAGAGAGAGAGAGAGAGAGAGAGAGAATTCTTCATTTACCATAGAGCCATACTAAGCTAACCTGTTTGAAATTTTGGAAAAGTAATCTAGTTGGGCGTTAAAACAAAAATTACCAGATGAACTCTAATATCTTTCTCCTCTAAAAAGACGTAACACAGAAATTCTTAAAATTGAGATTCCTGAGTTCACATCACCAAATTAAGCCTCACACTTAAGGTAAAGCCACAAGCCAAAACAAGGGACGCTCTGGGATCAGATCACATGGGTTCCAGTCTTCCTACATGTGACTGAGAGCAAGTTATTTACCTGCTATCTCCGTCTCCTCTTTCAGTGTAAGCCTCAAGTGTCCTCATTCTGTAAAACGGGCACAATAAATGGCAAGAAAATCTACAGTTGTGAAAATCAGATGTGAAATATGTATACAGGGAACTAGAGATACAGCTCAGTGGTGGACTACTTTCCTAAAAAGGAATTGGCTTCCACCCCCAGCCCTGTTTAAAAAGAAAAAAAAAAAAATACCAAGTACATATGCAGAATGCCTGGTACATAAATTGAACTCAATAAACATTAGCTTAATTATAGCTCTGAGTATAGCATACAAAATATGTAACAGGTGCATGTCAGATCACTAATTACTCCTCATATCTCATTTCTGTAATCACTGGGAGACTTCTTTTACCACAACTACTGGCTACACTCCAACAATGAACACCACAGCCTCTTATCAACAAAAATTAATTCCAATGCTTTGATTTGGGGGAATCTTTTAAATAAATCCAATTGTATAAAACATAGGACTAGGCCAGGCATGGTGGTGCACGCCTTTAATCCCAGCACTCAGAAAGCAGAGGCAGGAGAACCTTTGCAAGAACAAGGCCAGCCTAGTCTCATAGTGAGTTCCAGGCCAGCTGAGGCTATAGGGAGACTCTGTCTCAAAAAAAAATTTCAATAATTGTTTTTGAAATCACTATGGTACCTGGTACTAACACATTATATGAAAATAGATAAATAAGGGGAATCAAAAGGCTTTATTAGATCATTCTAGTTCAAACAAAAGGTTTTATTAGATCATTCTAGTTCAAAACAGGAAAGGGCCAGGTATGGTGGGGCCCCCTTTAATCCCAGCACTCAGGAGGCAGAAGCAGGTGGATCTCTGTGAGTTCAAGGCCGGCCTGGTTTACATAGTGAGTTCTAGGACAGCTGGGCTAAAAGGGAGACCCTGTCTCAAAAAGATAGATAGATAGATAGATAGATAGATAGATAGATGGATGGATGGATGGATGGATGGATGGATGGATGGAAGGAAGGAAGGAAGGAAGGAAGGAAGGAAGGAAGGAAGGAAGGAAGGAAGGAAGGAATCAGCAAAGAGCAATGGGCTACTTGTATGACTAATAAAGTATCCAAGATAACATTACTGTTTAGGTGCACATGCTGGGAGGGGAATAAGAGTTCAGCAAATAGAATTCTGCAATAACTACACCAATGCCAGAGCCCTGTCATTTTCAAGCTAAATTTTTTTAGAATCACAAGAGTTTACAACTGAAAAACTTAAGGATTACTGAGGACAACACATGCTTTGAAAAATTAAAGAATTTGAGGCCTAAAGCAATCTGATCTGTCTAAAGACTAACAGCCAAGTAGTGACAAAGGGAGGCCTAGATTCCTCCTGCCCCTGTATTTATAGTAATAGGACTTCATTAATGTCTCTACTAGCAGATTATCAGGGGCCAGGGATATATCTCAGTGGCAGAGTACTTGTTTAGCAAGCACAAAGCCCCAGAGGTCAATCCCGAGCACCATCATACATAAACATCTGTAACAAAAGTACCTTGCCACACTCCAGAAGGGCTGTTACTTGAAATGCCATCCCTTGATATGTGGGATAGGTCATATATCCAATTGGAACTGAAGGAGTGAGATTTGTAGATGTGTCCATTATTGCTTTAAGTCTTAGTTTATTATTATTATTCTTTTACAAGTCTATCAAACATCATCACATCATCTTACTTTACAGCTTCACTCAGCCACAAAACTGAAAAAGATACATATACATACACGAATCTTACTGACATTTTTTATTTCTAGTTCTTTTTTTTTTTTTGTCTTTTTGAGACAGGGTCTCCCTATAGCCCCAGCTGGCCTGGAACTCATTTTGTAGACCAAGCTGGCCTTGAACTCACAGAGATCTGCCTGCCTCTGCCCCCTGAGTGCTAGGATTAAAAGAGTACACCACCACGCCTGGCTATTTCTAGTTCTTTAACTGCAGTATTAGTATTACTATTTATATTAAGAAAATATCAACATGGGGGCTACAGGGATGCTTCAGTTAAGAACTCTTGCAGAGGAACCAGGTTTAGTTCCCAGCAAAACATGGTGGCTCACAAGCAACTATAATTCCAACTCCAGGTGATCTGACACCCTCTTCTGGCCTCCACAGGCTCCTGCATGTATATGATATACATATGCTCAGGCACACATACAAATAAGTAAACAAATCATTAAAAAAGAAAATGTAAATATGGAAAAAAAAATCACAATTGGAGTTGATTTTCTCCAAACAAGAACAGTACTAGTCTTTCAGTTCCTGCTAATAAGGAAAATACTTTTAAAATAAACCTTGCTATAAAGCCATGTTCTACACACACAAAATGGAAGAGGAAAAAAGAACCCCACAAGTTAATACCACAAAATAAACAAATTGTTCCTCACTACATTCAGGACTCTCCTAATTTATAATTAAAAAATAAGATGCTCAGGGCTAAAGAGATAGTTCAGTAGTTAAAGAGTGTTTGATGCTCTTCCAGGACCTGAGTTCAGTTTCTAGCTCAGGACAACCTGTAATTCCAGCTCTAGGGAATTCCCCTCTGGACTTTGAGGGCACCTGCACATATGTGGAATATACTCACACAGAAACAGAGACACAAAGACACAGACACATACACACACAAATATATAAATTTTAAAAATTAAAAATAAATCTTAGAAAATAAAAAAAAATCTTATAAAATAAAATAAAATGCTTAAAAGTAAGATGTGGTAGTATCTACCTGTAACCCTAGCATTTGAAAGGTAGAGGCAGGAGAATTAGAATTTAAGCCTAATCTAGGCCATATAAATCAATACACACACACACACACACACACACACACACACACACAAAACTTGACATCTAACCTAATTTTTTTTTTCAAATAGGAAAGGGAATTTAAGAAAGTTTTAAAATATATCTCAGCTGCTCTCTTTGATGCAGCAAGAGCAGTCCAACAGTCTATTTCACAATAAATTGTTGCCCCCCCCAAAAAAAACATGTATCTTAGCTGGGCATGGTACACAAACCTTTAATCCCAGCACTCAGGAGGCAGAGGCAAGTGGATCTCTGTGAGATCAAGCCCAGCCCAGTCTACATAGCAAATTCCAGGCCAGCTGGGGCTACAAGGAGACTCTGCCAAATAAATAAATAAATAAATAAATAAATAAATAAATAAATGTCTTGGGGTATAGGTACAGATTAGAAAAAAATTAAAAAGAAGTTTCTGGGGGCTGGCTCAGCAGTTAAGAGCAGTGGCTGCTCTTACAGAGGACCTGGGTTCAATTCCCATTACCCACATGATGCCTAACAACGGTCCTTAATTCCAATTCCAAGGGATCCATGCCTTCTTTCACAGGCATTGCACAACACAGATTCACTTATACACATGGAGGCAAAACACTCATACTCATAAAATAAAATATTAAAAATGGAAGTTTCTAGAATTCATATGTATACCATCACCAGCTTATGTGCTAGAGACAAGTCTTCCTACATAACCCAGGCTGTCCTTGAACTCAGGATCCTTCTGATCCTTTTGTATCTGGCTCTGAGTTCTAGGAGTACAGGTGTGCAATCATACCTGCCTACCTACCTCTCATATCTTTTTTTTTTGGGGGGGGGTCTTTTTGAGACAGGGTCTCCCTTTAGTCCCAGATGGCCTAGAGCTTGCTATGTAGACCAGGTTGGCCTTGAACTCACAGAGATCCACCTGCCTCTGCCTCCCAAGTGAGTGCTGGGATTAAAGGCGTGCACCACCATACCCGGCTCTCATATCTTTTTAAGTAGCTAACTAGTCAGTATAGCTAATTAACTCAGTATTAGGGTTTTGTTTTTTGAGACAAGTTCTCCCTATAGCCCCAGCTGTTCTGGAACTCACTATGTAGACCACACAGACCTTGAACTCACAGAGATCCACCTGCCTCTGCCTCCCAAGTGCTGGGATTAAAGGCATGTTCCTTTAATTCTTGCCAGGCAAGAATTGGATCCCCTGGAACTGGAGTTATGGACAGTTGTCAGCCATCAGGTCCTCCCCAAGAGGAGCCAGTGCTCTTAACTGCTGAGCCACCTCTCCAGCCAGCTCTCTTTCTTTAAATTAGGTATTAAAGAAAGAGAAAGTAAGACATTCTTAAATTGGGGGACAGCACTGAGGGGGAGGCATAAGGTATCCAGAACTTTCTCAAAATTACATTTACTTTCATGTAAACGAAGCACCAATGTGGGGTTGCACAAAAGGTCTCAGTGAAGCTTTTGGTGGGCTACCAAAGCTGAAGCAGTCAAGCTCATCTTTGCTTCAACTGCATTCATTTAAAAACCAGTAGTATAATCAGACCAAACAGGCTGGATTTCACTACACTTTGCTTTTGAGGACACTCAGAGAACCTATCAGGCTTCTGAGGGGGCGGCTGCACGCACCTGAAATTCCAGTTCTTTCACATACTTCTCCACTTTCCACCACTGACCATTCAGCTTACCTGGTGTCAGATTACATTCAGGCAGCCTTTATAGCACCTGGCATAAAAGCCAAACAGATCACATACCTAGACCTGTCCATACTTGTGGTCTCAAGATTAACTCTTTCTAAATATGTTCTGAAAACATGAGAATTTAAAACTGAAAGAAAATATGCAATAGTATTCAGATACTATTAGATCATGAAAAAGTTAAATTTCTTTTCTTAAAGGATTGAAAGTTATAATCATTCAGTATTAATTTGTATTTTATTATGCAAATTAAGTGCCTATAAGAACTTTCTTCCATTCAGTCCCCAAAACCTGAACTCTGACAAAAATTACCTAGCCAGACAACACAAACATGCTAAAATGCCCTTATGAGCAAAACTTGTTCAGGCAGTCAAAAAATTTCTCTCTGCAACAAACAAGAAGGAACTTGCAAGGAAACAGTGTTTCATTTCTGTGGCTGTTTATTCCCCTAGTTAATATTTTCATTTTAGAAAAACAGGCTCTAGTGCAATGGTTTTCCCATCTGAGATAACAGCTGATTCCCATCAGTGGCACTTAGGCTTTAGCACTGACTGAGGATAGCCAGGGATCTGCTGTATAAAGTACCTCCAGAGCCAGGCATTGTGGCACACAATCCAGCATTTGCAAGTTGGCGACCAATCAAGGCTATACAATGAAATCCTGTCTTAAAAGAGGTGGTGGGGGTTGGGGGGAGCTGGGGAGATGACTCGGTCCATAAACTGAGTTCCATCTCCAGAACCTACACCAGATACACTGGTGCCTGCTTGTAATCCCAGCACTGATGAGGAAGTGGACACAGGAGGGTCCCTGGGGCCTGGTAGCCAGCCAGTCTAACCTAACTGGTGAGTTCCAGTCCATCAAAGACCCTGTCCTGTCTCAAGGCTAGGGATTCTTCTATTCATCCTCATGACTAACATTCATCTCAGCTTCTAAACTCAGTGAAACCAAAATAGCAACAGTACCAAAACCACAAGATGGGAAATAAAAAAGCAGAAGTCCATGTGCTTAGCAGTATATGATATATACTTAAAACACTGACACAAAATTTATAAAGTTATGTGTAACTAAATTTTCCTATTGTATAAATCATAGAGGTAAATTTCACTGTAAGTAATCTGAAGACTTCATATACATGGGATAAATTTTTAGAACTTTCATCTTTCAAAATATAACTACTAGCTGGGCATGGTGGTGCACACCTTTAATCCTAGCACTGGGAGGCAGAGGCAGCAGGATCTCTGAGTTTAAGGCCAGCCTGGTCTACAGAGTGAGTTCCAGGACAGCTGGGGCTACAGGGAGACCCTGTCTCAAAAAACACCAAATTAATAATAATAATAATAATAATAATAATAATAAATAACTACTCAATTTTTAAATCATTTAAATCTATTTCATTAGTTAAGTAAAGCCAGACTTCTAAAACTGTGGAGTCGGGGCTGGAGAGTTGGTTCAGTGGTTAACAGCACTGACTGCTCTTGCAGAGGACCCAGGTTCAATTCCCAGCACCCACATGGCAGCTTTAATTCCAGTTCCAGAGGCCCTATTCTGACCTCCACAGCATTGCACGACATGGGTGCACCAACCTACATGCAGACAGTACACTCATAAAAATAAAATTTAAAAAAAAAGAATTATATGCTTAAAATATCAAACAACTCTGAAAAATGTCAAAGATCCTTTAAGCCCTATAATATCAAATATTCAGATTTAATTCTTTTTTTTTTTTTTTGTGTTGGTCTTTTCGAGACAGGGTCTCCCTGTAGCCCCAGCTGTCCTGGAACTCACTCTGTAGACCAGGCTGGCCTTGAACTCACAAAGATCCACCTGTCTCTGCCTCCCAAGTGCTAGGATTAAAGGCGTGCACCACCACGCCCGGCTGGAAACTTTTTAAAATCTAGTCTCAACATTTATGAAAACAAACAGTTGTTTTGCTTTGTTTTTTAAAGTGTCCTGAGTTCCAATATACATGAGGCCCTAGGTTGAATCTCCAGTACTCCCAAAAATTTCACAAAAAATAATTAGTAAAAAAAATTAAGAGAGAAAAGAAAATGGAAAATGACAATTTTTTTTAAATGTGTGACTCAGGTGTGGTGGCATACCTTTAATCCTAGCACTCAGGAGGTAAAGGCAGGAGGATCTCTATGAGATCAAGGCCAGCCTGATCTACATAGGAAGGTCCAGCCAGAGCTACAGTGTGAGACCTTGTTTCCAAAACAAAAACTACTCATTACTGCATTTTCTATTTCTTATATTTTATTATTTTATTTTATGGGCATGAATGTATTGTCTGCATGTATGTGAGTATACCCATGTCACAGGTCTGAAGAGGGCACTGGATTCCCTAGAAATGAAGTTACAGATGGTTGTTAGCCACCATCTGGGTGATAGAAACCAAATCCAGGTCCTCTGCAAAAGCAGTCAGTGCTCTTAACTGTTGAGCCATCTCTCCAGTCCCTCATTACTATATTTTCATACAGGTTATTCAACTGAACGTCAAAAATACCCTTCATTCTTTGAATAACAGTAAAACTGAAATACATGGACTACTTGTACCTATGGATGACTGTACATTGTCAATGAGTATTATCTGGAATGATACTGAAGAAATGAAGAGATGCTATCCATGACAGATTCAAATTTCTTTTTTTGGTCTTTTTGAGACAGGATCTCCCTGTAGCCCCAGCTATCCTGGAACTCACTCAGTAGACCAGGCTGGCCTTGAACTCACAAAGATCCGCCTGCCTCTGCCTCCGAGTGCTAGGATTAAGGGTGGGCACCACCACGCCCGGCAGATTCAAATTTCTTAATCATTTGATTGAGACTGCTCTCACAGTATTCAGAAAACCTCCACTTCAAAGAATGTAGTTTGGTGGCAGAGAACTTGCCTACCAGGAGAAAAGCCCTGCGTTTGATCCCCAGCACCATAAAGTAAAGGGAAGGAAGAAAAGAGAAAAATGATAAAAGATTTACTTTCCAAAGTTATATTAAGAAGGAAGATGCTCCAGGAAAAATGGTTATTGTGCGCAAATGAAGCTGCATTCAAACCTAGCTCAGTATCTGGGGTGCTGAGGACCAAACAGCATTATGCATGCTAGACAAGCATTCCATCAACTAAACTACAGCCAGACTTCAAGACAGGAATGGTGGCTGAGGCCAGAGGACTGCAAGTGAGCACAGCCTAATACAGTGAGTTCAAGGTCAGCCTGAACTACACAGTGAGACACCTAGCTCCTTATGTGAGACATTTTCTTTGTGGCTTTGTCTTTTCTTTCAAAGTTCAAGAATTCACAGGTATCTACTAAGTAGATATATAAGAGACACCTAGCTCCTTATGTGAGACATTTTCTGCTTTGTGGCTTTGTCTTTTCTTTCAAAGTTCAAGAATTCACAGGTATCTACTTAGTAGATATATAAGACACTTATTCACCGTTTGTATACGTGCAATGCGTATAGAGATGTGCATGGAGGCCAGAAGAAGATATCAGATGTCCCGCTCTACCCCACTCCACCTTTTCCTTTGAGACAAGGTTTCCCACTGAGCCTAGAGCTGTGCTGGCAGCCAGCAAGCCCCAGGGATCCTCCAGTCTCTGCCTCCCAACCAAGCCTCCCACAGCTCTGTGATTACAAGTCGATGTGACCAAACCAAGCTTGCCCCCCAACCCCCCAGGTCTCCATGTAGCCCCAGCTGTCCTGGAACTCACTCTGTAGACCAGGCTGGCCTCAAACTCACAGATCCGCCTGCCTCTGCCTCCCAGTGCTGGGATTAAAGGCGTACACCACCACACCAGGTTAAAGGCAAGCTTTTTATGTGAGTGCTAGGAATTGAAACTCAGTCCTCAAGCTTGCACCAGCAAGCACTATTATACACTGCGCTATCTCCCCAGCACTGCATCGTGTAGCCTATGACAGTCCTTTAATCAATGTACTGATTCCAGAATGGAGCTCTCAGTCTGTAGTCATTCACATCTATGCTTATACCTAAGTACAACCCAAGTACTGGGTATACAGAAACAAAGACAATTAAGAAATGATCTTTGTCCTTAAACAGTTCATTTCCTATGAAAGAAAAACTGGGAACAGATAACTAAATGCAAATAAATGAGTCAGCCACATGATGGGGAAATAGAAAGAAAGAAATACTGTGACACCAAAAAATCTTTACAAAGTGCCATGGAGACTCTTTCACTAAAGATAAACCACATCAGACTAGTCCAAGTTCAGAGACTGTGAGGGGAGGGAGAGAGGCACTGTAGTTAGAATGAACAAAATTTACCCTAAATATTTAAGTCACTGAAAAGCAGGTTGGACAATCCTAGTAAAAACCAAATAGTAAGTAAGTAAGTAAATAAATAAATAAATAAATAAATAAGATACAACATCAGACCTTTGCTTAAGTCCTACCTGTATCATTTATTAACACTTTCTTTACTAAGCCAACGTCCATTTCATCTTTCATCTTAAAAAGTGCACATAATAAAAATATATTTTAGACACTGGGGACATAGCTCACTAGTTAAAGTGTCTGACATACAAGCAGGAAGAAGTGACTTTGGCCCTAACAACCCACGTAAAAAGCCAGGTATAGTGGCACAAACTTGTAACCCTAGGATCCCTGAAGCTCACTGGCCAGCCTAGTCTACTCAGCAAGCCCTAGTTCCCAGTGAGAATTCCCCTTAGGGCAGGGGTTATAGTTCAGTAGTCATGGACATATCCCTGAATGTACAGGTTCAGTCCCCAGCTCTGAAAAAAAAAAAAAAAAAGGCAAAGGATGGGTCTTACGGAATGCCACCGGAAGCTGGGTGTGACGCCTCTAATCCCAGCACACAGCGGGCAGGAGCTGGTGGAGCCCTCTGAGTTCTAAGCCACCCTGATCTACATAGTGAGTTCCAGGCCATCTGGGGCTACAGGGAGACCCTGTCTCAAAAATACAAAAAAAAAAAAAAAGACCAAAAAAGGAAAAGGAAGGAATGCCACCAGAGGTTGACCTCTGACCTACACTACATGTACACCGCATATGCAGGTGCCAACACAAACCTGCACACAAATGTACACATGTGCACACACAAATACAAAGTGCACAGTTCCTACGGAACACCACCCCTGGCTCCTAAAGAATGCCCCCAAAGGTTGGCTTCTGGCCTCTCTGTGCGTGCACATGCACATGCATTATGTACCCATAGATACATGTGAACACTACACCCAAGAATATGCTTTAGCGGCTAGGCATGGTGGCGCACGCCTTTAATTCTAGCACTTGGGAGGCAGAGGCAGGCGGATCTTTGTGAGTTCAAGGCCAGCCTGGTCTACAGAGTGAGTTCCAGGACAGCTGGGACTACAAGGAGACCCTGTCTCGAAAAGACCAAAAAAAAAAAAAAAAAAAAAAAAAAAAGAATATACTTTAGCTTAGTGTAGAGGTGCATGCCTTCCAGCACTTATGAGGCGAGAGGATGGTGAGTTCAAGGCCAGCCTGGGTACATACTGAAACTCTTTCTCAAAAAAAAAAAAATCACAAAGAAAAAAGCTTTTTAATGTATAAGATTTGTATTTCCCTATTAAGTACCTAACATCAAATTGCTGCTATCCAATCTGTGAAATCCGTGTAACACAAATTGTCTACCACACCCCTAAATTCAACAAGTACCAAAAGTTTAATGAAACAAGCTTTATGCTTAACTGGTCTCCCTGATGGGAAATTAAAGCAGCAATTGTACATCTGTGTCTCTGTTCCTCTCATCGTGGTTTAACTGACAGGAAGCAGAAAATAAGATACCACATACAAACGTCAAGTATTTCCTGCCTTCTCTGCTACATCTTTGTCCTATTTTATAAATAGTTCAATGGCTTATGTGAAAATATATTGAAGTACAATATCAGAAACATAAAAATGAAGAAGAGAGACAATAAATGTATTTTGGTGTTGAGAGCTAAGATTCAATATGCACACAAAAACACATTATTAAAATCTTTTGAGGTATTCCTAGGAATAAACACCAAAGATTTGAAAAAACACAACAGGCTTGAGCACAGGCTGTGATCCCAGCTACTCTAGAGTCTGAAGGACAATTGCTACAGAACAAGTCAAGGAAACCTAGGTAACGTAGAAAGACCCCATCTTGAAACAAAAACAAACAAACAGACAGACAAAAAATGGACTAGAGCTGTTACTCAGTGGTAAGGCACGTGCCTACCATACAAAACTTGGTCCTGGGTCCAATCCACAACACCAAGAGGGAGGCAGAGGAGAAAGGAGAAAACCACCATGACTGAATAAAACAAGGGAATATGTTTACTTCAAACTAATTCACCTGTTTAGAGAGTAGTATGAGACACCCTCTCCAACCTTATCTTTATGTATCAAAACAGTGTGTGTGTGTGTGTGTGTGTGTGTGTGTGTGTGCACTCAGTGTAGAGCAAGTGCTCGACATAGCAAAACAGACAACGCTTCCCACAAAAAAATGACTCAACAAAGAAAGACTAATAATCTGCCACTTTAATATTTGGAGTTTGAGGGGCTGTTTGTTTTGAGACTGAGTCTCATACAATCCAGATTGTCCTCCTCTATCAATGTCACTCAGGGATAACCTTGAACTTCTGATCCCTCTTGCCTCTCCCTCTGGAAGCTGATATCTATGTCACTGGGATTTACTCATTACTGGGGACTGATCTCCGGACCTTATGTATGCTAGGCAGGCACTTTCTCAACTAAGCTGCATCCCCAAAACCAAATTATTAGTTATTCTCATATAGCTCTTCGTCAGACCTGAATCACAGTTTGTGCCCCCACACTCCAACAAACTACCTCCACTTCCCTATATTTCCCAAACTTGGTTCATGCTACTTTCATACATACCTACCATCAAGTATACAAAAATAAAAAAAAATAAATAAAGTTACTTCAAATCATTTTAAACTGACTTCCAATTAATTACAATAAAGAGATGTTTACCATGACTAGATGCCTCCCAAACTAATAATCCTTATAAATGATCATAATTTACCACTCGTGCCTCATGCTCTATATAAGCACAGGCAGACAAAATGTACCTATCTTCTTCACTGACTTTGGTCAATTCTCACCCAAGTTATGAATATAGGCTACCTCGACTATCATTTTATCAGGCCTTAGAAAGTGGTATTCCATTCTAGGTCAATACCCAAAATGACAGTGTTTATCTCATAAGCCACTGTAAGCTCCTGTGGCTTTCCCTATCCTACACAGATTTTAATCTATACCTACTATTCAGTTTTAAGCATGGCACTATGTTCCCAAAGTAACAAATCTTAAATGATGGCTTGAAAAGACAATTTCATTTTTACAGAGTCTCCCTGTAGCTCTGGCTGTCCTGTCAGATACTCTGTGACCAGGCTGGCCTTGAACTCACAGAGATCCACCTGCCTCTGCCTCCTAAGCGCTTGGTTTAAAGGCATGTGCCACCATGCCCGGCCACCTAATATTTTCAAGTAGAAGGATATAGCTGATTCTTTTCAACAGTTATTAGTGCCTTCCTAGAATATATTTTGTATAATTCTGTTCTTATTTGTAAATGTGTTTCTCATTTCACCAATATCTAAGGAATAAAGAATAAGTGTTTCCTGAACCCTAAAGAAAGAGGGACTCTGTTCACATCCTTATGCAGTAGCTTGTTTCCTCTAGTCTCTGGCTCTGATGTCTGGTGGAAGAACCCTAAAAACTGAGGCAAGTCTCAAGAGTAGCTACCCAACAATCAAATATGCTGATTCTAGTACAGCATCTGTTCTATTTACCGAAGCCAGATGAATGTTAAACCTTCTCTTCACTGTATAATCAGGACTAAACTGTTATAAATCATCCTATACCAGTATACAATATATACTTAATGCCCTTGATGGATGTAAATGAAAGTTATTTGTTTTCTTTAATTATCTATTATCTTAGAGTCTTTGGAAAGTCTTCACATAACTCAGTAAGAAGACTGTGCCTGCCAGGCACAGTGGCACAGGTCTTTAATACAGCACTCAGGAGACAGAAGCAGGCTGGTCTACATAGTGAGCTCCACTTCAGCTGGGTCTACATACAGGGAAACCCTATCTCTAAAAGACTGTGCCCTGCTGGGCGTGGTGGTGCATGCCTTTAGTCCTAGCACTTGGGAGGCAGAGGCAGGCAGATCTTTGTGAGTTCAAGGCCAGCCTGGTCTACAGAGTGAGTTCCAGGACAGCTGGAGCTACAGGGAGACCCTGTCTCGAAATAAAGGAAAAAAAAAACAAAAAAAAAGATTGTGCCCTATAGAACTCTTGCACATATGTTCTAGAAAGTACATGAAAGAATATTTCCAAACTAGAATTTAATGCCATCAACAAGCCCCAATAAATACACCCCACTAAAGAAAAAAAAAGTGAGGCTCCACTGCAGCAACACCACAGAGGTGAATGAAACAAGCAAATCACTACAGAAAATACAGGATTCTCTTTACATCAAGTTCAAAGGGGTAAAACTATAATGAAGATTATTGCTGGGCGTGGTGGCACACACCTTTAATCCCAGCAGAGGCAGGTAGATCTCCTGAGTTCCAGGCCAGCTGGTCTATTTTAGCAAGTTCCAGGCGGGCTGGGGCTACAGGGAGACCTTGTCTCAAAAAAAAGAAAAGCTTATCACAAAAGTCAGAACAGTAAATTTTTTCAAGGGAAACAAATATGGACAGGAGTAAGTGTATTCAGAAGTAAAAGACACACTCTATTTGCTAACCTCAGTTAATATGGCATGGGTAAATCTGTTTAAACTGTATTTGCTTTATGTACTTTGCCATAGGCACATTCAGTATTAAAGAATAAATGAATATAATTACAGTATATTTACATTGAGTGCTTTGATACCAAAACAGCTAATAAATATACTAAATCAATATAGAGACCTGCTCTAAGCTCAGAAAAGAACTAATTTTCTCTAATTGAGTTACACTTAGATCTTTAAAATTGTACTATCCAAAGCTGGGCGTGGTGGTGCACACCTGTAATCCCAGCACTTGGGAGGCAGAGGCAGGGGGATCTCTGTGAGTTCAAGGCCAGCTTGGTCTACATGGTGAGTTCCAGGACAGCTGAGGCTATAGGGAGACCCAGGCTCAAAAAGACAAAAAAAAAAACCCCAAAACTGTACTATCCAACTTTGGACAATGATTGACTGACCATCTAGCACAAAGTATATCTGATACATCATATAAAGCTACTGTGGGCAGTTTCTAACACATGGAAGAAATACCAAGTAAACAAAAACTAAAAACTAAAATTTTTAGCTCAGCATAGTTGCTGCCTGTAATCCCAGCACATAGAAGGTATAAAGTCAGGAAGACTGGGAGCCCAAGGTTATCCCATCCTCTACTACATAATAGGTTCAACCAAGGCCAACCTACAGTCAGGATGTATTTGACTCAAAAATGAGGCAGTTGGACATTCAGTCTTATTCAGCACTAAAGGTCTTCAGTCAGGAATGACTTCAGACTTAATGACTTAAGACTCAATTTAAACTTAAATTCAGCCTTGAGAAGAGAAAACATGGGAGCTAGAGAGATGGCTCAGCGGTTAAGAGCACTGACTGCTCTTGCAGAGGACCGGGGTTCAATTCCCAGCACCCATGTGGTGGGTAAGAACCATCTTTAGTGCTGGTCTTGCTGAAGCATGCCTTTAATCCCAGCACTTGGGAAGCAGAGGCAGGCGGATCTCTGTGAGTTCAAAGCCAGCCTGGTCTACAGAGTGAGCTCCAGGCCAGCTGGAACTAAAGGGAGACCCTATCTCAAAAAAAAAAGGGGGGGGGGCAGCACCATCCACATGTCCATTGGGCAACAGAATGTGGGGAATAAACAGATATAACCTAAAAAAAAAAGAAAAAAGAAAGAAAACAGCAGGAGTAACTATGTAATAAGTCTTCCTGGCCTTTTCTCCCTGCCTGTGCCCTCCCCCTGGATTTTTTTAAGTCTTTTTTCTCTAAGCCCTACCTTTTAATCATGTAATAAGAACGTGCATACAGACATGGGGCACGTGCTGGCAATCCCAGCTGGAGGAGGAGGAGATAGAGCAGCACAGTAAGACCCTATCTCAGAATAGACAAAAGGAAACAGATCACATGGCCAATGTCTACTTTACTAGAAATGGACAAGCTTCTTAATCTGAAGAAATCAGATTCTTCTCTTTAGTAAATAATCTCTTAATTTGCTTATCTGTATGCCTCTTTGATTTTTTTTTTCCTCTTATGGATCACTCACCTTATAAAAAAAAAAAAAGTAAGAGGGCTTCATTAGATTTTTCTGTCCAGACTTGCAAATGCAGATCTTGGTTACTCAAAGGCTGACCAAACCAGTAACACAAAAACAAATGATTTTAATCCTAGCACTTGGGAGGCAGAGGCAGGTGGATCTTTGTGAGTTCAAGGCCAGCCTGGTCTACAGAGTGAGTTCCAGGACAGCTGGGGCTACAGGGAGACCCTGTCTTGAAAAGACAAAAAAAAAAAAGAAAAAAAAAAAATGATCATAAATGGCTGACATTTGAATTGGCAAAATGTCTGTCTTTTTGTAAGGTCACAAACTGAAATCCACTAATATCAAAAACTCTTTCAAAGGAGTAAGAAATAAGCCTTTTTGTCTTCCCTTTCAAATATAATAGGACTTCAAGCACTGGAAAGTCACACTGCATTCTCAATGAACTAACTAAAAATTATTTGAGTCAATAACAAATAACAGCATATTTTATTTCAAGAACTTATTCCTAATCATTGAATATTCAAAAATTTACCGTATCCGATTTTAGCTTCATAACTGTGTTTCAGAAGGAAAAATACTCAGCTTCCTAGACCACCTAGAATGTATCCCAGAATGTACACACGCCAGGCCAAATATCACAACTTCGGTGGTGACAATTCAAGACAAAACTGAGCCATCTCCTAGCTAGAAAAGTTTTTAAATTTTTATTTAAAAAAATGTTAAGAACAGTAAAATAAAAGGAAGCTCGACAATTTGCTTTACACAAAGCTAAAATAGTACATAAATCCTTCAAAACCAATTTTGCTTCTAAATCGTTACTCAAAACAAATTCAATGTGAACTATAAAGCTCCATTTTTTTCTAATAGTAAATGAATCTGTCTAGACTTTCTCCCTCTTAAAACTCACTTTTAACTTATTTAAATGGTTGCTCTAGTTGAGCCTCTCTTTAGTTTTTAAGCTTCTCCTAAGTTTTCAAAAGGAAATATTTAGTGTAATTTGTTAACAAAAGAAAAGAAAGTATAGAATGCTCTGTGAGCAACATTTATGACTGAATTGTCTCAAAACTTCATCTTAATTAAAATGCAATAACAAGGCCACTGTTTAACATTTCTATCAACCTAACAAGTACAGCTGACTTCACTGTAATTTCCCCGGTCAGCTCCACAAATACAATTAGATTTTTTTTAATTAAAAATTGATCAAAAAAAATTGATCTAACTTGCTTTGTAAGTAGTAAAAAAAAATAATAAAGAAAAATAAAATATCTCCTTTATTCTGAAACTAGAGGGGAAAAAAATACCAATTACAGACAAAATTTTTTTTTTTAATGCTTTACAGGAAGACCTAAAACTTTTCAGCATGTAAGTGCTTTGTTTTCTCATAGTGGTTAAGTGCAATCAGGCATGTGACTCACTACGCATATTTTATCAGAGTTAAAGAACACATTCAGCCATGTTCTGCCACAGGTAAGAACCACCTCCCTTTATCAGTTCAAGAAATAGCCAGAAGCAAACTTAAAATCACAAGTTACCTTCAAACTTTCTTTGTCTTTAGATTTCGTCCTTTCAGCTTGAAACTAAAAAGCAATCCGGCAAGTTTTATGCTGTTAAAATGGCTCCGGTAGATTGGGGAAGTGGTGTCTGTGCTTCAGCCTATGAGTCATACGTGAAACTAAGTGTTTCTAAGGGAGGCACGCCCATGTTGCTGTGGACCCAATTATTGTGCTAGGTCAAACATGCAAATGTGCAGGCAAAAAAAAAAAAAAAAAAACAACAACAGGGGAAAGGTACAGGACAGGAGGGAGAGCCAAGGAGCAAAACTTACCTAGATTGAAATATTACTAACTCAAGTTAACTGCATATTTTAATATGAAAAGTATAAAACAGAATGAGAATCTATAAGGAAGTGAAATTAGTACAACTATGAAAGGAAAGGAGTGTGAGAAGATGGGAGAAGACAGCAAACTGTGGGTCTTAAGGTAGCAACTAACTGGTGCGTCTAAGCTGGCTATTCATTAACCCTCATATGCAGGGATATATGGCTATGTAATCTGGAAAAGCTAGCAAACTGCAATACCACATGCAGACTTACAGGTTCTCTAAACAGATAAAATCCACTAGAAAATCCAAAGTTCAGTGGAAAAATATGTTCCCATTAATATAGTTAAAAGAACTTGCAAAAATCCATGTTAGAAAGTCCAACATAACAAAATGATTTTAAGATTTCTATTTTTTTATTATGGGGGTGCACATAAGTGCAGCTGCCTGGGGCTAGAGCAGCTTGATGCGGACGTAAGAACCAGGATGCAAAAGCAGTAGGCACCCTTATCCTCTGAGCCATCTTGCCAGCCCTAAGCAAAAGGACTTTTAAATAGAACTATAAGCTCAATAAATCTTTTAAAAAAACATTACCAATGTTTATATTAGTTTGTATACAAACGATAGCCACAGCTTTACCTTCGAAACAAACTTTTCTGTGTGTGTCACAAGCCTTCCATGTGCCAGACACCCTGCTGTAGCAGTGGATGCACTGCACATGGATGGGCAAATCTGATGAGCAAACAACTAAGGCCCATGAAGCAATGTGCAACAAGATGCTCAAGCCACCAAAATACTACTACAACCACCCTGGCCCCTCAGGAAGCATTCATTATTAATTAATTCTAAGAAACAACTTTTTTTTTATTTTATTTATTTTTGTATGTGTATGAATGTACTGTCTGCATGTAGGTCTGTGCACCCGTGTCGTGCAATGCTGCAGAGGTCAGAAGAGGGTCTCGGATTCCCCTGGAACTTGAGTTCTCCTGGAATTTGAGTTACAGACGGTTCTTAGCCGCCATGTGGGTGCTGGGGATGGAACGCAGGTCCTCTGCAAGAGCAGTCGGTGCTCCCAACCGTTAGGCTATGTCTCCAGCCCCCTCTAAGAAGCAACTTAATCAAAACAACTTAAAACAACTATTTATTCCATCTCACTGAATACTGTATAGTTTATCTTTTTACTAAAATAATCACTAAGTTTAACAAATTAATTTTTTTGGTCTTTTTTTTTTTTTTTTTTTTTTGAGACAGGGTCTCCCTGTAGCCCCAGCTGTCCTGGAACTCACTCTGTACACCAGGCTGGCTTTGAACTCACAAAGATCCGCCTATCTCTGCCTCCCAAGCACTAGGATTAAAGGCGTGCATCACCACGCCTGGCTAACAAATTAATTTTTTTTAACTATGTAAAAGAAGGGCTGGGGAGATGGCTCAGCAGTTAACAGCTCTGACTGTTCTTACATAGGACCCAGGTTTGGTTTCCAGGCACCTATAGAGTGGGTAACACTCCCCTGTACCTCCAGTTGCAGGGGATCCAACACCTTCTTCTGACCCCCATGGGCACTGCACAACACCGGTGCACTTACATATATGAAGGCAATATACTCATACACATAAAATAAAAGTAATAAATTTTTTTGGTGTTTTTGAGACAAGGTCTCCCTGTACCCCCAGCTGGGCTGGAACTCACTCTGTAGACCAGGCTGGCCTTGAACTCACAGAGATCCACCTGCTTCTGCCTCCCCACTGCTGGGATTAGAGGCTTGTGCCACCACGCCCAGCCAAAAATAATAAATAACTTTTTTAAAAAAACTTTGTAAAAGAGCTGGGCATGGTGGCGAATACCTTTAATCCCATCAGAGGCAGGTGGATCTTTGTGAGTTCAAGGCCAGCCTGGTCTACAGAGTTCCAGGCCAGCTGGAGCTACAGGAAGACCCTGTCTCAAAAACACGAAAAAAAAATTTTTTTTTTCTCTTTTACGTAGGGTTTGTGTGTGTGTGTGTGTGTGTGTGTGTGTGTGTGTGTGTGTGTGTGTATTTGAGACAGGGTCTCCCTGTAGCCCCAGCTGGCCTGGAATTCATTCTGTAGACCAGGCTGGCCTTGAATTCACAGAGATCCGCCTGTCTCTGCCTCCCCAGTGCTGGGATTAAAAGTATGCACCACCATCCCTGGCTAAAAAAATAAATTTTTCAATGGCCAAATGTCATATTTACCTTACTCTAGTTCACTTAATCCAGAATGAATATTTAGAACCTATAAAGTAAGGACCAAGCTTCTCTGAGCAGTTAAGGAAGTCCATCGCTCACTGGAAAGCCCCCCAACGTGTTTCCCACAGCTGAAATAGTTTGGGCAATATTCATATAAACCTAATCTGACTTTTTAAATACTTATTATTTTTATTTTACATGTATGAGTGTATTGCCTGCATGTTTGTATGTGGACCTGTGTGGTGCAGTGGCTGCAGAGGTCCGAAGAAGGAGTTGGATTCCCTGCAACTGGAGTTACAAGTGGCTGTAAGCCATCATGTGGGGGTGCTGGGAACTGAAGCCAGTCCATCTGCAAGAGCAGCCAGTAAGTGCTCCTAACTGCTGAACCATCTCTCCAGCATCCAATATGATGTTTCGTTTTGTTTTTTTTAAATACAGGGTCTCCCTTTAGCCTCACTATGGAGACCAGGCTGGCCTTGAACTCACAGACATCCAACTGCTTCTACCTCCTGAGTGCTGGGATTAAAGGTATGAACCACCATACCCGGCCAAATCTGATTTTGTTTTTTATTATGTCCTAGGCATGAAACAGCTTTGGCCACCAAAGTGGGCATCAAGCTAGGATGAACAAAGGACTACAATCTGCTCTGCCCCTGACTGATATAAGAACACCACCACCAAAGAGGTGTCTCTTTGCCCATTGCTAAGGGGAACAAATGTGATTTTTTTAAACTAACTGGATACAAAATTATAAGTTTAAATTTTTTTTTAATTTTTATTTATTCTTGTATGTGTATAAATGTACTGTCTGCATGTAGGTTTGTGCATCCGTGTCATGCAATGTCGCAGAGGTCAGAAGAGGGCATTGGATTCCCCTGGAACTGGAGTTAAAGACGGTTCTCAGCCACCATGTGGGTGCTGGGGATCAAACCCAGGTCCTCTGCAAGAGCAGTCGGTGCTCTTAACCACTAGGCCATCTCTCCAGCCCCCAAATTATAAGTTTTTTAAAAAAGAGTAAAAGGATGGTATCAAAATAAATGACAGAGCTGATTTTATTTTTATTGTTATTTTTGGAGGGTTTTTTTGAGACAAGGTCTCCTTGTAGCCTCAGTGGCCTGGAACTTGCTGTGGAGACCAGGCTGTCCTGATCTCACAGAGAGCCACCTGCCTCTGCTTCCCAAGTGCTGGGATTAAAAGTATGTGCCACCACATCAACATTAGTATGCTTTCCAAAAGTGAAAGGCAGGAACAGGCATGGCACGTGCCTTTAATCCCAGCACTAGGGAGGTAGAGGCAGGTAGATTTCTGTGAATTTAAGACCAACCTGGTCTGCATAGTGGGTTCCAGGCCAACCAGGGCTGCATAATGAGATTTTGTCTTTAAAAAAAAAAAAAAAAGTGAAAGGCATAATGGTACATGCCTATAATCCAAGCCTCAGCTACTTAGCAAATCTGAGGCCAGTCTGGGCTATGTTAGACCCTGTCTCAAAAAACAAAGATAGGTAACATAAAATGTGTATGTGTGTGTGTGTGTGTGTGTGTGTGTGTGTGTCTGTGTGTGTGTGTATGATATATTAAAAGGTAAGCTTCAGCGACCAAGAAAATCCATTAAAAGGACTTGATTATTTGACAATTCCAAATACCTGGTATTTGGAATCTGATTCACTTCTGATGAAAGGCTTAAGGGGAAAATAATTACCAATCTTTATCACACATATTCTCAAGAAGATAATTCTAAGGGCTACCCTTTCCCACCCGTGTACTTAATAGAAATTTTTTTAATAGAAATATTATTTATACCTACTAAAGGAACTGGATCCCAGTTCCATTCAGACCACAGATTGCTAGGTAAACCATTTAGCACAAGTTCTAAAATCAGTCTACTGGGGTTAAAATCCCAGAGTGGTTTCCTATTATCTATGTGCTCCCAAATGATCATTCAACAGTTATATGCCATTTTCTTTAAAGGAAAGATTTACTTTGGCTCACTATTCGAGGTAATACAGCCCTTTAAGGCAGGGAGACATGGCAGGAACATGTGGCTAAGATGCTTCACCTCCTCATATTTCAGTGGAACATGAGTAGAGCCTTATTTTGCCTTGAGTGCTGAGATTATAAGCAAGCACCACTCATTCATCTTGTGCCATCACTATACAGACTGTGCCCACTACACATGATTACTTTAAGGGTAAAAAAAATTAAAATCTGTATATTGCCATTGCTATCCAGATCATATGAAGAACTAAGTTTAAAAAAATAGGAAAATACCCAGTTTTCATAAAATGGACATCAGGACACATCACAAAAAGTAGAGATATGTATGACAAAAAGCTCACACATAAAAACCACTAACAAGCCAAGGTATGGTGGTGCCCACCTTTCATCCTAGCACTTGAGAGGCAGAGGCAGGCAGATAACTGTGAGTTCAGGCCAGCCTGGTCTACATACTGAGTTCCAGGACAGCTGGAGCTACAGGGAGAACCTGTCTCAAAAAGACAAAAAAAAAAAAAAAAAAAAAAACTGATAATACCAACTGCTGAGGATATAGATCAATTATAATTTGTTTGTACAAGCATGTCTACATTGTTTGTTATGTACATAAGTCCAGGCTTATGAAAAACCACTGGTCTTCACAAGTAGCTATTCAAAAACGATACGTGTTAATTATTTGATAATCTTGGAAGGCTGTAGAGGGGAGACCTTTTATCTCTTTTTTTTTTTGTCTTCTTGAAACAGGGTCTCCCTTTAGTCTCGAAGGAGCACCTTTTATCTTTTTGTTTGTTTTTTGTTTTTTGTTTTTGAGACAGGGTCTCCCTTTAGTCCCAGTTGGACTGGAGCTCTCTCTGTAGACCAGGTTGGCCTTGAACTCATAGAGATCCGCCTGTCTCTGCCTCCTGAGTGCTGAGATTAAAGGCATGCCCCACCATGCCCAGCACTAAAGATGGTTTTTAGCTGCCATGTGGGTGCTGGAAATCAAACCTGGATCCTCTGCAAGAGCGGTCAGTGCTCTTAACCACTGAGCCATCTCTCCAGCACAAGGCACCTTTTATCTTTTATACTGAGAGTAAACTAAGTTCTTCCCTTGCCTCACATTTGGAGGCTAAGGGAGGAGGGTCATATAGTAAGACCTTGTTAAAAATAAAACAGGCAATAGCCAGGCGGTGGTGCATGCCTTTAATTCCAACACTCGGGAGGCAGAGGCAGGTGGATCTTGTGAGTTCAAGGCCAGCCTGGTCTACAGAGCGAGCTACAGGCCAGCTGGGACTAAAGGGAGACCCTGTCTCAAAAAGACCAAACAAAACAAAGCAAAACACAGAGCTGTCCCTTTCCCTACCACCAACTGCAGTCTTCCTAAAGAATTACTAACAATAATGATCATGGTTTGTGATGGGAAACAGGAAGGAGAGAGGCAGGGAAAGAGGGATGAAACAACTCTGAAGCAAAATAAAAAGCTAGTCTTATCAGCACTCATCTGAAATCCCAATACTGGAGGCTAAGGCAGAAGGACTACAAGTTTGAGAGTAGCTAACTAAAAATCCTAGGTAATGACTAGGCTGATTGTCAATTTGATTAGATCACAAAATGCCTCAGGGATTAGTGAAATGCACCTCCTGTTCTGTGATGGCTTTCCAGAAACAATTAGATCATGAGAGTTCTGTTGAATCAATGATGTAGTTATGAAGGCTTTACAAGGAGATGGTAAAGGTAGGAGGTGGGGTCAAGCTGGAGGAAGTAAGTCACTGGAGCTGTGTCCTTGAGGCTACATATGGGATTGGCCTCTTTCTGTATCCCTCCTTTCTTTCCTGTTTGCCAAGAAGCCAAGAACAGCTCCACCCCACACTCCTGCTGTCTGGACTGAATCCTCTGAAATAATAAACCAAAATAATCCTTTCCTTCCTTTAATTGTTGATGGCAGTATTTGGACAAAGTGACCTGAGTGATTACGCCACCTAAAAATTTTTGAAAGTTGGGGGTGGAGAGATGGCCTAGCAGTTAAGAGCATCGACTGCTCTTGCAGAGGACCCAGGTTTGATTCCCAGCACCCACATGGTGGCTGAGAACCATCTTTAACTCCAGTTCCAGGGGAACCCGACACACTCTTCTGACCTCTGAGGCATTACACGCCCTCTTCTGACCTCTGCAGCATTGCACAGACACAGGTGCACAAACCTGCACACATACAAAATAAAAAATTTTTTTAAAAATTTTGAAAGTTACACTATCTGTCACAGTATTCAAGGCTTTCAAAATCTGACTTGTTTTTTACCTTTTCCAGCCCTAATCTCCCACCCACCATCTCTAGCCATGTCTTTCCTTCTCTCTCACATATACATGTGAAACACACACATGAGCATATACACTTGCATGTGCATACTCTAGACCTACAGAAACCTTCTGGAATGCTGGAATTATGCCATTCCTATTTGTTACCCTTCCTTACTATTAGGTCTGGGCTTCCCAGAATATCAAGGGACACAGACGCCCACTTCCTCCAGAGGCTGTCAATCTTCTGACCACTTCCTCAGTACCGGAGGCCTCACCCCCTGGCTATAAGTGGGTGGGCC
Organism: Rhizomys pruinosus; assembly: GCA_009823505.1. Classification (NCBI taxonomy): domain Eukaryota; kingdom Metazoa; phylum Chordata; class Mammalia; order Rodentia; family Spalacidae; genus Rhizomys; species Rhizomys pruinosus. Next base: position 3,714,655 of record VZQC01008741.1, on the reverse strand, counting down.
CCAGGAGCCATCTCTCTCTCTCTCTCTGCCTACCATGCTGCCTGGTTCCACCACGTGTCTGTAGGCTGCCCCTATAGGCAGCCCTTGCTGGTAATTACACATGGAAGTAAATATTGTTCCTGGCGTGACTTAAGCCTCATGTGCCTTTTTATCTGGGGGCTGGGGCTGGGGATACATGGCTTTTTATAACCTAACACTTACCACTGTTTCCTGGGCTTGACTACCGTGTTCCTATAACGCAAGTCTGTCCACTAAACAGCCATCCTTAAGTCTCAGTTCAAACGTCTCTTCTGCATAAAGATTCCCTCCTTGGACCTACATGTAATACTGCAAACATATTATTGCAAGATGGAACACCCCAGAGATCCTCGCTACCAAGTCCAGTGCTTTCTCAATTATCCTTAACACTTAGATTCCATTTTAAATAACATTTTTACTGATTATTTGAGAATTTCATATAGTATATCTTGATCATATTCATAACCTCCCCCATGCGTGCACCACCATGCCTGGCCCACTCAGATTCTTATAACAACCTTTGGGAACATACATTTGAGTTATTATAATAAAGATTAAAACATCAATTCATTCTGGTAGCAGTTTAAAAATAAGAAAAAGATGTCACGCATGTTGGCACATACCTGTAATCCCAACACTGGGGAGGCAAAGGTAGGAGGATAGCCAGATAGTTCAAGGCCAACTTAGTAAACATTGACTTCCAAGCCAGCCAGGGTTCAAATGAGACCCTGTCTCAATAAAAAAGGAAGGGAAGGAGTCTATAGAAAAAATTGTTTTCTTGATGTTACGGACATAAAATTAAGCACTGACTAAAGGTACTCTTAATCATTCATTATTTAACAAATGTTCACCAAGCACTTAGTTTGTTGTGTCAGACACTGTTCTAGCCCAGGCTATACAGTAGTGATCAAGAGAGACATATTGTTGGTAAGTGATCCTTTGGGGTCTATATGAAAATGATCTTGGGGAATGATAATCATTACTGTAAACTTAACCAAGTGGTAGCTTCAACTACAGCTGTTGTACAAACGTGGTTTCAATGCTTAAGCAAATTAATACATTGGCTGACACCTGAAAAAGAGCTGCTGATATAGCAAATGCTTTTTTTTCTATGCCTGTCCAGAAAGTGAACCAGAAAATTCATCTGGCAAGACAACAATTCATTCACTATCTTTTTTTTTTTTTGGTCTTTTTGAGACAGGGTCTCCCTTTAGTCCCAGCTGGCCTGGAGCTCCCTAATATAGACCAGGCTGGCCTTGAACTCACAGAGATTTGCCTGCCTCTGCCTCCTGACTGCTGGGATTAAAGGTGTGTGCCACCGCACCTGGCCAAACTCACTATCTTACCGGATGGGTATATCAGCTCTCCAGTCGTATGTCATGGTAAGCTGAGGTGCTTGTTGAAGACATGGGGAATACAGAACAGGAACCAGAAGGCAGTTATTAAGGCTAGCTGCTAACACATGACCAGTTACAGAAACATAACTATTTCCTCCCCCCCCCCCTTTTTTTTTGGTCTTTTCGAGACAGGGTCTCCTTGTAGCCCCAGCTGGCCTGGAGCTCACTCTGTAGTGCTGGGATTAATGTGTGCGCTACCATGCCTGGCCCATTTCCGTCCTTAACTAATGATTTTAAAATGTCTGACCACCACTGACCAATGCATATTTTTCAGTGACAGTCTGTAGCAGTGGAAGCTGTGAAGTGTGCTAGGGTAAGCATTTGTCCTGTGTGGTAACTTCCTTCAGTGTAACAACATTAATCTGACCTATAGTACATACACACAATTTAACTGGTACTTGAAACACGTTTATGTTAATTCAACAAAATAACTAAGTTAAAAGATTATTTTGGTACATCTTTTTAGTGTCTTATCAGTGGGTTGATTCATTTTTTACATTAATCAGTGTCTTATGACCAAGAATATTGCTTCAATTTTTTATTTATTATTTTTATGTGTATGAGTGTACTATCTGCATGTAGGTTGGTGCACCCGTGTCGTGCAATGCTGCGGAGGTCAGAAAAGGGTACTGGATTCCCCTGGAACTGGAGTTAAAGACAGTTCTTAGCTGCCATGTGGGTGCTGGGAATTGAACCCGGGTCCTCTGCAAGAGCAGTAGGCGCTCTTAACCACTGAGCCATCTCTCCAGCCCAGTGGATTTTTTTTTTTTTAATTACAAAAGAACCACATAGTTTCTACTGAAAGGCTTCAAAACTCCCAAAGATTAATTTCCAACTTAGAGTTTGTTTTTATTTTCAATCTATGACTTGACTGGTATTAAAGCTGCTATTTGATAGTGATTAAATATGTTGTTTGATATACATCTGTTTGGTTCAGCAAACAAACTGAAACGATTGTAATAGACAGTGTTTTCTCTCTCCCGTCAGTGTTGCTGGTTTGTGAGCATAGTTTACAACAATGAAAGCCTGCATAACCTCCTTAAAAAGGTGTGGCATCCAATTCAGATCTCTGTCCTGATTTTAAAGCTGATTAGTGTAGTGCTATTAAGATTTTGTTTGGGGCTGGAGAGATGGCCTAGCGGTTAAGAGCACTGACTGCTCTTGCAGAGGACCCAGGTTCAATTCCCAGCACCCACATGGCGGCTGAGAGCCATTTTTAACTCCAGT
>VZQC01008741.1:3688420-3711483 GCA_009823505.1 Rhizomys pruinosus | reverse complement strand
TTTTTTTTGTCTTTTTGAGACAGGGTCTCCCTGTAGCTCCAGCTATCCTGGAACTCACTATGTAGACCAGGCTGGCCTTGAACCCACAAAGATCCACCTGCCTCTGCCTTCCAAGTGCTAGGATTAAAGGTGTGTGCTACCAAGCCCAGCCTCTAGATTTCTTGTTGTTGTTGTTATTATTATTTGGTTATTTTTGAGACAGGATCTCCCTGTAGCCCCAGCTGGCCTGGAATTCACTTTGTAGACCAGGCTGGCCTTGAACTCACAGAGATCCGCCTGCCTGTGCCTCCAGAGTGCTGGGATTAAAGGCGTGAGCCACCATGCCCAGCTAGATTTATTTTTAATTTATGTGAGTGTTTTGCTTGTATGTATGTCACATGTATGCAATGCCTGTAGAAATCAGAAGAGGGAGTTGCATCCCCTAGAACTGGAGTTATGGACGGTTGTTAACTGTCCTGTGGATTCTGGGAATCTAAACTGAGTCCTCGGCAAGAGTAAACAACCAGCGCTCTTAAGCAGGAAGCCATCTCTCCAGCCCCATGGAAGGGATTTTCTACTTGAAGGTTTTGTTGAGAAGGGAGGGAAAAGGAACTGTTGTTTAACAAAACTACCTTCTCTGCTGCCAAGAACAGTTCACTGTGTATACTGTAACTTTATACAAGGTTCTCTATAGTAACTGGTAACCTACTTGAAGACAGGTATCATGCAGCTTCAATGACCTGCTGTGCTTTTAGACAAACTACCTCACATGACCATAGGATTGGAGGTTTCATTTGGTTTTGAGACAGTGTCTGTCCTATAGCCAAGGGTGGCCTGGAACTCTCTATGTAGCTAAGGCAAATCTCAAACCTATAATCTTCCTGCCTCGGCTTCACAAATGCTATCAACTTTCACTTTTTTTAACATTACATATTTTTTTAATTTTATTTATTTATGTATGTGTATGAATGTACTATCTGCATGCAAATCTGTACACCCGTGTCGTGCAATGCCTCGGAGGTCAGAAGAGGGTCTCGGATTCCCCTGGAACTGGAGTTCTCCTGGAATTGGAGTTTCAGACGGTTCTCGCCGCCATGTGGGTGCTGGGGATCGAACCGGGTCCTCTGTAAGAGCGGTCAGCAAGAGTGGTCAGCGCTCTTAACGGCTAGGCCATCTCTCCAGCCCCCTTAACATTACATATTTTTTTATTATTACACTTCCATCATGCACAGTGAAGGTCAGAGGACAACTTGTGAAAGTTGGTTCTCTCCTTCCACCATGTTCTAGGAATTGAACTCAAGTCCTCAGGCTTAGTAGACGTACTGAGTATCTCAATGGCCCCTCCACCTTTGAGACAGTCTCTCCCTGAACTTGGAGTTCATCAATTGGGCTAGGCTGGCTAGCCAATGAGCTTCAAAGATCTGTCTGTCTCCTCCCCTATCCCTACTCCCCTAACCCCCAGGCTAGCCATGCCCTACCTGATTTTTCTGGGGGTTCTGGGGATCCAACGCAGGTCTTCATGAGTGCAAGGCAGTGTACTTTACCAACTAAGCCATCTCCTCAGCCACTTTGTTTTGGTTTTGGGTTTGGGTAGTACTAGGAATTAAACCCAGGGCCTTACATATGGCAGGCAAGTACTCTACCACTAAGCTATTCAGCCCTATTGTATGCTTTGATAAAATACCAAAAAGCACAAAGAACAGGGAATTTTAGAGATTTATTTCAGTTCTGACATCTGACTCTCTATCTTAAGTTCTCAGTTTAGCTGTTGCAAAATGAGAACAAAAATCATATTAAGGAGGTATTTTAAGAAGTCTTGGGCCAATGAGATGGGCCGAGGGTGAAGGATCTTTCTGCCAAGACTGAAGACCTGAGTTCCATCCCCAGTAGGAGAGAGCCAACTCCAACAATTTTTCCTCAAACATCCACATGAACACTTTGACACACACACACACACACACACACGCACACGCGCACACACACACACACACACACACACACACACACACACACAAACAGAGCCATTCAGGCCCCATGCTGGGTGCCAGTTGTAAGGGTTAGTTCCATGGTAGAAAAGGCCATGGGGGCCAGGCGTGGTGGCGCATGCCTTTAATCCTAGCACTTGGGAGGCAGAGGCAGGCGGATCTTTGTGAGTTCAAGGCCAGCCTGATCTACAGAGTGAGTTCCAGGACAGCTGGGACTACAGGGAGACCCTGTCTCANCATGGGGAAAGCATGAAAGCATAGCCCAAGGACACATGGTAGATAGAGTGCAATTCCAAGAACAAAGTGGTGCTTTATTCCAATGCAACATGTTGTTATATAGACAGCGTGACATCACCTCCTAGCAACCAATCCCGGACACTTGTATCATCATGTCATCCCAATTTGTGGGCATAAACAGAGAGGTCCTATGACCCTCATTTGTGCCTCTAGGACATATTGGCTGGAATGTTAGCTCACATACATACCTAAGCTCATGCGCACGCGCACGCACACACACATGCACACACACACATACACACACGTACACACACACGGGTTTGGGGTTTTTTTCTCTTTTTTATTTTTTTTAATTTTTTTAAATTTTATTTATTTTTGTATGTGTATGAGTGTACTGTCTGCATGTAGGTCTGTGCACCCGTGTCGTGCAATGCCGCAGAGGTCAGAAGAGGGTCTCAGATTCCCCTGGAACTGGAGTTCTCCTGGAATTGGAGTTACAGACAGTTCTTAGCTGCCATGTGGGTGCTGGGGATCGAACCCGGGTCCTCTGCAAGAGCAGTCAGTGCTCTTAACCACTAGACTATCTCTCCAGCCCTTTTTTGTCTTTTTGAGACAGGGTCTCAAAAAGGTCTCTGTAGCCCCAGCTGTCCTAGAACTCACTATGTAGACCAGGTTGGCCTTGAACTCCCGAGATCTGCCTGCCTCTGCCTCCTGAGTGCTGGGATTAAAGACATGTGCCCCCACGCCTGCCTACAAACACAGTTTTAAAAACTAAAAGAAAAATCTTAATTTCTTTTGTGTGTGATCTGAACTCACCTGTATATGTATGGGGATTTGAACTCAGGTCCTCCACTTGTAATCAAGTCCTCTTAACTGCGGTATATATATGGGGATTTGAACTCAGGTCCTCCACTTGTACATCAAGTCCTCTTAACTGCTGAGTCATGTCCCCAGGCCCTCATCATCAAATTTTTGTATTTTGTAGGAAGCAGTATATAAAATTACTGGTCAGTAATGTGAATTTGAAAAATTTCAAAAATTCAATTATAGCGTTTATACTCTAATAATAATTTTTTTAAAACAGCACTTGCCTAGCACATGTGAAGTCCTACTTTCAATTCTCAGCAAAATAAAATAACATAAAACAAAAGCTGCATTATTCTAGAAACATTCTTTTATCTTATGACAGGATATTCAACCAAAGAGGCTTTTAGCCCAAGTTTAAAAAGAGACTTTTAACACCAAAACCCTATTTTATTTTTTATTTATTTATTTTTTTTTTGCGTATGTCACTATGTCACTGTTGACCATGGAGCCCAAGCTGCTCTTGTACTCTTTTATCCTCCATCCACCTTGAGATTAATGGAATTACAGGAATTTACAACCATGTCCGGCAAAACTCAATGTTTTTAAAATCTAAAAGCAAGACAACTATCTTTGTTATAATTAAATTTAAGGCAGTATGACAGAAGGCAAGCCTCTTTTTTTTTTTGTCTTTTTGAGACAGGGTCTCCCTGTAGCCCCAGCTGTCCTGGAACTCACTCTGTAGACCAGGCTGGCCTTGAACTCACAAAGATCCGCCTGCCTCTGCCTCCCAAGTCCTAGGAGCGCCAACCGCTCTTACAGAGGACCCGGGTTCGATCCCCAGCACCCACATGGCAGCTGAGAACCATCTGAAACTCCAATTCCAGGAGAACTCCAGTTCCAGGGGAATCCGATACCCTCTTCTGACCTCCGCCGCATTACACGACACGGGTGCACAAACTTGCATGCAGACAGTACATTTATACACATACAAAAATAAATAAAATATAAAATAATAAAAAATTAAAAAAATAAAAATAAAACAGATTCTACTTATAAAAGATTAAGAAAAACAGTATTCTGGCTTTAATTCTTTTTTATTTTACTTTATTTTTTGAGACAGGAGCTCAATGTAGCCATGGCACCCTAGAACTTGCTGGGTACACCTGCCTGCCCTTGAACTCACAGAGATCTGCCTGCCTCTGCCTTCCAAGGGCTGGGATTCAAGGTGTGCACCTTCAAGCCCAGTGGCTTTAATTCTTCTATTCCGATGCCTTTGATTCTAACTCTTGATTGCTTGTAGGCTGGTGGCTTATTTTGCTGACTTCTTGGACCTCACTCACAGAACCCTTAGACTCCTAAGACTAAAATCTAGCAACATGAAAATAACTACCTATAATTATTAGCTTTGCTCTTTGATAAAAGAATAACAAAATATAAATAGAAAAGTAGGGGAATCATTTTTTTGTTTTTTAATGCACTGCCAAGTGAGCAGCAGACATGGCAGTAAGGGAAAAGGAGAAGGAAGGTAAGGACTCAGGACTGGAGAGATGGCTCAGTGGGTAAGGTCTCAGGGCTGGAGAGATGGCTCAGTGGGTAAAGCATGTGCTGTGCAAACACACAGACCTGAGTTCCGATCCCCAGCACCAACATAAAAAGGCCAGTTTTATACACCTACGGTCCTAGCCCTGAGAGCTAGAGATAAAGGAAATGCTGACGTTTACTGCCCAGCCAAACTAGTCAAAAGCCTCCTAATCTCAAGGGAATGAGATGGAGAACAAAGAGAATACCAGACTTCCCTGGCCTCCACATCCTGGGGCACAGTGCATGCAAATACATGTATTCAAATACATGCATACCTAACACTAACACACACACACACACACACACACACACACACACACACTTCTTATTATACAACAGAAATGAAGGAACTAACATTAAGGCTGAGTGTGGTGGCCTTTAATCCCCCAGCATTCTGAAGGTAGAGGCCAGTCCTGTCGACATAGCAAACTCTAGGCCAGCTAAGACTACATAGTAAGTAGGAAAAAAAAAAAAAAAGGAAAATGCCATTAGCAGTTTGCTCTATAGCCTAATGGTTAAGAGCACGAGCTTTGGAGCAGATGAGTACAGCCTAAGTCTCAGTTCTACCATTAACTAACTTGGCTGTTCGTAAAAGGGATGGTGATAATCCTATTTCACAAAATAATTCACTTAAATTCTTTATTATGGTACTAAGATTTACATGATCTCAAACACTTAACAAAAAAGAATAAAATAGCAGTACATGATTAATATCAGCCAACAAAAAGGAATCATCAAGCACAACCTAATGACTCTCAAAAGCATTATGATGAAAGAAACCAGTATTAAAAGCTTACACAGTATGATTCCACTTATATGGTCTTTAATTTATTTTTACTTTATGTGTATGAGGGTTTTATCTGCATGAATGTAAGTATACCTGTGTCATGCAATGCCTACAGAAGGGGTGAAATTTCCTGGAACTGTAGTTAGGGATGGTTGTTAGCCACTATGTAGGTGCTGAGAACCAAACCTGGGTCCTCTACAAGAGCAGTAAGTGCTCTTAAATACTAAGCCATCTCTCCAGCCCCATACGACCTTTCTTGAAGAGATAAAAAGTATATTGATTAAAAAAAAAAAAAACTCTGTTTTGTTGGTGAGCTGGATTAGGGGGGTAGTATAACCACAGCGAGCACGAGGGAGTTTGGGTGAGGTGAACTGTTCTGTATCATGATTACAGTCATGGTACCATTCTCTTGCTTCAAAATCCTTCCAGCTCCTCTTTTCACATAAAATGACATTGGTCTTATCTCCCAGAACTCCCTGCCGGTTCCCTGGCCTGGCCTTTGCTGTTCTGGTCCACAAACACATCAAGCATTCTTCCAACTCAGATCTTTGAACAAACTGTCCCAAAAAAAAAAAAAAAAAAAAGAAAGGAAAGGAAAAAGGAGAAGGAAAGGGGAAAAGAAAGGGAGCTCTTCTGTTAAATGTAACAGAGGCTTGATAATGCTGAACCATGTGGACTTGCCCTCTTGAACTGCAACCACTTTTGCCATTATTGAAATATGAACACCACATGGAGAGAGACCCTACCCAGGGGAGTAAAGCCACCCTAGGTGTCTCTAGTCCCACCTGACTCAGCCTAAATCTAATTGCCCAAACAAGACAAAATGTAACATATTTGGGGGTTTTTGTTTTCGTTTTTTGTTTTGTTTTTGAAACAAGGTCTCCCTTTTAGTCCCAGCTAGCCTGGAGCTCATTATGTAGACCAGGCTGGCCTAGAACTCACAGAGATGCTGCTGCCTCCCAAGTGCTGGGATTATAGGCGTGTGCCTGCCCAAAATGTAACATATTTGTAAGAACTTTCATTAACTGGTATTAGCTAACAATTTCAGACTATTGCTTTTGATCATTATTTAATCTGTAATACACAATTAGAGATTTAAATGTTAAAGACGGGCTGGAGAGATGGCTCAGCGGTTAAGAGCACCAAGTGCTCTTGCAGAGGACCCAGGTTTGATTCCCAGCACCCACATGGCAGCTAAGAACCATCTTTAACTCCAGTTCCAGGGGAATCCAACACCCTCTTTTGACCTCTGAGGCACTGCAAGACACAGGTGCACCAACCTACATGCAGACAGTACATTCATACACATAAAAAATAAATTTTAAAAAATTAAAGCTTTAAAAAAAATAAATAAATGTTAAAGCAAAAGTACCAGAAGAAAACATAAATCAACAGACAGTCATTGATAAGTAATATGTTTTTCTAGATATAATACTAAAAAAAGAAAAGAAAGTAAAGGAATAGCATTAAGCTCCATAAAATTTTACAAGTATCATAACCAAAGCTAAAGCAAGGGAGCTAGGGGAAAAAATAACAGTCATTTAAAAAGAAAAATATTGCCAGGCACTTGAGAGGCAGAGGCAGGTGGATCTCTGTGAGTTCAAGGCCGCCTGGTCTACATAGAGAGTTCCGGGACAGCTGGGGCTACAGGGAGACCCTGTCTCAAAAAGACCACAAAAAACAAACAAACAAAAACATTTCAAGGTATAGTTTATGCACATGAACATATCTATCGAGAATCAGCAAATGTTTTACAAAAAATAAAGCTCTTAAGGCAGGCATGGTAATGCATGCCTTTAATTCTAGCACTCAGGATGCAGAGGGAGGATCTCTGTGAGTTTGAGGCCAGCTTGGTCTACAGAGCAAGTTCCAGGCCAGGCTAGACCAGGCCAGGCCAGGGCTACATAGTGAGACCCTGTCTCAAAAAAACAAAACAAAATAAAGAAACCCTCCTACTGTACTTAAATTAAAAACTGGGGCTAAGGGCGTAAACAGCTCAATTGATAAGAGTATTTGCCTAGCATGCACAGCACCCGGCACTATAAATCCGACATGGAGACACACACCTATAGTTCTTAAAATCAAAACTGGGGGCTAAGGGAATAAAGAGCTCAATTGGTAAGAGTACTTGCCAATTGGTAAGAGCACCCGATAGCCGGGTGTGGTGGCGCGCGCGCCTTTAATCCTAGCACTTGGGAGGCAGAGCAGGCGGATCTTTGTAAGTTCAAGGCCAGCCTGGTCTACACAGCCAGTTCCAGGACAGCTGGGGCTACAGGGAGACCCTGTCTCAAAAAGACCAAAAAAAAAAGAGCACCCGGCACTGTAGAAATCTGACATGGACACACGCACCTATAGTTCTTAAAGTCAAAACTGGGGGCTAAGGGCGTAAACAGCTCAATTGATAAGAGTATTTGCCTAGCATGCACAGCACCCAGCACTGTATAAATCTGACATGGAGACACACACCTATAGTTCTAGCACTCAGGAGGGTGGGACAAAAGGATTAAACAACTTTGAGGCTCCTCTGAACTAAGTAGCTAGTGCCAGGCCAGCCTAGGTCATTGAATAAAACTGTTTCAAAATGCCAGAAGGAAAGGGGAAAGGAAAAAGGAAAGGAAAAAGGAAAGGGAAAAGGAAAGGGAAAAGGAAAGGAAAGGGAAAGGGAAAGGGAAAGGAAAAGGAAAAGGAAAAGGAAAAGGAAAGGAAAAGAGGAAGGCTAGAGAGATGGCTCAGCAGTTAAGGGTGAGCTCTGCTTTTGCAGAGGACCTGAGTTCAGTTACTGAGCACCCAAGCCTGGCAACTCACAAACACCTATAATTCTAGCTTCAGGGTACCCAAAAGCCCCTTCTGGCCTCTGTGGGCACCCACACACATACACATACACACACAGAGACACGGGTACATACAAGTGATTAAAACTGAATAAATCTTTAAAGAAACAGGTAAGGAAAAAAGAAAGGAGAAACTAGGAAAGGGGAGGAGAGGGAGAGGAGGAGAGAAGTAAAATTAAAAGAAAAAGAAATTATTTGGGCTGGAGATACAGCTCAGTGAGTGACAGAACATTTATGTGCGTAGCATATGTAAGGTTCAATACCCAACACTACAAAAAATAATCAAAACTGGGCTGGAGAGATAGCCTAGTGGTTAAGAGCACTGACGCTCTTGCAGAGGACCCGGGTTCGATCCCCAGCACCCACATGGCGGCTAAGAACCGTCTGTAACTCCAATTCCAGGAGAACTCCAGTTCCAGGGGAATCCGAGACCCTCTTCTGACCTCCACGGCATTGCACGACACGGGTGCACAGACCTGCATGCAGACAATAGACATTCATACACATACAAAAATAAATAATAAAAAAAATAAAATAAAAAATAAAAAAAAATAATCAAAACTAAAATCTTTTTTTTTTTTTTTTGAGACAGGGTCTCCCCGTAGCCCCAGCTGGCCTGGAACTCACTCTGTAGACCAGGCTGGCCTTGAACTCAAAGAGATCCTCCTGCCTCTGCCTCCCCCCAGTGCTGGGATTAAAGGCATGCACAACCACGCCCAGCCTAAAGATGGTTCTTAGCCTCCATGTGGGTGCTGGGAATCGAACTCGGGTCCTCTGTAAGAGCAGTCGGAGCTCCCAACCACTGAGCCATCTCTCCAGGCCCTAAAACTAAAATCTTAAAGACAATATATTATGGATATATTCTTGCTGTACAAGAATGAAGACAAGGTTTCAAATCCCTGGCACTCAAGTTAAAAACAGGCATGGCTGCATGTGCCTATAATCCAAGGCTGAGATGGGCAGATTCCAGGGAGACAGGAAGATCCTGGGAGATTTCTGGCCAGCCAGCCTAGGTAAAATGGCAGGATTCAATGCTGGATGTGGTGGTGCAAGCCTTTAATCTCAGCACTTGGGAGGCTGAGGCAGATGCAGCTCTATGAGTTCAAGGCCAGCCTGCTCTACATAGTCCAGGTCAGCTGGGGCTACAGGGAGACCCTGTCTAAAAAGTGGGGGGCAAAATTCAGGTTCAGTGAGAGACCCTACCTCAAGAGAATAAGGCAGGGCATCCAATAATCTCCATCCCTCTATGAACACACACACACACACACACACTAAAATTGGGGACTGGAGAGATGGCTCGGCCACTAAGGGCACTGGGTGGTCTTAAATGGGACCTGGGTTTGGTTTCCAGCACCCACATGGTGGTGGCTAAGAGTCCAGAGCTCCAGTTCTGGGGGGATCTGATCCCTTCTTCTGGCCTCCATGGGCACTGCACACATGAGGTGTGCTTACATACATGCACTTGTCTCCAAGCCTGATGACCTTGAGTTAGATCCTCAGGACCCATTTGGTGGAAGGAGAGAACCAAATCTCAAAAGCTGTCCTCTGACTTCCATACACATGTATGTGTGAACCAAAGTGCAAGCACACACACACACACACACACGTACTCTCTCTCTAAATACATAAATGTAACAAAACATTTTTAAGTGTGATGACGAAATATTCTAAAATATTAACAGTAAAATCCAGAAAGTAAGCATAAGTGCTCATGTGATTTCACCTTTTCTGTGTTTAAACTTTTTTCATAATAAAATTAGAATTTAAAAATTTGTAAATCAGGCTGGAGAGATGGCTGAGAGGTTAAGAGCACCAACTGCTCTTGCAGAGGACCCAGGTTTGATTCCCAGCACCCATGTGGCGGCTAAGAACCATCTTTAACACCCTCTTCTGACCTCCGAGGCACTGCACGACACGGGTGCACCAACCTACAGGCAGAAAGAAAGTACACTCATACATGTAAAAAATAATAAATTTTAAAAATTAAAAAAAATAAAAAAAATTTGTAAATTAAATCAAATTCTCTTAACAGAAAGTAGACATGAATAGACATTTCACATAAGAAATGTGGCCAAACACAAGGAAAGACACTCATTCTAACAATCTCAGAGCATAAAAACAATACCATTTTTCACCCACTAAATTAGCTGAACGTCAAATGATTAGAAGGGGCAAAAGGGAAACAAATGTTCTCATTCTCTACTCAGAAGAGTGGAGATTATCATTCCAGAAGGCAATTTCACATTCAAAATGTCTCCAAGTATTTCTCCTTTTTTTTTTTCATCCAGAGGTTCAAGTCTAAGAATTCTTTCTAACAAGACAAATATATTCACAAAGAAATAGAAGGATATATGGTATTGCTCAAAGTGGTAAAAAGTTAAAAAACAACTGTTACTGGGGCTGGAGAGATGACCTAGCGGTTAAGAGCACCGACTGCTCTTGCAAAGGGCCCAGGTTTGATCCCCAGCACCCACATGGCGGCTGATAAACCGTCTTTAACTCCAGTTCCAGGGGAATCCGACACCCTCCTCTGACCTGTGTGGCATTGCACAACACGGGTGCGCAAACAGTACATTCATACACATACGAAAATAAATAAATAAAAATTAAAAAACAACCCTTACATCAATCGGGAGCTCTTACAGAAATTATGTCCCATTATATGGAATGTTCCATGTTATTCACTTGTTAAAGTGGTCACCTATGGGTCGGGAAGCTAGCTCAGTGGTAAAATGCAGGCATGAGAACCTGGTCAGCCCCCAGCACCCGTGTAAATGCCAGGTACACAACTGAAACCCCAGCATCCATGTAAACACCAGATACACAACTGTAACCCCAGCACTATGGGGGAGGGGCTCGTTTGCCAGCTATTCTAAGTAAATTGACGAGTATCAGATTCTGTGCAAGACTCTTCATGAAGGGAATATTAAAGTAGAAGGACAGAGAAAGATACCAAATGTCAACCTCTAGCCTCTACTCCACACACATATGTGCACCAGTACACACCACACACACACACACACACACACACACACACAAATGATTGTCTATATAAAGTACATAGACATTCCAGTGACATATGAAGATTACAAAACAGTATAGGTGATTGCACTTTTATACATGAAATAATGGTCAACTAAAACTCAGCAACACTGTACTTGTTCTCTTTGGTCAGATTTTTATCCGTATTTGTTATTTAATGCTATTATTTAATTATCTACTCTGTGCCAGGCACTCACTGTTCTATGGACAAAATATGTTGATTTACCTGTGAACTAAGGTAAACAATTCAGGCATGGTCCCTTGTGCACATACAAAGAAAGTCAACAGAGTAACAGACAATGACCAAGAAAGCCTACCTTAAAGTGATTAGGGTTCGACTCAGTGGAAAGGTGACAGCTGACCTGAATAATGAGCCTTTCAGGGGCTGGAGAGATGGCCTAGTGGTTGGGAGCACCAACTGCTCTTGCAGAGGACCCAGGTTCAATACCCAGCACCCACATGGCGGCTGAGAACCATCCTTAACTCCAGTTCCAGGGGAATCCAACACCCTCTTCTGACCTCCTCGCATTGCTCAAACAGAAACCTAAATGCAGACAGAACATTCATACACATAAAAAATTTTTTAAATTAAAAAAAAATAATGAGCCTCTCAGATGAAGAGGTTTAAGTACTATTAGCAGAGGAAATTACAGGTTCAAAGACAGTGGAGTGTGAAGAAGCTCCTGAGACTGCAGGTGAGAAGTATTCATATAGACACATGACACACCATGAAAAAGGAGCAAAGGGCGGGGGGACTCATGATGGATTCCAGCCTGACCTCAGGCTCCTATGAAGATGGGCATGGTGGCAATCCCAGCACTTAGGAGGTAGAGGCAGTAGGATCAGGAGTTCATGCCCATATGTTTCAGCCACATAGGGAGTTCAAGGCCAACCTGGGTTATATGAGTCCTTGTCTCATACCAGAAAAAGAAAAAGAAAAAAAAAACAAACAAAAAAAACCCACAACCCTAACCATATAGGTGGACAAAATACTAAAAACTGCATACTCAACATACATGTCTCATTTAATCTCCATGATAAAAGCTACTAAATCATCTATCAGGGGCTAGTGAGATGACTCAGGCCATAAAGGTATTTGGCACCAAGACTGGGAACCTGAGATCAATCCTTGGGACCCCACAGGGTGGTAGGAGAAAACTGACCCCCACAAGCTGTCCTCTGACCCCCATTCACGTGCCGTGGCACTTGCTCCACCCCATACACACACAAACACACACACTCGAGTCCTAAACCTAAAAATCTGAATGTAAGTCTTAGATAGTCTCAGTGTTCTCTTATTTCTTTTTACTTTCCAGATGATCAGAAGTTACTCTAACAACAAACAGACCTTCCTACGTAACAGGGCCTCCTGGTGCCTATTATACATCTTCCTGAACACCATAATTACATGAAATCAGTGGGAAATTCCTATCTGTATTCAGTAGATCCTTGTTAAGAAATTAGCAAGGTGTACATTTTTCAAGTATTTCACAGACCCTACAGAAGATGTTTTTAAAATTCATTTTCCTTTTTAAAACCCGTAACTCCTACCAGTGCTTCTTTCTTACTCCCTACATTTTACACCATGCTTCAGGGAAGATTCGTCTGTACCTAACCACGCTATTTCTTCATTTCCCATTCATTCTCCAACGGACCCTAATCTAACTGAATTCTGCTCCTGTATTGACACTAACTATTCTAACTAAAATCAACAGCCTCACAGGCCAAATGCAACTAGCATTTTAAGAACTGCCTTGTACCAATGGAAGCACTGGTTTAGATTATCTGAAGCCATGCCCTCTCTTCCTCTTCCCAAAATTTTGAACTATTCTTTCTCAGTCTTCTTGCCAGGTCTCCTCAGCAATCAACACTGGAGGGCCTGACATCACAAAGTGTTCCCACTACTCCAGATTCCCTGGGCAAATCTATCCATTTTTAGAGCTTCAAACTGCTAAGTCACATAAGGGTTAAAGTCATTTATGTTCAATTACCTTTGATCACTTCCACACCACTTCTCCTACCAAGACACAGTCCCTCCAGAACTACTTAAATAACATTCCTCACAGAAACTCTCACTCCAGCCCATTCTCCCAGCTTGTCATGAGTTTTTATCCACATAAAACTTAAAGTCAGGCCAAAAAAAAGAAAAAGAAAAAAAAAAAAAACTTAAAATCAGCACTGTACTTTTCTTCTTTTTTTTTTTTTTTTTTTTTTTTTTTTTTCTATTTTTCCCATATCTTTTTGGACAACGTCATTCCTGTAGAGTCCTAGAGTCGTGGCCTAGAACTGTCACGGTTAGACCAGGCTGGCCTTTGAACTGAGAAGATCCACTGCCTCGTCCCTCCGCAACTGCTGGGATTAAAGGTGGGGCCCACCACACCTGGCTTAAAGATGGTTCTTAGCCGCCATGTGGGTGCTGGAAATTGAACCCAGGTCCTCTGCAAGAGCAGTCGGTGCTCTTAACTGCTGAGCCATCTCTCCAGCCCCCACTTTTTTTTTTTTAAAGACAGGGTCTCCTGTAGCCCCAGCTGGCCTAGAACTCACTTTGTACACCAGACTGGCCTTGAACTCACAGAGATCCACCAGCCTCTGCTTCCTGAGTGCTAGGATCAAAGGCATGCGCCACCATGCCCAGCGATAATCCATTTTTTTTGAGGAACCATTTTATATTCTGAGCAACAACACGCACAAGGCTTGCAATTTCTCCTTACCAAAAATTGCTATTTTCCGTAGGAAAAGAGTTCCTAAATCAGACAGGAGCTGCGCAAGAATTAAGGTCGATTAAGACAAACGGGAACCTCATTAACTCAAAAGCTTCTGTACATTCAAAGAAAACAATAATGGAAGAGAAATCCCACAGAGTGGGAGGAAACCTTCACTGCAGAAACATCTGACAAAGCATTGATTTCCAGAATATATAAACTACTCAAAAAACAAAGAAGAAAACAAATGACCCACTCAATAGATAGAGCAAAGAACTGAACAGAGACTTCACAAGTGAGAAATTAAGAGATGGCTGAGAAACACCCTCAAGAAGTGTTCAACATCACTAATCATTAAGGAAATGCAAATCAAAACCACTTTAAGATATCATCTTACTCCAATAAGACTGGCTAGGATCAAGAAAACAAATGATACCAAGTGCTGGAGAGGTTGTGGGGAAAGAGGAACACTCATTCACTGCTGGTGGGAATGTAAACTCGTACAGCCACTATGGAAAGCAGCGTGGAGAGCCCTTGGAAGACTTGGAATGAGCTTGCCACCCGACCCAGCCATACCTCTCCTGGGCATGTACCCACTCCTGGGCATCATCCCACCGCAGAGATACATGCACGGCCATGTTTATTTCAGCTCTCTTCACAATAGCAAGGAGCTGGAACCAACCCAAATGCCCCTCAACTGACGAGTGGATAGAGAAAATGTGGTACATCTACACGATGGAGTTCTATGCAGCAGTAAAGAAAGACAACATCACGAGCTTTGCAGGAAAATGGCTGGAGCTATAGGACATCATGCTGAGTGAAGTAACACAGTCCCAGAAAAACAAATGACGAATGGTATACCTCATCTGTGGATGCTAGTGCCAATTACCTAGTTGTTAAGTATTTCTTGTGCATGGCCCCTTGGGCTTTTGTCCAAGCAGTTGGGAGTAATGCATACTGGAAACAACTGAAAGGACTGCATCAAAGAACTGACTGAAACAGTGAACTTTTGCTCAAAACAGTCAACTTCCACATGGAGAATATTGAGAAAGACTGAGAAAGAGATGAAAAGCATGTTTGGCAAAATACATGAGCTCTGGTGGGGTGGGGGGATAGAGTGGGGGACACGGGTCTAGATTTGATAACCTTGTACAAAATGTATATTAAAAAAGAAAAAAAAGGGGCTGGAGAGATAGCCTAGCGGTTAAGAGCGCCGACCGCTCTTACAGAGGACCCGGGTTCGATCCCCAGCACCCACATGGCGGCTGAGAACGTCTGAAACTCCAATTCCAGGAGAACTCCAGTTCCAGGGGAATCCAACACCCTCTTCTGAACTCCGGGGCTTTGCACGACACGGGTGCACAGACTTGCATGCAGATAGTACATTCATACACATACAGAAATAAATAAAATTAATAAAAAAAAAAGAAAAAAAAATTTTAATGAAAAAAAATTCTATTTTCTACTTTGTAGTGGCCATCTTGGTGAGTATGAGCTGGTAAATTAACTTTTATATAAACTTAATGTGCCTTTTTTTCCCTATAATTTTGTGGTTAAGTGTTCTAAAAATATGCTTGATAAGAGCAGGGCACAGTGGCGCATATCTTTAATCCTAGCACTTGGGATGCAGAGGCAGGTGGATCTGTCAGTTCAAGGCCAGCCTGCCTATATTGCAAGTTCCAGGCCAATGGGGCTACAGGGAGACCCTGCCTCAAAAATAAATAAATAAATAAATAAATAAATAAATAAATAAACAAATGGGGTGTGGTGGTGCACGCCTTTAATCCTAGCATTTGGGAGGCAGAGGCAGGCAGATCTCTGTGAGTGCTCAAGGCCAGCCTGGTCTCCATAGCGAGCTCCAGGCCAGCTGGGCCTAAAGGGAGACCCTGTCTTAAACAATAAATAAGTAAAAATTAAAATAAATACAATTATCTAGAATATGCTGATAATGCAAAAGAATGAAGTCTATCAAAGCAGAATTCTAAAGAACAATAAATTGTGGTTCATGTGAATGATATCTGTGGTGGTTTGATGAGAATGTCCCCCCCTATTTGGACATTTTGTCCCCAGTTCCTGGTGCTGTTCTGGGAGGTTTTAGGATCTCGGGCCTTGTTGGAGGAAGCATCACGGGGGTGGGCTCCCTTTCTTAAGCCTCCCAAAATTTGCAGTCACCCTCTGCTTCCTGTGCCTGCTTGAAAATGTGATCACTTGGCTTTCTGCTCCGAACACCTCTGCCACCATGTCTAATACCTTGGGAATAATAAGCCAATAAACTTTTCCTTCTAAAAGTTGCCTTGGGGGGCTGGAGAGATAGCCTAGTGTTTAGGAGCACTGACTGCTCTTGCAGAGGACCCAGGTTCAATCCCCATCACCCACATGGCGGCTGAGAACCGTCTTTAACTCCAGTTCCAGGGGAATCTGACACCCTCTTCTGACCTCCGAGGCATTGCACGACACAGGTGCACAAACCTACATGCAGACAGTACATTCATACACATATAAAAATAAATAAAATTAAAAAAAAATAAATAAAAAAAAATAAAAGTTGCCTTGGTCACCATGTCTTATCACAGGAACAGAAAAGTAATACGGTACACAAAAAAGGGCAAACAAATGAAATGGTATTCCTACTCACCTATGAAATTCCCTGACAACACTGTATGCTTGCAATTCTGAATTAAGTCAATATTTTGCCTCCCATTGAGACGCTCCCTCTCAGGGCTGGAGAGATAGCTCAGCAGTTAAGAGCACTGGCTACTCCTCCACAGAACCTGGACCAGTACCCACAAGGCAATTAACAACTTTCCTTAACTCCAGTTCCAAAGGATCAGATGCTGCCTTCTGGTGGCTGCAGGCCTTGCATGACACAGGTGCATTTGTTTGTTTTTTTTTGTTTTGTTTTTTGTTTTTAAATTAGTTTTTATTGATGCTTTGTGCATTTCATACATTTTTTCCAATTCAGTTCAGGCTTATTTCCCTTTCCCTCCCCCCCCCCCGACACAGGTGCATTTGTATACAATGCTGGCAAAATGTATATGAGTATATACATAAAATAAAAGTAAATTAATAAAAAAAAGCACCCCCTCTCACCCTCACCACCTACTTCTGTGCTAGGACACCTTCCCCTATCAACTTTAGCTTTGCTTGGGACTATCCCTTGCAAAGTGATGACGCAGTACCAAGTCCCGGGCCTGGAGCTCACTATTTAGACCAGGCTGGCCTTGAACTCACAGAGATCCACCTGCCTCTGCCTCCTGTGTACTGGGATTAAAGGCATGCTGCAGTTAGTGCTCTTAACTGCTGAGCCAGTCTCCAGCCCCTAAAATAAAATTTTTCAATCTAAGAACTAAGAGGAAAAAAATGTACTCAATAGCAGTTAGCATGCATTCAAAAATATTAAAATTCATACACAAACTTTTGAAATAGTTATTACTGCTTCATAAAAATTCCAAGTCATCTATGCTAGAATTACTCATCAAAGAACAAAGTTTTCTATTTGCCCTGGTGAAAAAGAAGATGGACACAACTGCCATAGTCATCACTACAGTTAAAACAGACCTAAGAAAGGGCCTGAGGTGTAGGGTGAATGTTCAACAGAGCATTTCTATATGTCTTTAAAAAGGCTAAGATAGAAAATCACTAAAGGAGGATGCGAAGCAAAGCTATCTCTAATGTTATATTTTTGTTTTTCTTTTTCTTTTTTTTTGGTCTTTTTGAGACAGGGTCTCCCTGTACCTCTGGCTGTCCTAGAACTCACTCTGTAGACCAGTGGCCTTGAACTCAGAGATCCACCTGCCTCTGCCTCCCAAGTGCTAGGATTAAAGGCGTGTGCCACCACATCCGGCTATTTTTTTCTTAAAATGTACCTAAGAATATATATTTTAAAAGATGACTGTATGGGCTGATGACCAGAGTGGGATCTCAAGACGCATGTGGTGAAAGGGAGAATCCACTCTCAAAGGCTGTCCTCTGACCTCCACAAGAAAGCAGTATAAGCCAGATGTGGTGGTGCACGCCTTTAATCCCAGCACTTGGGAGGCAGAGGCAGGTGGATCTCTGTGAGTTCAAAGCCAGCCTGGTTTACATAGTGAGCTCCAGGACAGCTGGGAGTAAAGGGAGACCCTGTCTCATAAAGATAAATAAATAAATAAATAAATAAATAAATAAATAAATAAATAAATAAATAACCTATTTTAAAGTATACCTATTATAGCCTGGCGTGGTGGCACATGCCTTTAATCCCAGTACTTGGGGGGCAGAGGCAGGCAGATCTCTGTGAGTTTGAGGCTAGCCTGGTCTACATAGTGAGTTCTAGGCCAGCTGGGGCTTCAGGGAGATCCTGTCTCAAAAAATAAATAAATAAATGAATGAACAGGGGCTGGAGAGATGGCTCAACAGTTAAGAGCACCAACTGCTCTTGCAGAGGACCCGGGTTCGATTCCTAGCACCCACATGGCAGCTAAGAACCATCTTTAACTCTAGTTCCAGGGGAATCCGACGCCCTCTTCTGACCTCTGCAGCATTGCACGACACGGATGAACCAACGTACATGCAGACAGTACACTCATACACATAAAAAACAAATTTTAAAATAAATAAATAATCATTAGCATTTATATTTACAATGACTCTAGTAACAAAATGCAGAGTGGCATCAGGTAACTTACTCACAGGCTGGAGACTCAATGAGTTCTTCATCCTGCTCAGTCTGGATGGCAGACCCAGCAGTCCACTCAAGATATGGTGGGGACACCAATTTCAAGCACTAAGTCTCTACCGCTCCCCTCCTGACCCCTAGGGGAATTCAGGAGTATAAGCCATCTATGACATTATGAGCTGTAAACAGCTCATCTGCAGGCAAAGTTATTTTGTTAGTCTAAGACTGAACCATTTCCTGAGTTTCAGAAGGCAAATTAAGTCTTTCACAATCACCATTTCATTTTAATTCAAGTTTGTTCACCGTTGTTCCATTTGTAAGCAGACTGTTCTCTTAAGTGAATAACATATTATATCCAAACAAAAATTTACATAAGTATAATTAAGGCTATTAATTAATCAAATCATGGGAGAATTTTTACACTAAAACCAACACAACAAAAGATTAGGAGAGGGGCTAGAGAGATGGCCTAGCGCGACCGCTCTTACAAAGGACCCAGGTTCCATCCCCAGCACCCACATGGCAGCTGAGAACCGTCTGAAACTCCAATTCCAGGAGAACTCCAGTTCCAGGGGAGTCCGACACCCTCTTCTGACCTCCGTGGCATTGCACGACACGGGTGCACAAACTTGCATGCAGACAGTACATTTGTACACATACAGAAATAAATAAAATTAAAAAAAAAAAGATTAGGAGAGGCCACATTCATTTAGAAAAAAAAAGTTTTCTCATATTACTCAAGCAATTTCTCAAGGACAACACCATATATAGTACTTAAATAGAATCAATATCCTGAATTACATAGTGAGAATCTATCTTAAAACAACAAATCAATGTTTGTTTGGTTTGGCTTGTTTTTTTGTTGTTGTTTTGTTGGTTTTTTTAATTGTTTTTTTGTTTAAAAAAAAAAAAGACTATTTCACAACAGGCCACAGCCCAGAATGTTTTAAATAACAAACTCTTAAAATGGAAGAAGGGTAGCTCACACTTATATCCCCAGCACTCAGAGGGCTAGGAAGGAGATCTACCTCAAATTCAAGGCTATGAGACTACAAAGTGAGTTCTAGACTATCCTGGGCTATCTCAAAACAAATTTATGAATTTATGGAGCAAAGAAATTTACCATCTAAATAGTATTCTTGAATTTCTTCACAACTTTTTAAAAGCTGTTGTTTTAGGGGCTGGAGAGATAGCCTAGCAGTTAAAAGCACCGACTGCTCTTGCAGAGGACCAGGGTTTGATCCCCAGCACCCACATGGCAGCTGAGAACCGTCTGTAACTCCAATTCCAGGAGAACTCCAGTTCCAAGGGAATCTGACACCCTCTTCTGACCTCCGAGGCGTTGCACGACACGGATGCACAAACCGACATGCAGACAGTACATTCATACACATAGAAAATAAATAAAATTAAAAAAAAAATTTTAAAGCTGTTGTTTTAGATTCCCTTTATTTAGAAGCCTCAGAAAATAAGCTTCAAACTTTCTATTTAAGAAATATGGCCACGGGGGCTGGAGAGATAGCCTAGCGGTTAAGAGCACCGACGCTCTTGCAGAGGACCCGGGTTCGATCCCCAGCACCCACATGGCGGCTGAGAACCGTCTGTAACTCCAATTCCAGGAGAACTCCAGTTCCAGGGGAATCCGAGACCCTCTTCTGACCTCCGCGGCATTGCACGACACGGGTGCACAGACCTGCATGCAGACAGTACATTCATACACATACAAAAATAAATAAATAAATAAATAAATAATAATAAAAAAAAGAAATATGGCCACATACACCAATGTGAAAGAATCATACCCATTTTTCTTAATTTTAAAAAATTTTTGTTTATTTTATGTGATGAGTGTATTGTCTGCATGTATGTAAGTTCACCCATGTCATGCCTGCAGAGGACAGAAGAGGGTGTCATATCCCCTGGAACTGGAGTTGTAGACAGTTGTTTGGCACCATCTGGGTGCTGGGATTTGAATCCAGGTTTTCTGCAAGAACAGCCAGTGCTCTTAACCACTGAGCCATCTCTCCAGCCCCCCATAGCTGTGTAAAATAGCTAATTTTGAATGAATGAAGCTTTCTTATAGTTTTTGGAAAGGTTTTAGTTCTAGAGAAAATTGTCCACAGGATGGCAGCCTCAGTCTTAATTTGTTCCTGGATCTAATGTATAGAAGTTTGGTGTTCAAAAAGCAATGCCCCACAAAAACACACATATAGGTGTATAATAAATAATCTGATCCACTCTACATGCAAAAACTGCCTCTCCTACCAAAAAGTCCATGTTTTAACTCCTCTATTTCTTTTACTAGAATTTACCTTCTGACATCTCAAACATTTCCTCCCATCAAGCTGATGCTTTCTCTATAGTGAGTGTCACCACCAACCCCCACTGCCTTTTAGGGAGAGACTGGAAGCAAGCAGAGCTGCTGGGAGGGGAGCAGCGCAGTGCAGGAGACCCTGCCTCGGACAATACCTAGCCAAGGGAGAGTGGAACAGAACGGGAATGAGAGGGTGCCAGACAGCACGGACCCCAGCTCAGCCCGCAACAGGAATGAGAGGGTGCCAGACAGCACGGACCCCAGCTCAGCCCGCACACCACTAGCGAATTCGGTTCATTAGATCACATGACCAGAAATCCATTTTCCTAGCTAAGGAAAAATGGATTTAGCTCCCAATTTAAGAACCCTCCAAAATCTTGTCAAAAATCAAGAGGATTTCCAACATAAACTACACTTTCAACAGACCTTGTCACTTGATTTTCAGTCACTCAGTTTATTAAGTGGTTCATGAATACTTGCTCACAGAGACTGTGCAGGGCTCCAAGCCTGGTTATACAAGTCAGTCTAAGTCCCCACCTGTGAGTTACATAGCACACAGGACACACGGCTGGCGGGACAATCTGCTAAGGGAGAAGGGCAAAGCCCCTGGCACTTGCAGCTTTCCACAGGAAGTGCTGAGCTTCCTCACAGGTACAGGCCGCTGGAAACCCAAACCTCTGAGGAGGACCGCAGCAGCGGCGGAGCTGGGCTGAGCACCGGCATTGCCCCCGCTGGCCCTCGTCTATTTCTGCAGTCTTGTTTCCGTTCCTACCCTACTTGTACCCTCAGTACAGACAAAACGTGCCAGCAACTGTTGGTGTGCTTCCTCACTGCTGTCCGTTTCCTCACTGCTGTCCACTTCCTCCTCACTGCTGTCCGCTTCCTCCTCACTGCTGTCCGCTTCCTCACTGGTGTCCTTTTCCTCACTGCTGTCCGCTTCCTCCTCACTGCTGTCCGCTTCCTCCACAGGCCTCATCTCTTGCCCCATCTCGGCCAGCAAAAGCCTAACTAACAATCTTCAAAGGCCTTCTCAAAGGCTGCCTCAAACAAGACGGCCTTTCCCATCCCCCTCACATAGACCTGGGTGAATTCTGGAGACCTTTAAAAACTTAGGACTCCTTGCTTTCATCCCCTCTGAGTGTATCTCACACTATGAATTGTGATACAATTATCTGCACACTTGTCTGGCCTCTTTTATCAATTACTTACAAAGCCCTCACTACACTATTACAGTAATCTATTAGACTATTTCATTATTATTTTAAAATATGTAATATGTTGTTTTTTGAGACAGGGTTTCCCTGTAGCCCCAGCTGTCCTGGAACTCACTATGTAGACCAGGCTGGCCTTAAACTCACAGATCCATCTGCCTGCCTCTGCCTCCCAAGTGCTGCCTCTGAACAGTTTTGCTAACATGTAACACATCATGAAGTATGAAGTGTGCAATGCCATGCTTTGGAGTCTATTTCCATAACCATCACTAAAATCTGATTAGATTCAGTTACTTTAAATATGCCTGTAGGTACCCTCCCATCTCTTCTCTGCTTTGAAGCAATCATTAATCTCTTTAGAATGTGCCCACTGTGGACATTTTTTCTACATGGAAGAAAATGTGGTCTTTCTACCTGCTTTCTTTTAGTTAACATAGTACGTTGTGGTATGCATTACTGCCTCATGCCTTTTTGTTGCCAGATGGCATTCCAGTACAAAAAGACACATTCACTTGACAGACACTTGGGTTATTTCCACTTTGTTTATGAATAACACTTCTACAAACATCTGTGTGCAAGTCTGGCTTGAACACATGCTTTCATTTCTTTTTTGTATACACCTAGGAATGGAAATGCTGGATCACACTGTAATTTAAAATTTTAAGGAAATGCTAAACCTTTCCAAAGTGACTGTACCATTCTACATTTCTGCCAACAGTGGTGGGGTGCGGCTTTTCTACTGTATGAACTCAGCTAGAATGACCTCACTCCACAATAGCCCCACCTTCATGGAACTACCATTCTGGTGGAATAAGATAAAGTAAATGGAAATAGGCAGGTTAATTGCAGGGGGGAGGGGAGAGGAGGGGAGGGGAGGGGAGGGGAGGGGAGGGGAGGGGAGAAAACAGAAAGTAACTCAAGAAGAGAGAA
>VZQC01008741.1:3643367-3687835 GCA_009823505.1 Rhizomys pruinosus | reverse complement strand
TTTTTTTTTTTTTTTGGTCTTTTCGAGACAGGGTCTCCCTGTAGCCTCAGCTGACCTGGAACTCACTCTGTAGACCAGGCTGGCCTTGAACTCACAAAGATCCGCCTGCCTCTGCTTCCCGAGTGCTAGGATTAAAGGTGTGCACCACCATGCCCGGCAGTATTTTGAAGCTGTTTTAGAATATCAAGGTTGAATTTTTTTTTTTAAGCCAAAGAAACAGGAATATACCTAAAAATTGACATGTATGGTAGTGCAGGCCTATACTCCCAGGATGGGGAAGAGAAGGCAGGCAGAATTCAAGGCCAGCCTAATCTATATACCAAGTTCCACAATAGCCAGGGCTACACAGTGAAACCCTGTCCCAAAAAAAAAAGGGTCTCCCTTTAATCCCAGCTGGCCTGGAACTGGCTATGTAGACCAGGCTGGCCTTGAACTCACAAGGATCCACCTGCCTCTGCTTCCCTAGTGTTGGGATTAAAGGCCAGCTATCTATGCACATGTTTTATACATACTTATATATATATATATATTATCTTTAATCTGAATTTCATTCTTACAGTGTAATAATTGCTTTCCCCATTCTTTTTTAATTTGTTTGTTTTTGAGGCAGGGTCTTCCTGTAGCCCAGTTTAGAATTTGCTATGTAGACCAGACTGGCTTGAACTCAGAGATCTACCCGCCTCAGCCTCCTGGGATTAAAGGCGTATGCCACCACACCTGGTCAATTTTTTTTTAATTTGTATTTTTTTTTTTTGTCTTTTTGAGACAGGGTCTCCCTGTAACTCTGGCTATCCTGGAACTCACTCTGTAGACCAGGCTGGCCTTGAACTCACAGAGATCCGCCTGCCTCTGCCTCCCAAGTGCTAGGATTAAAGGCGTGCACCACCACGCCCAGCCTTAAATTTGTATTTTATATGTATGAGTGTACTGCCTGCCTGTGTAGTACAATGCCTATGGAGGAGAGAAGGGAGCATCAGATCCCCTGCAACTGGACTTAGGGATGATTGTTAGCAGCCGGGATTCGAACTTGGGTCTTCTGCAAGACCATCCAAATGCTCTTAACTGCTGAGCCATATCTTCAACCCCTGCTTTCTCCCATTCTATTAATTAAAAATCAATATTCAACTCTGAAACATAAAACCTATGGTACAAAATATTATGTTTCCATGCTGTTTCAATCTTTTTATTTTTTTTTATCTTGTTTACTTATTTTTATGTGTATGAATGTACTGTCTGTATGTAGGTTTGTGCACCCATGTCATGCAATGCCACAGAGGTCAGAAGAGGGCATCGGATTCCCCTGGGACTGGAGTTAAAGATGGTTCTCAGCCACCATGTGGGTGCTGGGGATCGAACCGGGGTCCTCTGCAAGAGCAGTAGGAGTTCTTAACTGCTAGGCCATCTCTCCAGCCCCTCGATCTTTTTAAATAAGTTCTTTTCACATCTCAGTCACATATCATTCTTTTCAAAGAGACAAAGCTGGGTGTGGTAGTCACTCCTGTTAGTTTGGATTAGGACAGTGATCCAGTCTCAACAACAACAATTTTGAGAGGGGGAGGGAGACAAAGAGCCAAAAATGTTTAAAACCCTTGTGACATGAAAGGTCATTTCTTGATCAAAAGCACAGGTAACCTAGTGGAAATTATCAAGTTTAAAATTCCGGCCTTCCCAGCTTGGACTCCCAAGGCTTTCCCTCTAGGCGATCTGTGCTCCAGCCTGACCAGCTTCTGGTACAAGTTTCCCTGTACCACGGATGTTATGATTCACATTCACCACTCAGAGAAATCCAACCAGTTCTTCAAGGTCCAGGGTGAACTAAGTGCCTGCCCTTCCCTGAGTAGAACCGGCTCTTCACCTCTGAGCACCAGGAGCGATTCCGCAATTCCGAGGCTCTCTGCACATATCCCACCTGGCACAGGACTAGACAGAAGGAATCTGTGTCTTGAACAGGAACACTATCACCCAACTTCTGCTCTCAACTCAGCCCAAGTATGTGTAGAATGATGAGCTGCAATCACTTACTGCTCACTTCAAAGTAACACCAACTCTAGCATCACAAAATTTAGATCCATTCTGGAAACAAGTGCCTTTTCTTCCAAACCTGGAAGTAATTCTTTTAATATTTATTTATTTATTTATTTATTTATTTATTTATTTTGGTCTTTTTTGAGACAGGGTCTCCCTTTAGTCCCAGCTGGCCTGGAGCTCACTGTGTAGACCAGGCATTCACAGAGATCAATGCCTGCTTCTGCCTCCCAAGTGGTAGGACTAAAGGCGTGCACCACCACACCCACCTTTTTTTTTTTTGGAAGTAATTCTTTAGTAATCTTGTTTGTTTTGCCTTGGATGTCTCTAACTGCACCACGAGCATACAGAGTCTCCAAATGCCAAGACTGTGTCAAATCCCCTGGAAGTAGTCACAGACAGTTGCCAGCAGCCATGTGGATCCTCTTCAAGAACCGAAAGTCTCTCATCTGAGGCATCTCCCCAGCCATAGGAACTGGGTCTTTTTCTCAATTGATTTTTTTTATTTTATTGTTTATTTTTGTATGTGTATGAATGTACTGTCTGCACGTAGGTCTGTGCACCCGTGTGGTGCAACGCCATGGAGGTCAGAAGAGGGTGTCAGATTCCCCTTGAACTGGAGTTCTCCTGGAATTGGAGTTACAGATGGGTCTTAGCCGCTATGTGGGTGCTGGGGATTGAACCTGGGTCCTCTGCAAGAGCAGTTGGTGCTCTTAACTGCTAGGCTATCTCTCCAGCCCTCAATTGATTTTTATTTTATTTTATGTGTATGAGTGTTTTGCCTGCATGTACATAGGTACAATGCAGAGGCCAGAAGAGGGTGTCAAATCCCCTGGAACTGGAAATGATACAACACAAAAAACTTTTAAATGAAAAGCTTCCATTTCCATTAATTATTCAAAAATGAATCAACAAACTCTGCAGTTCTATCTGAAGTTTGTGAATTTAGTAGGTTGTTATTATTATTATTATTTTATGTGTAATAGTGCACCCGTGTTGTGCAATGCCTGGGAGGTTCAGAAGAGGGCATTCGGATTCCCTGGAACTGGAGTTAAAGACAGTTCTTAGCTGCCATGGGGGTGCTGGGAATCAAACCCAGGTCCAAACTCTGCAATTCTATCTGAAGTTTGTGATTTTAGTAAGTTGTTGTTATTATTATTATTATTATTATTATTATTATTATTTTGTGTGTAATAGTGCACCAGTGTTGTGCAATGCCTGGGAGGTTCAGAAGAGGGCATTCGGATTCTCTGGAACTGGAGTTAAAGACAGTTCTTAGCCACCATGGGGGTGCTTAGAATCAAACCCAGGTCCTCTGAAAGAGCAGGCGGTACTCTTAACCACTGAGCCATCTCTCCAGCCCCAAATTTAGTATGTTATTAACAAAAATCTAGGTAGGCCTGGTGGCATATACCTGTAATCTAGGTAGGCCTGGGGCATATACCTGTAATCTAGGTAGGCCTGGTGGCATATACCTGTAATCTAGGTAGGCCTGGTGGCATATACCTATAATCTAGGTAGGCCTGTGGGCATATACCTGTAATCTAGGTAGGCCTGGTGGCATATACCTGTAATCTAGGTAGGCTTGGTGGCATATACCTGTAATCTAGGTAGGCTTGGTGGCATATACCTGTAATCTAGGTAGGCTTGGTGGCATATACCTGTAATCTAGGTAGGCCTGGGGGCATATACCTGTAATCTAGGTAGGCTTGGTGGCCTATACCTCTAATCCCAGCACTTGGGGGCCAGAAGCAGGAGGACCAGACTGGAAATTCAGTCATTCTCATCTGCATAGAGATTTTGTGGCCAGCCTTGGCTACAGGAGACCATGTCTCTACCACCCTATCCCACCCCCCTGAAGAAAGAGCAATTCCACCTCCACCCCACTGCCAGAAAAGAGCTACACTAGGACTTGTGGCACATGCCTGTGGTGCCAGTACTTGCGAGGATCACAAATTCAGGGCCAGTCTGGGCTATCTAGTCAGTTCTTCTGGGCCAGCCTGAGATACATGGCAAAATCATGCTCAAAATAATAATAATACTATAAAAATAAGGAAAAAGAGAGTCTAGGGTTCTGAGGCTAGAGTGCACTGAAGGTAATGAAGACTTAAAATAGTTAAAAGGATTTTTTCGCCTTCCTTGATTGCTTTTTACAAGGTAATCCTTAACCACACAGATGACATTAACAATTATTTCCAAATCTAACTATGCAGTTAAAGCTATAAAATAGTTTGGGAACACAAAAACAACTAAAACGTCTGCTTTAGTAATGGCTCTAACCAGAATCCCATTCACAAGAGTCACTTTTTCCTTTATTTTTTCCCAGGGGCCCATTAGACTAAACATTATAGCTGTCCCAATTTTCTAATTCCAACTTGCATTTAAGATAACGCTTTTGTTTCGTTTCGTTTCCAGCTCACATGCTGCTGACACAGCTGCCCGTTCTTTGTAATAAAACACAGGGCTTCTATATTTAAAAATACAGTGCAACTTTGTTGTAACATCCCCTCCCCAGCCTCTAGGTTAATTTTCTGTCTTCCAAGCTCCACCTCCACCCCCAGGACTTTTTTAATCAGTAGCGCTCAAAACATCAGCGTCCTGAAAGTGAATTTTGTTCTTTAAATTTACATCTCATCACAGTGGTATTTTTCTTCTCAGCAGCTAGTTGTGCGTTTTAAGGACGGAGAGGGGATTAAAAGGAAAATAATACTTTCTGGAAAGCCCTTGTCCCAAGACTGGGTGCTTGTAAGGGCAGCAGCGCCCGCCCGGTGTTTGTCCCTCCATTTGGCCTTGCATGCACGCGGCTGAGGGTCCAGGCGTCGGGCAGGCGACAGGGAGCGGTGGCGACCGCGGGGTCTGGAAACACTAACTTGACTGCAGCGCAGCGGCAGTGGCAGGCACGCCCAGCCTGCGGAGTCGGAGAGGGCGGCAGGGCAGGGTGTGGGCAGGAGGAGGCCCGGAGAGGAGGGGCCCGAAGAGGCCCGGAGAGGAGATAAGGCGAGGCTGGGGTTAATCATCACCTCCCGAACGCCTGGAAAACTACGGGCCGGAGGGTGGGGAGCACCACCGGGAAAGTGAAACTCCGCCCGCAGAGGCCGGGCGCACCGATCCCTAGAGTTTCCTACAAACTCACCCGCGGAGCCAGACCGAAGTTAGTCAGTGTCACTTGAAAACAAAATCAACTTCAAACTCGCATTATCAAAAAATAAAAAATAAAAAGGTTATTACCGTTCCCATACCGGGAGTCGAACCCGGGCCGCCTGGGTGAAAACCAGGAATCCTAACCGCTAGACCATATGGGAAGCGCTACGTAGAGCACCGCGGAGACCCACCTGACAAGCGTAAGCACAGGCGCCTCCGCTACGCAGCTCTCGCCGCTCCCGCCGCTGCCTGTGCACCACTCCGGCCGCAGCCCTCCCTGCCGCCGCGGTCCCACGCGGGAACGAGCACCGAGGAGCGCGCGGGCGTGGCGGGGGGAGGGGCGGGGCCGAAGAGCCACTCGAAAGTTCTAAGGCGAAGCCCCGCGCCTCCGGGGACCCCAAACTAGCGGCTTCACCTTTCTGTTTTAAAAACTCCGCCAACTGACCCCAGCCCCGGAGTCCGAGTGGCTCCGCCGGTCAAAGTGCGAGTGGACTAGTTGGCAAGGCGGAGGGAGGCGACGTCTCTGGGAACAGCTGTTTGCGTTGCGGCCGGAGGCGCTGCGCGAGCTCTAGGGGCACCAGACAGCTATCCCAGGAGAGCGGAGGCCCGGGAAACCCGCGGGATGGAGCGGGGGCTGGAGAGTCCGATCCTGCAGCTCAGCTCCCGTCGCGCTTTCGTCCCTTCGGGGTGACCTCAACTCCTTTATACCGACCCCACCTCTCTGGAGGCTCGAGGACCGCCCCGGCAGGGGGAGGGGAAGCGCAGGGGAAGTCGAACGCGGATTGGGCCATCGGGGCACCCGTAGTCGGGAACCTCGGAACGCTGGTTGCAGAGAAGCAGGCCGCAGTGGGCTTTGCCGCGGGCCCCGGCCTGGGTCTCGCCGCCTGCCGAGCGTCGAGTGAGTCGGATCCTGGGTGACGCGTGGAGCGCCGGGCACAGTCATGTGAGTCAGGGCTCGAGACCTACACCGTGCCGCGAGCTGTGCGGGCGTCCGACCGGGTCCCACCTTCTCCCGCCCTGCAGCCAGGGGCGTGGCGGTCGCCCTCTTGGCTGGCAAGGACCGCAGCGGACTTGCCGGGCCGGTTCTCCCGGAGCGTCCCCGGACCGGGTGCCAGGCCGCGCGGGCTTCGGCCTTCCTCCATCTGCACGGGGCTCCCCTCTGCTGCCCTAGGGGGCCTGCTCTCTCTCTGGGTAGGCTGTAGACGTTCTGAGGCTCCAGAGCTGGTTGTACCCGCCGATCCCCAGAAGGGTCCCTGCCCTTCCTCCAGGTGGAAATTGCTAGATTAAGACAAACAGTTTCCGCAGGCTTCCCAGACAGGGTCTTCTGAGAGCAGAAGTTAGGTGGACTGCTTTGGCCACATAAATAATAAACAGAGCTTTGTTAAATACAGTAAATGAACTGAACTCTAAAAAGTACACAAAATTCTCTTTTTCCAACTTACAGGTAATCTTAAGAGTTGTTTTCTCTTTTTCAGGGCCGACTACTGGAAGTCGCAACCAAAGAAATTCTGTGATTACTGCAAGTGCTGGATAGCAGACAATAGGCCTGTATGAAGATCCTAATATATTCATGTTACATGCTGCTTTTGGATGTTTTTGTTAAGTTCATGATTATTCAGAACGTAAACCATGTCTGTTGTCTTATTCCCCTTCTGGAAGCTATAAGCCTATTTGTTCCTTTTCATCAATCTAACTTTGATAAGGCCAAATTATTTCCGTGGCCTTTCAGGAAATGGACAGTGAATGGGTATTCTCGTGTTTATGGAACACCTACGTTATAAAATGAACAGTCTTGTAGTTTTTCTTTTCTGTTTTCCTGTTCTCCGGATAAATATCTTTGATGCAGAGTTTAAATTTAAAAGAACATCATGGGGCTGGAGAGATGGCCTAGCGGTTAAGAGCGCCGACCGCTCTTACAGAGGACCCGGGTTTGATCCCCAGCACCCACATGGCTGAAACTCCAATTCTAGGAGAACTCCAGTTCCAGGGGAGTCCGACACCCTCTTTTGACCTCCGCGGCATTGCACGACACAGGTGCACAAACTTGCAT
Source organism: Rhizomys pruinosus (assembly GCA_009823505.1). Taxonomy (NCBI): domain Eukaryota; kingdom Metazoa; phylum Chordata; class Mammalia; order Rodentia; family Spalacidae; genus Rhizomys; species Rhizomys pruinosus. Next base: position 3,680,619 of record VZQC01008741.1, on the reverse strand, counting down.
GCAGACAGTACATTCATACACATACAGAGATAAAAAAAAAAAAAGAACATCATTATTCCCCTCTAATGAACTATAAAAATAACAGTTCTGTAAAGCATGTTACTAGATCCAACTTTTACGACATGAAACAAAAAGTCCCCTATTGGTTTTCTCTCCTTCCAGATATGTCATAATAACGTGCTCATAATATATTTAAAAACTAGATGATGGTGAAGAGGCACATTCCTTTAATCCCAGTACTCAGGAGACAGAGGTAGGCAGACCTCTGGGAGTGCAAGGCCAGCCATGACTACTTAATGGAGTGCCCCCAACACATACACATACACAGAGCAAAAAACAACCTAGACAGGAGATGGCTGGACAGTTGAGAACAATTACACTCCAGCAGAGACCCAGGGTTCAGTTCTCAGCATCCACAGGGTTGCTGACAGCTGCTGGTTCCAGAAGATCCAACTTTTTTTTTTTTTTTTTTTTTTTTTTTTTGAGACAGGGTCTCCCTCTAGTCCCAGTTGGACTGGAACTCACTTTGTAGACCAGGCTGATCTTGAACTCACAGAGATCTGCCTCTCCCTCCCAAGTGCTGGGATTAAAGGCATGCACCACCACGCCCAGCTTATAGATGGTTCTTAGCCCACATCTGGGTGCTGGGAATCAAACCCCAGTCCTCTGCAAGAGAAGTTGGCACTTGTCTCTCCAGCCCTGAGATCCAAGTCTTCTAACCTCAAGTACCTGCTGCAGCTCACAGTGCACTTACATGGTGCACTCACACAGGGTTTCACCATACACAAATAATAAATCATTAAAAACGAGTAACTTAGCCAGGCGTGGCAGTGCACGCCTTTAATCCTAGCACTCGGGAGGCAGAGGCAGGCCAGCTCTGTGAGTTCAAGGCCAGCCTGATCTACAGAGTGAGTTCCAGGACAACTGGGGGGCTACAGAGAGACCCTGTCTCGAAAAAAGACCAAAAAAAAAAAAAAATGAGTAACTTAAATACACATTCATAACTTTTATTTGCTAGAAATGGGCACACAAAAAGTCAGTCGCACCTTTAATGCTATATATTCCCTTAGTAAACACTTTAAACTGTCTATAAGGCTTTGAGGAGCATTCTTATTTTTGTCTTTTTGAATAGTTGCTGAAGATTGTATTTTATTGAGTTAGGTCAATCATTTCAAATAGATGTCATGAAGTTACAAAAATCATTGAAAGTTTTCTTTCCTGGAGGTACCTAGACAATAAAATGAATTTTATGAGTTACTAAGAATAGATAATCCTCTCCTATGAAGTCTGTCTATCTAAATATCTAGTACATACTGATATTACCTTTAATTATAAGCAAAATCCAATTTTGAATGGTCCTTTAAAATTGTATTCTTTGTGTGTCGTAATCAGCTTTAAGTAACTGAGTTTATGAACAATACAGGTGATTGTTTGCTTTACAAACTCCAACCTAAAGAGGAATTCACAGTATGATATTAGAGTAGCTCAGTTAATGCATCATATAGGATTTGACTGACAGGATTTAATTTTGCAGGGCTTGACAGTAATTTCTTGCTGCTTATTACCAGGCATCTATAATTTAGGGAGAATTTCTGGTTATTTAAATAGGTACTAATGCTTACTCAACCGTCTCTGTCCTCATCTATCTAATTACCTTCAAAGGTTACCCTTTTTTTGGTCCTTTATTGTCTCCATGGTCATGTATTTACAAGGTAGCGCATATGCTTTTATGCACCACAGATTTTAAATCTGAACAATAACAGTGTATCCTGGGTGTGTCCGTGTCAATACATAGTGAGCTTCTTTTCTATTACAGAAGCGGGTTAGAATGTACTGCAGTTCATTTAACCAGTCCCCTGCAGATGAACAGATGGAACTAAGAGATTGTTAGTAGAAACAATACTGCAGTGAATAACCTTGTTTATTATGCCATTTTGTACATGTATGGGCATATCTATGAAATAAATCTTGATTGATATTACTTAAGTGTTCTTCCTGTGAATTGTACATTTTATACCATTATCACATTGTACAAAAGTATTTTTTATAACATGAGAGAATTTTCTTTCTTTTTTTATGGTTCTTTTTTTACTTGAATTTATTTATTTATTGTTGAGGAATTTTCTTAAAGATATTGTTGTGTGTAAGCCAGGTATGGTGACACATACTTTTAATCCCAGCACTCAGGAGGCAGAGACAGCCAGATCTCTGGGAGTTCAAGGCCAGCCTGGTCTACATAGTGAGTTCCAGGCCAGCTGAGACTAAAGGGAGACCCTGTCTCAAAAAAAGACCAAAAAGGGGCTGGAAAGATGGCTCAGTGGTTAAGAGCACCAACTGCTCTTGCAGAGGACTGGGGTTCAATTCCCAGCACCCACATGGCAGCTAAGAACCGTCTTTTAACTCCAGTTCCAGGGGAATCCGACACCCTCTTCTGACCTCCAAGGCATTGCACTACACAGGTGCACCACCAACCTACATGCAGACAGTACACTCACACACATAAAAAAAATAATAAGGGCCAGGTGTGGCGGCGCCCGCCTTTAATCCTAGCACTTGGGAGGCAGAGGCAGGCAGATCTTTGTGAGTTCAAGGCCAGCCTTGTCTACAGAGCGAGTACCAGGCCAGCTGGGGCTACAGGGAGACCCTGTCTCGAAAAGACAAAAAAAAAAAAAAAAGTATAGAAACTTAACTGGTTTTGACATGTGATGTTTAAAGGTGATTTGCCTTTTTGTTGTTTTGGTTGATGGTTTTATTTCTTTCTCTTGGTTGGGTTTTGAGGTGCATTTCTGTGTGTGTGTTTTCATTTTTTTGAGGCAGGGTCTCACTATGCAGTATGCATGTAGCTCAAGCTGGCCTTGGAATTTGAACTCAAAGTTCTTCTTGCCTCAGCCTTCCAGTTACTGGGGTTATAGGTATAGACCACTAGGCCCAACTCAAAGGCATTTTCTTTTTCTTTTTAATATTTTATTTTTTTATTTTATGTGTATGCGTGTATTGCCTGCATGTATATAAGTGCACCCATGTTGTACAATCCTGCAGAGGTCAGAAGAAGGGTCAGATTCCCTCGAACTGGAGTTCCCAATTGTTGTTAACCCCCATGTGGGTACTGGGAATCAAACCCAGGTCCTCTGCAAGAATAGCCAGTGCTCTTAACCCGTGAGCCATGTCTCTATCTCTGGCATTTTCTTTTTAAAAATTTTTTCCCCAACACTTTTTTTTTTTTTTTAATTTTTTTTTATTTAATTTTATTTATTCGTATGTGGTTGAATGTACTTCTGCATGGCAAGTTTGTGCACCCGTGTCGTGCAAACGCCGCGGAGGTTCCCGAAAGAGGGTTATCGGATTCCCCTGGAACTGGGGTTCCCTGGAATTGGAGTTCGGACGTTCTTAGCCGCCATGTGGGGTGCTTGGGGATCGGAAACCGGGCTGTCCTCTGTCAAGAGCGGCTCCGCGCTTCTTAACCGCTTAGGCTTATTCTCTCCAGCCTCAACCACAATTTTGGCTTCATGACTCGAGTCTTTATTACACTCGTAGCCACTAGATTGGTCATAAAAGTAATTGGCATTTTTTTCTCCTGGCCTGTTTTAAGAACCAAAGAAAGCCAGTCAGAAGGTACAAAATTCTGTTTTAGTTACTTAATAACATCATTAATGCAAGTGTCAGTTTGCATTAAATTAAATCAGATTTTTAGTCAGTCATTCACTTAATTTTTTTTTGTTTTCATTTTTTTTTTTTTTTTTTTTTTTTTTTTTTTTTTTTTCTTTTTTCTTCATTTTAAGATTTATTTTTTTTTTTTTTTTTTTTAAGTAAAATCACAAGGATTCAGGATCAGTGGTATGAGTGTTCTTCCTTTTTTCTTTTTTTCTTATTTTCTCCTTTCTCTCACTTTCACTTTCATGTGTCTTACATGATTAAACAGAAAAGCCTGGACACAGGCGAAGGAACGAGGAAAAGGCGTCCAAGGAGTTTGCTGCAAGGAGGCAGCTGCTCCTGAAAAAGCATACCAAGAATATTTGAAGAGGCTTGGCTTAGAGTTAGGTAAAACAGCAGGAAGTGTGCTTCACAGTAATGTCACAAGTCAGGCTCAGTGACCTTTTATTACTTCCATTTAGAAGCCCTATATTAGGAAGATTCTCGGTGCTCTTATTGTGTATTGATAGTCCCTATTTACGAATTGCTTTTTTGGACCTTGGATGTACTTTTGTCCCCCCCTTTTTTTTTCTTCTTTTTTTTATTTTTTTTTTTTATAAGATCTCTCCTCCCGGGCATGGTCTTACGACGCCGTTAATCCCCATGCACTCAGGATGGCAGAGGGAGGTGATCTCTCTGTGAGTTCAAGGCCGCTTGGTCTGTACATAGTTTCAGGACAGCTGGGGCTACAGGGACACCTTGTCTCAAAAAAACATTAAATTAGGGGCTGGAGATGAGACCCTAGCAGTTAAGAGGCACTGACTTGCTCTTACAGAGGACCCAGGTTGACTCCTCAGCACCCGCTTGGCGGCTGAGAACCGTCGTAACTCAATTCCAGGAAAACTCCAGTTCCAGGGGAATCTTGACGCCCTCTTCCTGACCTCCGCAGGCATGCATGACACGAGTGCACAGACCTACACGCAGACAATACATTCATACACATAAATAAATTTAAAAAAAAAAAAAAAAGGCGGGGGGGAGTCTCCCAGCGAGCCCAGGTTAACCTGAACTTGTGATCCTCCTACCTAAGTGTCCTGAGTGCTGAAATTATAAGCATGAGCCACTTCTCTGGCTTGTTCTGCTTTTTGTGTTGATTTATTTAGTTCTCTGTATATATGTGTGTGGGCATGTTAAGGTCAGAGGACAGCCTGCAGGAGTCATTCTCTCCTACCACGTGGGTTCCAGGTATCAGATCAGGTCAACATCAGGCATGGTGGCAAATGCCTTTACCTACTTGGTCAATTTTGCTGACCCCTTGTTTTGCTTTTAATGTTTTATCACTTTATCCTTTAATTTTTTTTCATATTAATCATACTACCTCTATACTTACCTAGTCCTAGCTCTATCTTAGCAGAGTGATTTATTTCCAAAACCTTAAGGGAATTTTTTTTTTTTTAAGATATTCTCAGTTAAAGACACTGGTCATTAAAAAACAACAACAACAACAACAAATTTTCCATTATAATTACTTTTTCCCTATAAAGCCAAAATTTAGTTATATCTTTTTATATGGTGGAATACATAATGAAGTAGTAGCTTTTTGTACACAAATATTACTACAAGAAGGCAGATTATTTTTGAGGGTTTGAAGATAGCAGAGCTCTGAGTAAAGGGCATTATAGAATATCTCTGTCTTGTCATCAAATTTAGGTTCTAAACTGGAAAACTTCTGTGAGCTTTTTATGACAAATTATATTACTTGTTGCCATGACAAATACCTGACATGATCTGAAGAAATGCCTCAGAGTTAAGGACACTGGCTGTGGCTGGGCATGGTGGTGCACACCTTTAATCCTAGCACTCGGGAGGCAGAGGCAAGGGGATCTTTGTGAGTTCAAGGCCAGCCTGGTCTACAGAGTGAGTTCCAGGACAGCTGAGACTACAGGGAGACTCTGTCTCGAAAAGACAAAAAGAAAAGAAAAGAACACTGGCTGTGCTTACAGAGAACCTGGGTCTGGTTTCCAGAACACTCACACACACACACACACACACACACACACACACATACTGCCTCACAATCATCTGTAGCTCCCATTCCAAGGGATCTGGTCCATACCAGCAGTCCATTGGGAGGATCTGCTGTGATCCCTATGCCGATTTCCAGGTCCTCATTGCTTTCTTCTTTCCTCGATAGCAATTGTTCATATAGTGTGAGGATTTAGATATAGAGGCTCACAAGCTCATAAAAATCACATCAGATCTTTTCCATATTCACTTGAGTTTCAGCTTCTACTTCCCATTCCAGGCTTTTATTGACTCTTGATTTAGATAGCTCTGAACCACTTTACCTAGGTCCCCTGAGTCATTTCTTCTAATGTGCCTAGTGTGACTTCAAGAGGCATAAAACCTAGCCGGGTGTGGTGGCGCACGCCTTTAATCCTACCACTTGGGAGGCAGAGGCAAGTGGATCTTTGTGAGTTCAAGGCCAGCCTGGTCTACAGAGTGAGTTCCTGGGGCTACAGGGAGACCCTGTCTCAAAAAGACAAAAAAAAAAAAAAAAAAGGCATAAAACCTACAGTGTAGGGGCTGGAGAGATGGCTCAGCACAACATGACAGCTAATAACCATCTGTAATTCCAGTTCCAAGGAATCTGATGCCCTCTTCTGGCCTCTATGGGCATTCCACACTTACATGTACATAGCCAAAACATTCATATACATAAAATAAAGATAAACAAAAAGAAAAGGTTAATTGTAGGTCCCGGGAGGCAGAATCAGGCAGATCTTTGGGAGTTCAAGGCCAGCCTGGTCTACATAGTGAATTCCAAAATATGAAGGAATGATAAAACCTCCAAAAAAGACAAAAAAAAAAAAAAAAAAAAAGTCTTCAAAAACACAGTAGCAGTTGCTTATCTAATGCTTACCTAATGAGGCCTATGAACTACTCCAATCACAGATATTTTTATCTTTTTTTTTTTTTTTTTTTTTTTTTTTGTCTTTTTGAGACAGGGTCTCCCTGTAACCCCAGCTGGCCTGGAACTTATCCTGGCTTTCATTACCACACTTGTACCCCCTCTGTGGAATGGTCTTAAATCCAGATCAGAAAGTTGGGGGCTAAAGACATGTCTGATTAGATAAGCTCTTGATGCGCAGGTGACGCATGGTGGTGCACTCCTTCCATCCTAGCACTCTGGAGGCAGAGGCAGGCAGATCTCTGTGAGTTCTAGGCCAGCCTGGTCTACAGAGTGAGTTCCAGGCCAGCTGGGACTATAAGGAGACCCTATCTCTAAATAAATAAATATAAAAATTAAATAAATAAATAAATAAAAATAATCATGTCTATAAATAAATAAACAAACAAATAATTTTTATTACCACAGGTCTCCCTGTAGCCCCAGCCAACCTGGAACTCGCTATGTAGAGCAGGCTAACCTTGAAATCACAGAAATCTGCCCACCTCTGCCTCCCAAGTGCTGGGATTAAGCATGTGCCTGACTACAAAGATTGCTGCCCTTTAAAGATAAAGTTTTGTTTTGTTTGGGTTTTTTTTTTTTTTTTTTTTTTGAGACAGAGTCTCACTATAAAGCTCTGGAACTCTCTTTCTAGACCAGGCTGGACTCAAACTGCAGAGATCCACCTGCCTCTGCCAACCAAATACTTGGATTAAAGGCATAGGCCACCACTCCCAGACTTATAGGTAAATCTTAACAATATATTTATTTGTTTACATTATATTACATAAAAATGTAGAGAGATATGGTGCTGGAATAGTGGTTCAGCAGTTAAGAGCACTGGATGCTCTTGCAGAGAGATCCAAATTGGGTTCCCAGCATCCACATGGTGGCTAACGACCATCCATAACTCCAGTTTCAAGGGATCTGACATCCTCTTCTGACTTTCAAGGCCATTGAACACATATGATATACTTAATACATGCAGATAAAACACTCATACACATAAAATAAAAATAATATATGCATGCATGCATATATAGAGAGATAAAATCGAGACAAGGTCTTGGAATATATTTCTTTTTTCTTAGGTTTCCTTTTTCTTAGAGGGGCAGGAATACAGTTTGAGCCTCACTGTGTAGCTCTGACTAAAGCTCCCTACATAGCCTTGGCTGACCTTGAACTCAAGACAGTCTGCCTGTTTCAGCCACCCAAAGGCTGGGATTGCAGGTACGAGCCGTTATGTCCCACAAGAATCTTTTTATTTTACATATTATGTCAATTTGAATATTTTCAACTCCTATTCACAATGATATGTTGAATACATCTTTTTCTGTTATGTATTTAAAGGACCCACTCATTTTAATGACTATACATTATAATGACTTTAGAGTCAGACAGAATTGCCTATTAAGTATATGATCATGGATGTTTACAAAAATTAAGGAATACTGTTGGGTGTGGTGGTGCACACCTTTAATCCTAACATTTGAGAGGCAGAGGTAGGTGGATCTCTGTGAGTTCAAGGCCAGCCTGGTCTATAGAGTGAGTTCCAGGACAGCTGGGGTTATGGGGAGACCCTGTCTCAAAAAGACACACACACAGAAAAAATTAAGGAATATAAAGGTACAAATTTCTTATAACAGTCACCACCCTTTGTATTTAATATTTGTCTTTATGGTCAACAGTTACATTGTTTACAGTTTTTCAGTGTTAAAAAGAATACCATGAAGGGGCTGGCAGGTTGGCTCATTAGGTAAAGGTGCAAGCCTGGTGACCTGAGTTCAATCTCTGGAACACATGTAAAGGTCAAAAAGAGAGAATTAACTCCACAATGATGTTCTCTGGCTTCCACATGTGTGTCATGGCATTCACATACACACAATAATAATACAAACCAAAATAATTTTTAAAAGAAAAGGGAATACGGGGCTGGAGAGATGGCTCAGCGGATTAGAGTGCTGACTGCTTTTGCAGAGGACCCGGGTTCTATTCCCAGCACCCACATGGCTGCTGAGAACCGTCTTTAGCTCCAGTTCCAGGGGAATCCGATGCCCTCTTCTGACCTCCGCAGCATTGCACGACACGGGTGTACCAACATACATGCAGACAGTATACTCATACACATAAAATAATAAGTAAAATTAAAAAAGAAAAGGGAATGCTCTAGTATATAATGCATTATCTTTTCATGTTTATATTTTCTCTTTAGGTTCAGTTTCTGGATGTGAAATCCAGTATCAGAGGACAAATGTACACTATTACAGCTAATACCAAACTGTCTCCATGAATGTTGGTCTGATGTATATTTACTAAAAATAAAAACAAAGTGTTAACTGGTGTTGGAAATATTAGTGATCTTTTGGAAAAAAATTAAAGCCATAAGACCTTTTTTTGCACATCATGTACATTCTTAGATTTTATCATGCTTTTATATTGATCTACAAAAAGAAATTACATTGATTTCCATTTCTTTGACTATTAGTGAAAGAAAACATTCTCTTGAGGTGCCTTTGTACTCTTTTACATATGTATTTTTCTGTTAAGATGTTTGAGTTGTTGAGCCGGGCGTGGTGGCGCACGCCTTTAATCCTAGCACTTGGGAGGTAGAGGCAGGCGGATCTTTGTGAGTTCAAGGCCAACCTGGTCTACAGAGTGAGTTCCAGGACAGCTGGAGCTACAGGGAGACCCTGTCTCAAAAAGACCAAAAAAAAAAGAAAGATGTTTGAGTTGTAAGGAACCTTGTTTGTAGACATTAACTCATAATTTTTTTCATTCTTCTCGTATGTGTGAGGTGAGTTTTTTTTCCTTCAGTTTTCTATGCAGAAGATCTTAATTATGTAGTAAAACTTTAGCACTATTTTAGTGCACATTCTGTACATTGATGTGCAAGAAGTGAGGAAGGAGCCGGGAGTAGCTTTACGGTCTGTATCTTCCCATTGCTTGGCATGTCCCAATATTATAACACTGCTGTGTTCTTGCATTGTTGTTGGGCATTTTTGGTTTGGGGAGGATATTTGATTGTTGTTGTTGTTGTTGTTGTTGTTGTTGTTATCTTTATGTGTATGAATATTTTGCCCACATGTTGGCCAGTGCCTTCAGAGACCAGAAGAGAGCCTCGGATCCCCTGGAACTGGAGTTATGGGTGGTTATTAGCCGCCATGTGCTGTTAACTGTTGAGTCATCTCTGCAGCCCTGATGTTTCTTTGTTTTTGAATGGAGTTTCTTATAATTCAGGCTGCCTAGAACTCTTTTAGTAGATGAGGATGGCCCTGAACTCATGATTTTTATTTTTGTTTTATTTTTTTCTTTTTGTGAAGCAGGGTTTCCCTGTAACCCCAGCTGGCCTGGAACTCGCTCTGTAGACCAGGCTGGCCTGGAACTCAGAGATCTACTTGCCTCTGCCTCTGCCTCTGCCTCTGCCTCCCGAGTGCTAGGTGAACTCATGATTTTTTACCTGTACATCCCAAGTACTGGGACTATAGGTATGCACTGTGATCACCCCTGGATTATTCTAACACCTTTAGTAAATGGTTCCGATGGATGTGGTGGCCCATGCCTTTAATCCCAATACTCGGGAAGCAGTCAGATGGATCTCTCTGAGTTCAAGGCCAGCCTGGTCTGCATAGTTCCAGGATAGCCGGGGCTAGAGGGAGACCCTGTCTCAAAAAGCCAAAAAAAAAAAAAAAAAGTTTGTTCCTTGACATTTCCTTGGTTCTGTTTCTTGACCATTCTGTTTAAAGTGTATTTATGCCATCTCTGCATTGTTCCCTTCCCCACAGTATTCAAGATCTCACCCAGGACCTACACATACTAGAGAAACTGATGACTGATGCTGGCTTACATCTCCAGATCTGGATTTGTTTTAGATAGAATTTAGAATAAGTTTTTTTTTTTTATCTTTCCTCTTGGTATGCTAGGATTAAATCTTGGGCTGCTTTAGTAAACATCCACTGGGTTATACTCTCCAGCCCCTAGAATGGAATGTGTAAGTAGAACTAAATTTCCCTGCTTCCTTCCTCCTGGAACTCAAAGACCTCTGCCTCCTCCCTGCCTCCTCACTGTTCCACACACAGCTCTTCCTTGTATATTCTTGTATGGTGCTTTCTCACATAGTTTTTGTTTTGTTTTGTTTTGTTTTGTTTTGTTTTGTATTTTTGAGACAGGGTCTCCCTATAGCCCCAGCTAGCCTGGAATTTACTCTGTAGACCAGGCTGGCCTTGAACTCACAGAGTTCCGCCTGCCTCTGCCTCTCAAGTGCTGGGATTAAAGACGTGCACCACCACACCTGGCACTAAAGATGGTTCTTAGCTGCCATGTGGGTTCTGGAAATCGAACCCAGGTCCTCTGCAAGAGCAGTCGGTGCTCTTAACCGCTGAGCCATCTTTCCAGCCCCTTCACATAGTTTTATTATAATGTGTGAACTTCCCCAAGAATCTCATCAGGCTTTTGTTTATAAAAACAAAAAATTACCTAGCATGGTGGCCGCTGGGTGTGATGGCACATGCCTTTAACCCCAGGACTTGGCATATCTCTTAGATCCACACCACCCTGGTCTGCATACCAAGTTCCAGACCAACTGGAGCTACAGGGAAACTGCCTAAAAAAAAAAGACTCCACTATATAACTACTCTATATAACTCCTAGATGGCCTACCTCAGCTTCCTGAGTAGCTGGGATTACAGGCATGCATCACTGTGTCCTGCTTTGCCAGGCCTCTACATTAAATAACGTTACAATTTTGTGACAGTTTAAGAAGTAAAGTTACTGCCAGGCATGGTGGTGCACTCCTTCTATCCTAGCACTTGGGAAGCAGAGACAGGAGGATCTTTGTGAGTTCAAGGCCAGCCTGGTCTACAGAGTGAGTTCCAGGACAGCTGGGGCTTCAGGGAGACCCTGTCTCGAAAAGACCAAAANTGGAACACACATGATGGAAGTGAAATCAGAGTCATCCAAATGCACATCATGGAACACACATGACAGAAATGAAGTCAGAGTTGTCCACATGCACATCATGGAACACACGTGTGCCTCCTCCTCACAACAAATAAATAGATGAAGAAATGTAAGATAAAACAAAGAAAAAAATACTAAAACACAACATTAAAACCATCAATGTTAATAGAACATTGCTCAAATATGTATATATTAAAGGGAGCTGAAAGCATTAGTTACAAATGAATCACACTACATAAATTTGACCAAATATGAATCCGACATACTATGAAAAATCCTCTAGTGGTCTTGTACTCCGCTTTACACCTTTTTCCAATAGGACTCGATGTATGGGGGTGTGCACACCAAGAGGTGACACTAGATACATGCTGGGATAATTAAGGTTAACGTGAACATCCTGGAAACTAAGAAGACGCTAAAGGTAATGATTAGATGGATCAAAGAATAAATGGCAGAATTGACCTGCAGCGTCAACCGTTCAGCTGATCCGACTCTGGCCCATGCTCCAGGTGCTTGAGCCTCTGCTTAGGGCAATCTTGCTTCCCTGCTCTGCCCCAGGCAATTCCAGGGACCAGTGGCACCCTAAGCATTCCCCTAGCTGGGGCTTGCTTGTGGAGGTGGAAAGGATGAGCGCTAGCCATAATTCAACATATAACACATATGTGTTATATGTTGAATTATGGGGGTGAGTTTCACTTATCCTTCAAGTACTCTTTAGCCTGAAGGGGTGTAACATCAAGGATCAAATTAAAAGCACCATAGCAAATGGAAAGATTTTTTTTTTTGTCTTTTTTGAGACAGGGTCTCCCTTTAGTCACAGCTGGCCTGGAGCTCGCTATGTAGACCAGGCTGTCCTTGAATTCACAGAGATCCACCTGCCTCTGCCTCCCAAGTGCTGGGATTACAGTCATACACCACCACACCTGGCTTTTTGTTGAAATTTTAATATTGGAACATATTAAGTGGTAAAAAACTGACTGCTCTTGTAGAGGACCCGGATTTGATTCCCAGCACCCACATGGTGGCCAAGAACCGTCTTTAACTCCAGTTCCAGGAGAATCTGACACCCTCTTCTGATCTCCGCAGCATTGCATGACACGGATGCACAAACCTACATGCAGATAGTATATTCATACACATACAAAAATAAATAAAATTTAAAAAACTATAGCTTTAGCCAGGCATGGTGGCCACACCTTTAATCCTAGCACTTGGGAGGCAGAGGCAGGCGGATCTTTGTGAGTTCAAGGACAGCCTGGTCTACAGAGTGAGTTCCAGGACAGCTGGGGCTACAGGGAGACCCTGTCTCGAAAAGACCAAAAAAAAAAAAACTAGCTTTATTTTAGCACAAAGCTTAGAAAATTGGGTGCCTTTTAAAGAAGTTAATTTTTTCCTGGTTGTGATGATGTGTACCTTGTAGTTCCAACATTTAGGAGGCCAAGACAGTAATACTACTACAAGTTAGATTGTACCCTTGGCTACATAGTGAGTTCCAGAGTGTACAGAGTGAGGGTACAGAGTCAGGCCCCTTATCTCCAAAAGCAAAGATACTAAAATTAAAAAATATTCTGTTTATTGTGACTCAGTGTCTCATACTTAAAGTATGAATAGGGGTTCCTTGAAAAATGAGCTTTATTATTTTTTTATTATTTTTTTTTTTTAGTCTTTTTGAGAAAGGGTCTCCCTATATAGCCCCAGCTATCCTGGACCTCACTATGTAGATCAGGCTGGCCTTGAACCCACAGACATCCACCTGTCTCTACCTCCCAAGGGCTGGGATTAAAGGCATGTACCACCGTGCCCAGTGCTTTATATTTTCTTTTTTTGAAACAGGGTCTCCTTATAGCCCCAGCTAGCCTAGAACTCACTCTATAGACCAGGCCAGCCTTGAACTCACAGAGATCTGCCTGCCTCTGCCTCCCAAGAGCTGGGATTAAAGGTGTGCACCACCATGCCTGGCTTAAAGACGGTTGGTAGCTGCCATGTGGGTGCTGGGAATCAAATTCTGCTCCTCTACAAGAGCAGTTGGTGCTCTTAACCGCTGAGCCATCTCTCCAGCCTGCTTTATATTTTCTTAATAAAAATCTCCCAGAAATGGGGTTGGAGAGATGGCTTAGTGGAAGGAGCACTGGATGCTCTTGCAGAGGACCCAGGTTCAGTTACCAGCACCCACATAGCAGCTAACAAGCATCCATAACTCCACTTCCAGGACATCTGATGGCTTCTGGCCTGCACAGGAATGTGATGCACTTAACATACATGCAGGCAAAACACTCATATATATAATTTTAAAAATAATTAAAAATTTAATCTCCTCAAAGTAGAAACTACATGAAATAAAGTACTTTACCTGGTAGTAAGAGTGTTCATACCCACTTTATAAATTGTAAGTTTCTTGAAATACAGTGTTCAAGACAAAGGAAGCCAGAAACTGCTTTCTTTTTTTCTTTTCTATATGGCTGTTAGGACTGACTACTGAAGTTGCCCTTTTGAGCCACAGCATGGCTCAGTAGGTATGGCACTTGCTGCCAAGCCTGATGACCCGAATTTGATCTCAAGATCCTACATGGTGGCAGGAGGAAGTCAGCTCTTGCCAGTTGTCCTCCAACCTCCACACATATGCTCACACGTATACATACTCAAAAGTAACTTTTTTAGGGGCCGGAGAGATGGCCTAGCGGTTAAGAGCACTGTCTGCTCTTGCATAGGACCCAGGTTTGATCCCCAGCACCCACATGGCAGCTGAGAGCCATCTTTAGCTCCAGTTCCAGGGGAATCCAACACCCTCTTCTGACCTCCGCTGCATTGCACGACTTGGGTGCACAAACCTACATGCAGACAGTACATTCATACACATAAAAAATAAATTTAAAAAAATTTTTTGAGTAATTTTTTAATTTGAAATTTTCCCTTTCATATTAATGTCAAATGACAGTTTTAGTAAGTACATAGTGTTTTGTTTTGTTTTTTTAATTTATTTTTGTATGTGTATGAATGTACTGTCTGCATGTAGGTTTGTGCGCCCGTGTCGTGCAATGCTGCGGAGGTCAGAAGAGGGTATCGGATTCCCCTGGAACTGGAGTTCTCCTGGAATTGGAGTTACAGACAGTTTTCAGCTGCCATGTGGGTGCTGGGGATCGAACCCAGGTCCTCTGTAATAGCAGACAGCGCTCTTAACCGCTAGGCTATCGCTCCGGCCCTAGTACATAGTGTTTTTCAGTAGGGTACCAAAACATCTTTCTCTGGTTTTTTTTTTTTTTTGTCTTTTTGAGACAAGGTCTCCCCTGTAGCCCCAGCTGTCCTGGAACTCGCTCTGTAGACCAGGCCGGCCTTGAACTCACAAAGATCTGCCTGCCTCTGCCTCCCAAGTGCTAGGATTAAAGGCTTGCGCCACCATGCCCAGCATCTTTCTCTGTTTCTTAAAAACTAAATATATTCATACATTTCCCATATATAATAGGGAAGAAGTTGATTTATCTTAACTCTACAGAAAAGAAAATTTATTTTTTTTTTTTGTCTTTTCGAGACAGGGTCACCCTGTAGCCCCAGCTGTCCTGGAATTCACTCTGTAGACCAGGCTGGCCTTGAACTCACAAAGATCCACCTGCCTCTGCCTCCCAAGTGCTAGGATTAAAGGCGTGCGCCACCACGCCCGGCAGAATTTTATAGTAAAAACAAGTAAACTTGATACAAAGAGATTTTCTTTCTGGATGCTTCCCCACCGCACCCCACCCCCATGCTAGATGTCAAGCATAGACCCGTGGGCTTGCCAGGCATGTGCTCTGCTGAGTTAAATCCCCACCCTTTGAGAGGATTTTTAAAGAACTATATAGTAGAAGCATAATTTAAAGATTATGTGGTAGCTCAAACAGTCAACCAGGTATGGTAGCAAGCAGCATCTGTAATCCTGCTACTCAGGAGGTAGAAGCAGGAGTATCGGGAATTCTGACTTATCCTTGACTATTTAGCAAGTTCAGAGCCGCCTTCAACTCATAAAACTCTCAGGACACAACAAAAAAAAAGTGCTCTCATCATTTGTATCCTTGGCATAGTTCGATAATCCATAACTATTTTGAATATGATTTGAATAGATTGAAAAAGGTACATTTAAAAAAATTTTTTTTTATTAATTTTATTTATTTCTGTATGTGTATGAATGTACTGTCTGCATGCAAGTCTGTGCACCCGTGTCGTGCAATGCCGCGGAGGTCAGAAGAGGGTGTCGGATTCCCCTGGAACTGGAGTTCTCCTGGAACTGGAGTTTCAGACGGTTCTCAGCCGCCATGTGGGTGCTGGGGATCGAACCCGCGTCCTCTGTAAGAGCGGTCGGCGCTCTTAACCGCTAGGCCATCTCTCCAGCCCCAAAAGGTACATTTTAGATAGATAGAAACATGTTGACAAAGAAGACAAAAAATTGACGTGAAAGCAATAAACTTATAGGACAGTAATGAATTTATTCAGCTTTTGATGTGTTGAGTTTGAAGTACTTATGAAAAAAATCACATGGCATTTTTCAGTACCTTATCAATCATTAGAGTGTAGTTATAAAGCTAAATTGAATTGGAAATGTAGGTAACATAACAACTTTCAGGAGTATATGAGATGATAAACAGATTATAGGCAAAAAGTGAGGGAAGGCAACTGGTACATTCATTAAAGGAATAGATAGAAGAGCCATAAAAACGATCAGCAAGGTAGGAAATGAGATAAGAGAGTAAAGATGAAGAAAGACCTTGAGATTGACAATATTGTAGTTATGATCATTAGAATGTGATTGGTTTGGGACTACTCACAAATAGTCATTTCTCACAGTTCATTTGCACTGATTTTTAAGTGAAATGCATATTGAAGTTGACATTGAAATAAATCATATATAATTATATACTTGGAGGGCTGGAGAGATAGCTCAGTGGTTAAGAGCACTAGCTGCTCTTGGAGAGGACCCACATTCAATTCCCAGCACCCACATGGCAACTAACAACCATCTGTAAATTCAGTTACAGGGTATTTGACACTCTCTTCTGACCTCCGTGGGCATTGCACAACATGGTTGCACTTGCATACGTTCAGGCAATATACTCATACACATAAAAAATAATTATGTACCTAGGATGAAAAGTTTTTTTAACCTTGAAATTACTTATTTCTTTGGTCTTAGTGGGCCTCCTCTCCTCATATCTTATTTTGTGTTCTCTTGTGCACACCTATAACTTGTTTACAGTTTATATGTACTTCCTCTTTTTTCCTCTGCTGAGTAAACTATTCATTCCATCTCTCACTTTACCTTTTCCCCAAGAAGCAGAAAAGCTTCCCTTTCCTTCAAAACCTACCAAGCCTAAATTCCATGACTCTGAGAAAAGCTTCCCTGGCTCTAGAAAGCGCTGTGGAGGTTCAGTAACTTCTGATCCTTCATTCTGTCATTTTTTTCTAGATATGTAACACTCACTTGTATTTGTGCAGTACTACTGGATCTGTATGGTGTTTATTTGATGTTTTTTAATTACAAACTGTCTGATAGTGGAGGTTTTCTGTTTTGTTTTATTTTGGGGTTTTGGGGTTTTTGTTTTGTTTTGTTTTGTTTTGTTTTTTTGAGGTTTTTTTTATTTTTTTTTTATTTTTTTTTTGGTCTTTTCAGACAGGGTCTCCCTGTAGCCCCAGCTGTCCTGGAATTCACTCTGTAGACCAGGCTGACCTTGAAACTCTCAAAGATCCGCCTGCCTCTGCCTCCCGAGTGCTAGGATTAAAGTCGTGCACCACCACTCCCGGCTTTTATTTTGTTTCTAAAGATTTATTTTTGTTGTATGTGTATGAGAGTTTTGCCTGTATTACATATGTGTGTGACTGTTGTCTTTGGAAGCCAGAAGTGGGTGTCAGATCCCCTGGAGCTGGAGTTACATATGGTTGTAAACCACCATGTGGGTGCTAGGAACCAAACCCAGGCCCTCCAAGCAGCAAACGTTCTTAACCATTGAACCATCTTTCTGTCCCCTTCCTGTACTCTTTTGTATGTAACTGTAATTGCTAGCTTGTGGAGTTTTTTTGTTTTTGTTTTTTTTTACCAATTTTCATTATATTTTTTTATGTTTTATATTTTAAAACAAAATTATTTTATGAATATATTTTGTTTTAAGCATCTCAGTGGGAGAAACCAGAAGGATTTCAAGGAAACTTAAACAAGGTAACTGAAGCACTTTTATGTTTTTGCTTTTTTCTTTAAAGTGATTGGCTTCTAGGGTCAGTGGGGGAGTGTTTGGTTGTTTGGCTGGTCAGTTGGTTTTGCAGTGCTCGGGATTCAACCTAAGGCCTGTGAACACCAGGTCAGCACTTTACCCTCGAGCTTTATCCCCGGTTTAGCTTCTGTGAGGTTTTGTAGGATTTTTGAAGCAAATTTGCCTACAAATAAGCTTTTGTTGGAAGGCCGGATGGAGATGAAACAGGAATGTCTCCAAAAAAAGAAAACTATATAGGATAAGTATTAGTTGGTTTGGTGGTCATTTGTTGCTCTATGTCCCTATCTGTTGTAGTTTCCTCTCCATTACTGTGATAAAACAGTCCGACCAGTACCAACTTTGGGAGGAAAGGGTTTATTCATCTTACTTTTTCTGGGTTACAGTTCATCACTTTGGGAGCTGAAGGTAGGAACTCAGGGCAGGAACCTGGAAGCAGTAGCTGAAGCACAGGCCATGGAGGAATGCTGCTTACTGGCCTGCTCTCCTGGCCTATGCTCAGTCTGCTCTCTTATACAATACAGAACAACCTGCCCAGGGTTAGTACCACCCACAGTGAGTTAGGCCCTCCCACATCACTCAACAATCAAGAAAACCCAAGACATGGCCATAGGCCAGTTCAATGGAGGCAATTCCCCAGTAGAGGCTTCCTCAAGCTAGGTGTGTGAAGTTGACACTAAAGCTATCCAGCACACAGTCCATCTATACAGAATTCCTGGCTTTCAGAGGCAAGGCATTTTCTGCTTGAAAGTTGGACCCCAATTAGCAGAGACCAGACTGTATGACCATGATCTTTACCAGCACTTTTTACTTCCAGTGTCAGGTACAAAAAAAAGGATGACTAAATCTGCCTTAGTTATTTAGTATATAGTCACTGTCATTTTCAGTGTACTCTTGTTTTTTTTTCCCCTCCTGTCAGACTTCAGGGAAGGCCATTTGGGTAGAAGGTTTAAGTGAAGAGGGTTACCACTATTACTATAATACAGAAACAGGAGGTAAGTGTTATTTTTAACTGTCTAATCTGTACCGAAACTGTGTATGAACCATGATGAGAATCAAACTCAGGACATAACAGATGTTAGGCAGGTACCCTCTCATTAAACTGCATCCCTATAGCTTCAGCTTATTTTCTCTTTTAAAAACAGAACTGGGGTTGGGGAGGTAGGTAGATTAGTTGGTATAGTGCTTGCCTAGTATGCATGAAGCATGAAGCCCTGGGCTCAGTCCCCAGCATAACATAAAACTGGATGTTTGCTATACAAGCATGAGGAGCTGAGTTCAGATTTCCAGCACCTCCTTGAAAAGCCACATCCAGCATGCTCTTTTTTTTTTTAATTTATTTATCACTTTTTATGTGTATGAGTGTACTGTCTGCATGCAGGTTTATGCACCATGTCGTGCAATGCAGCGGAGGTCAGAAGAGGGCGTCAGATTCCCCTGGAACTGGAGTAAAAGACAGTTCTTAGCTGCTATGTGGGTGCTGGGAATCGAACCCAGGTCCTCTGCAAGAGAAGTTGGCACTCTTAACCACTGAGTCATCTCTCCAGCCCCCCCAACATGCTCTTATTACCCCAGCATTGGGGCAGCAAAGATGGGCAGATCCCAGGGGCTTGTTGGCCAGCCAGTCTAGCTGAATGGTCAAGTTCTAGATTCAGAGGGCCCTTGCCCTCCAAAATATAAGGTGGAGGTGACAGGGAAAGATACCTGAGGTTGGCCCCTGTGTTCCACATGGCCATGCAACAGATGACCACACAGGTGCACGTACATGCAGACACCACACATACACCATAAAAATCCAAACAAAAAAAAAAAAAGCTGTGGTCAAATATACCTTTATTCCCAGCACTGGGGAGGCAGAGTCAGAAGGACCCGGCGTTCAAGGCCATCTTCAGTTAGTAATGAATTTGAAGCCAGCCTGGGATGAGACAGACCTTGTCTCAGGAACAAAAAATCCAGATATAGTGGCTCAAGTCCATAATCCCAGCACTTGGGAAGTGGAGGCAGGAGGATCAGGGTTAGTGTTATCCTCAGTTACACAGCAGGCTCAGCCAGCGTGGGACATGGTGAGACCCCTTCACACACACAGTAATACATAAATATTTAAGAATCGCAGTTCACTGGGCATGGTGGTACATGCCTTTAATCCTAGCACTTGAGAGGCAGAGGCAGGCAGATCTCTGTGGTTCATGGCCAGCCTGGTCTACATAGCTAGTACTAGGACAGCTTAGGGCTACAGGATGACCTTGTCTCAAAAAAGACCCCCCCCCAAAAAAAAAATTCACAGTTCAGATGATGGGAAAAATCCAAATTTCTCATGTAACCATCTTTCAGTTAAATCTTCCATGTTTCCTGCCTATCCTTTCTCTGTTGTGTTTTTGAGTTATTTGTTTGTTTGTTGAGATTGTCTCAAGTAGCCCAGGCTGACCTCCAACTCCATAGGTAGCTGAGAACAACCTTGAGGTCCTGATCCTCCTGGCTCTACCTCCTGAAGGCTGGGATTGCAGGTGTGTTCCTCCACCACCAGCTGGTCTTCAGTGTTTCTTAGGTCAAACACTTGGGTTGGTACAATTGTTTGATTATTATTCCTGGCATACATATTCTGTTCATGTATACATCCAACAGAACTCAAGAAAATGAAACACAGAAAAAAACAAAAACAGGGGCTGGAGAGATAGCCTAGCGGTTAAGAGCACCGACGCTCTTGCAGAGGACCCGGGTTCGATCCCCAGCACCCACATGGCGGCTAAGAACCGTCTTTAACTCCAATTCCAGGAGAACTCCAGTTCCAGGGGAATCCGAGACCCTCTTCTGACCTCCGCGGCATTGCACGACACGGGTGCACAGACCTGCATGCAGACAGTACATTCATACACATACAAAAATTAAAAAAATGAAAAAAAAAAATTAAAAAAAAAAAAAAAAAAAAAAAAAAAAAAAAAAAAAAAAAAAGAAAAATAAAAGAAAGCACAGAGAATGTGAATTTGAAACTCTTATCTATCTATGTTGATATTCATAGCATGTTGGATTATAGTCTAACAGCGTTGTCATTCAGGCAGTTCATCTTTCAGTTCCTCCAGTGAAATGCCCTCAAGTTTCTCATCCATTGCAACCAGGCATCTATCCTTAATCAATCTTCACATTTTCCTTTCTGCCATTAGATTGATATGTTTATTTTTCTAAATTCCTTCTATTTAAAACCCTGTATGTGACATTAAATCTTTTAGGAAGAAATGACCCTTTAAACCTCCAAGCAGAACCTAATCTCCCTAACGATAGCAATGTTTCTATGCCAGTAAAATTAAACTACTGGATCTTGGGGCTGGAGAGATGGCTCAGAAGTTGAGAGCACTAACTGCTCTTGCAGAGGACCCGGGTTCAATTCCCAGCACCCACATGGCAGCTAACAACCATCCATAACTCCAGTTCCAGGGGATCTGACGCCCTCTTCTGACCTCCATTGCAAGATACTGGTGCACTTACATACATATAGGCAATACACTCATACACATAAAATAAAAATAATGAATAAAATATTTTTAAACTACTACATCTTCACAGAGACCAAATATATTAATATAAGTAGGGCTTTAAAATTCATATATAAATCTGGGGCTGAAGAGGTGGCTTAGCAGTTAAGAACACTTTCTGTTCTTCTAGAGGACTTGAGTTTGATTCTCAGCACTCACATGCTAGCTAACAGTCGTCTGTAACTCCAGTTCCAGGGGATCTGGAACCCTTTTCTGGTCTCTGCGGGGCATTGCATGCAAGTGATGTACTTACATGCATGCAGGCAAAACACTCAGACACATAAAATAAAAATGTTAATTTTTTTTTAAAGAATTAATGTAGATTGTAAGCTCAGTGCACAGCTTATCAGCGAAGTCACTGACCCTGTAGTCATTCTTTATTCTCTGGGGTTGCAAATTATTAGCCCTTTTCAGTAAAAACTGTCTCATTTGGATTTATATAGAGAATAACTACAAGAAGTTAATTAGAAATGCTTATAGTTTACTAAAAGTCTAGTGAACACTAGATGGCCATGGAGTTCAGGAAATTGAAATTCCTCCATTCTAAAAATGTCACATTCAAATCTTCACAAACTTTGTCAAAATTCCAGAAAATCATTTGTGATAAATTCTAGGAAATATCATGTAGAGTCATTATCAGTATGTTTCTTGAAATTGTTACAAAATAAATAGAAAGTATTACCCAGTTCTCAAGTATCTCTTTTCATTGGAGTTTTAGTTTATACATTTAGTGAAACCAAATTGTCCAAAATTACTTTCTGGAAGATAAAAGAATAAGAAGTTTGGGACTGGAGAGATGGCTCAGAGATTAAGAGCATATATACTGTTCCAGAGAGTTCAAGTTCAATTCCAAGTGGTAAGTAGGGCAGTTCACAATTGTCTGTGACTCCAGGATCAGGGGATCTGACACCCCTTAACTTTGATGGGGAACTGCACTCGCACGCACACACACACACACACACACACACACAAATAATTTCAAAAATATTTTTTAAAGAGGTTTAAGAGCTCTTAAAATAGGGGCTGGAGAGATGGCCTAGCGGTTAAGAGCCCCGACTGCTCTTGCAGAGGACCCAGGTTCGATCCCCAGCACCCACATGGCGGCTGAGAACTGTCTGTAACTCCAGTTCCAGGGGAATCCGACACCCTCTTCTGACCTCCTCGGATATTGCACAACATGGGTGCACAGACCTACATGCAGACAGTACATTCATATACATAAATAAAATTTTAAAAAAAGAGCTCTTAAAATAGTGATGATATAAGGGGCTGGAGAGATGGCTCAGTGGTTAAAAGCACCTACTGCTCTTGCAGAGGACCCGGGTTCGATTCCCAGCACCCACATGGTGGATAAGAACCATCTTTAACTCCAGTTCCAGGGAAATCCGACACCCTTTTCTGACATTGCACGACACGGGTGCACCAACCTACATGCAAACAGTACATTCATACACATTAAAAAAAAAAGTGATATAAGAGCCAGGTGTGCCTTTGATCCTAGCACTTGGGAGGCAGAGGCAGGGGGATCTCAGTGAGTTCAAGGCCAGACTGGTCTATAGAGTGAGTTCAGGCCAGCTAGGGATACAGGGAGACCCTGTCTCAAAAAGACCAAAAAAAGGGCTGGAGAGATGGCCTAGCGGTTAGGAGCGCCAACTGCTCTTACAGAGGACCTGGGTTCGATCCCCAGCACCCACATGGTGGCCGAAAACCGTCTGAAACTCCAATTCCAGGAGAACTCCAGTTCCAGGGGAATCCAACACCCTCTTCACCTCCGCGGCATTGCACGACATGGGTGCACAAACCTGCATGCAGACAGTACATTCCTACACATACAGAAATTTAAAAAAAAAAATAGTGATATAAAATAAATGCAATATTATTAATAATTGTAAATAATAGAAAATATTATATTGAAAGTACTTCTGAATAGAATTTGTTAACTAAATAGGACTGTTAAAATATGTTGAGCAGAATCTAAATGGGAAAAGCCTGATGATTTTATTCCACACACTGGAGAAAGTAAGATTGATGAACAGTCACCTGTTACCGTGGAAGAATCCAAATCGTCAGATTCTCACAGTGATTCTGATGGTGAGCAGAAAGCAGAAGGAGAAGCCTCTACAGAAACGAAAAGGCTCATAATAAAGTTCAAGGTAGGTTCTTGGTGTACTTTTTTTTTTTTTTTGGTCTTTCAGACAGGGTCTCCCTGTAGCCCCAGCTGGCCTGGAATTCACTATGTAGACCAGACTGGCCTTGAACCACAGAGATCCACTGCCTCTGCCTCCCCAAGTGCTGGTATTAAAGTTGTGCACCACCACACCCAGCTTTGGTTTACTTTCTACAGAAATTTACCAAGGTATTATGAAGCTCTGTAGATCTTCATTCTTCTAGTGTGTAATAGAAATGAAGCTAAACATAGTTGTTGTCCCTTTTTCTCAGGCTCACTTTCCCTGATTTCTGTTGTTCTTGGTTAACCAAGTTCTAAAAATATTAAATGTAACCCAAAGGCAATTGATAAATTTTAAATTTCTTTTTTTGTCTTTTTGAAACAAGGTCTCCCTGTAGCCCCAGCTGTCCTGGAACTCACTATGTAGACCAGGCTGGCCTTGAACTCACAGAGATCCACCTGCCTCTGCCTCCCAAGTGCTAGGAGCTAGAGTTAAACTTTACCACCAAAATGTATGTGTAGGGGAAAAAAAAAAAATGGGGGCTGGAGAGATGGCTCAGTGGTTAAGAATGCTGACTGCTCTTGCAGAGGACCTGTGTTCTATTCCCAGCACCCACATGGCAACTAACAACCGTCTTTAAGCTGGGCATGGTTGGCACACACCTTTAATCCTATGAGTTCAGGACCAGCCTGGTGTACAGAGTGAGTTCCAGGCCAGCTGGGGTTATGGGGAGACCCTGTCTCAAAAAAAAACAAAAAAACATAGGACTCAGTGCTATCAGTAGTTTCAGGCATCTGTATCACTCAAAATAAGAATGACCAGGCCAGTAAGATGGGCTCAGCAGCCAAGCCCGATGATCTGATTTCGATCCCTAGGTCCCACGTGGTGGAAGGAGAGAACTGACTAACTCCCACAAGTTGCCTTCTGACCTGCACACGCACGCTGTGATGCATGCTGTGGCATACAGAGAGAGAGAGAGAGAGACAGAGAGAGAGAGAGAGAGAGAGAGAGAGAGAGAGAGAGAGAGAGAGAGAGAGAAATATGTGAATAAGTAAAAATGTGGGCTGGAAAGATGGCTCAACAGTTAAGAGCACATATTGCTCATGCAGAGGACCCAAGTTTGGTTCCTAGCACCCATGGGTAGCCCACAGCCATCCATAGCTTAGCTCCAGGGATTCCAGCACCCTCTTTTGGTCTTGTCTGGCCCCTGCATTTGTGTTTACATAACCATACAATATTTTCAAAAAAAATATTAAAGATATGGGACTGGAGAGATGGCTCAGTAGTTAACAGTGCCAGCTGCTCTTGCAGAGAGCCCAGGCTTGGTCCCCAGACCCCACGTCCCTACATGGCAGCTAACAACTGTAACTCCAGTTCTAGGGGATTGGACCCTCTTTTGGCCTCTTTGAGCATTGCATGGATATCATACACGTACATATATGCAGGTAAAATACACATAAAATTTAAAAATAAAGTTATTTTAATTTAAAAAAATAATAAAACTGGGTAAGGCAGAGGCAGGTGGATCTCTGTGAGATCAAAGCCAGCCTAGTCTACATAATGAGTTCCAGGCCAGCTTGGGCTACAAAATAAAAGTTTAAATTTAGGAAAAGGAAGCAAATTTGGAAAAAGAAAAAATGTCTATAAAATTTAGCAACTAATTAGTCCTCAGTGTCCTTCCAGAAGTTTGGATGTCATTTTGAGTGTCAGAACTTATTAGAAAGTAGAAAAGTGTTTTGAAGTTTATGTGTGGTTTGGATATGAGGTGAGAAATAGAATTTGAATGACATGATGGCTAGGTATTGATGGATAGATTTTATTGAGAGGGAATTCAAAGGAGGAACACAGGACTATCAACAAGAACAAATAACTTGGTCTTAAATAATAAATTCGGGGGCTGGAGAGATGGCTCAGCAGCTAAGAACGCCAACTGCTTTGCAGAAGACCTGGATTCGATTCCCAGTACCCACATGGCAGCTAACAACTGTCTGTAGCTCCAGTTCCAGGGGATTGACACCCTCTTCTGACCTCCACAGGTATTGCACAACATGAATACACTTACACACATGTGGGCAATACACTATACATATAAAAAATAAAAATTAAATTTTAAAAAAGAAAATTCATTTTCTGTAAGATTAGCTTTTCTTTTTCTATAAGAAAAGTGACTACAAAATAGTTGGTTTGGGGGGAAAGTGAGAATCGTGCCTTTTATTGTTGGGGCAGGGCATGCACACATAGTGATCAGAGGATAACTTTGTAGAGTGGGTTCTCTCCTTTAAATGGTTCCCAGGATTTGACTCAGGCATTGGGCCTGTGTGGTGAGTGCCTTACCCACTGGACCATCACTGGCCTGAGGCATGGTTTTAGCCTCGGTCCTCTCATTCCTAAAGAAATTGGTATTGTTAAGAATAAGTAACTGGGCAGGCGTGGTGGCGCACTCCTTTAATCCCAGGGAGGCAGAGGCGGGAGGATCTTTTTGAGTTCAAGGCCAGCCTGGTCTACAGAGTGAGCTCCAGGCCAGCTGGGACTAAAGGGAGACCCTGTCTCAAAAAGACAAAAAAAAAAAAGAATAAGTAACTTTGAGGATTGAACAACATTAGTGAGTTGAAATCATTTAGCTGGAGTGTAACAGGAATCAGTTAGTTTACTGGCCTGAGAGATGTGGGGAATCAGGGGTGCTAGAGAACCTAATGCCACACCTGAGGTCTTATTACCTAGGATTTCTCTTTGCTCCATAGGTTTTGATGGGACATAGGAAACATGTATCACCATTGTAAAGAAGCAGCAGCAGTGTCCTTGCAGTACCAGCTCCAGTGTTCATGATCAAATCTAGGTCCCCTTTTATCCCATAGGTCCAGAAACAGAAATTTATTAATTTTTCACTATCCTAATTCATGCAGTGGAACTGCTTTTAATCCTGCCTCCTCCCAGAAGTCACTATAATGACTTTGTGTTTGTCTTAAATTTTTCCTGTTCAGACACATACACATAGGAAGAGTTTGGGAATTGAACCTTATGCTTTGGGTATATTAAGCACACCTACTGCCACTGAGGTATGTCTCCAGCCAAGATGCATATTATTTAAAAAATATGGACCTAGTGCTGTAATAAGATCTTACTATCAGCTTTCAATTTAATCTATCACAAGACATCTGTAACTGTTCATCTGCCAAAATAGTGGCTATATAATAGTCCAGAATATGAATGTACCATTATTTAATAAGCTCTATGTACCAGACTGTTTTAAGTAAATATTTAGGGCACTAAGGGAAGAAATAATTGGAGGCATGTTACTAAGCAATGTTAAAAGTCCCTGCTCTGGTTTGGGGGGTGGGGGTGGGGGATAGGTAACTTGACAGATCCACTGTAAGAATAGACAGATATTTGTGTACAACTATGGAAACGTTACAGTTCTGTGCAGTAGTGAAGCATACAAACACACGTATTTAGGGTTCTATGAAAGAAATGTTAAACTGTGTGTTTGGAATCCTAAAAGGTTGTAAAGTCTGGAAGACCAAATTCTAAACAGAAGTATTAAAGATAATAATGGGATCAGATAAAGGGGTTTGTTAGAACTAGTGAGGGAGTCAGACATCAAATGGGCTTTCACTTTTAAAGTTTCTTAGGTAGAGCATTTCACAGAGCTGACCTAGTTTGAATTGAAACAAATGAAGGTGTAAGGATGTTTGTTTTTGAGACAGAGTATCTAGCCAAGGATGAACTTGAATTTCTGGTCTTCCTGCCCCCACATCCTGAAGGCTGAGATTACAAGTGCATACCACCATGTACAGTGTATGCAGGGCTAGGGATTGAATGCAGGGCCTTGTGTGTAAAAGACACTCTACCAACTGACCTACATCCCCAGCTCAGGATTTAATGTAATACTATCTTTACACCAGGTGCTGTATATAAGGAAAAAGATTTTTTTTTAATTTTTTTTAATTTTATTTATTTCTGTATGTGTATCAATGTACTGTCTGCATGCAAGTTTGTGCACCCGTGTCGTGCAATGCCGCGGAGGTCAGAAGAGGGTATTGGATTCCCCTGGAACTGGAGTTCTCCTGGAATTGGAGTTTCAGACGGCTCTCGGCCGCCATGTGGGTGCTGGGGATCGAATCCGGGTCCTCTATAAGAGCGGTCGGCGCTCTTAACCGCTAGGCCATCTCTCCAGCCCCAAGGAAAAAGATTTAACGACGTGACTGTAACAGTGAATGCCAAAATCCTTGGTTTTGAAGTTTACAAAAATAAACAAAACCCAGGGGAGTTTTAAGTTTCCTAGGATGGCAGTAGGGGTTTGACTAGAGGGAAAACGGGACTTAGTACCCTGGTCCTCAAGAAGGGGATCTTTAGTACTGTACCTTGGGGAAAAGGTTTTATTAAAAACAAGTGAGCAGTCAGGCATGGGAGTGTACTCCTTTAATCCCAGCATTCCAGAGACAGTGGAAGGTGGATCTCTCTGAGTTTGGAGCTACCCTGGTACCCTGCTCTACATAGGTGGTTCCAGGCCAGCCAGTGCTACATAATAAGACTGTGTGTGTGTGTGTGTGTGTGTGTGTGTGTGTGTGTGTGTGTGTGTGTGTGTATGTGTGTGTGTGTGTGTGAATGAATGAATGAATGAATGAATATGTTAGTATGTTAGGTCTGGAGAGATGGTCAGCAGGGAAGGACCTGTACTGTGTACTGCTCTTGTGGAGGACATAAGTTCGATTCCCAGTACCCATGTCAGGCAGCTAACAGTTGCCTGTAACTCTAGCTTGAGGTGATCTGATACCCTCTTCTGAGCTTCAAGAGTACCTACACACACATGTGGCATACACTCAGACAGACACATACACATATAAAAATGAAAAGGGCCGGGCGTGGTGGCGCATGTCTTTAATCCCAGCACTCGGGAGGGAGAGACAGGCAGATCTCTGTGAGTTCAAGGCCAGCCTGGTCTACAGAGCAAGCTCCAGGCCAGCTGGGACTAAAGGGAGACCCTGTCTCAAGCCCCCCCCCCAAAAAAAAATCACGTCACCAGGCTTGATGGCACATTTTTGTAATCCTAGCACTTCAGAATCTAAGATGAGAATCAGAAGTTCAGGTCCACCCTGGGCTACATAGAGGGATGAGTTAAGAGTCATTCATAGGGCTGGAGAGATGGCTTAGCAGCTAAGAGTGCTGACTGCTCTTGCAGAGGACCCGGGTTCAATTCCTAGTACCCACATAGTGGCTAAGAACCGTCTTTAAGCCATGCCTGGTGGTTGTACACCTTTAATCCTAGCACTCAGGAGGCAGAGGCAAGCAGATCTCTGTGAGTTTAAGGCCAGCCTGGTCTACAGAGTGATTTCCAGACCAGCTGGGGCTATAGGGAGACCCTGTCTCAAAAACAAAAAAGTCACTCATAGACTACCCAAGGAATTCCAAGGCAGCGGCCCATGACTGTACAGTTCATAAAGAGGCTAAAATCCAGTGAGTGTATGGTATGCTCCCTAAGTGGGAAGGTAATGAAATCATTTAGCCCATCCAGGGATTTGTGTAAGGACTGCTTCTGCTTAAAAGGGGAGTCATTCTCACAAAGTTACTACTTATGTAGGCCAGGTAGGCTCTGACAGTAATTTCACAATAAAGGTGGAGTACAGTTAAGGTTGTAGGGGTTCTTTAACAGATAGTAGAGATAGAATGACCTGGTGGTAATGGTGTTCAAAAAGGGCAAGTATAAAGAGGACATTCCATTACATAATGGAAGGATATATATGGGAAAAGTGGAACAGAAAGAAAGGAAACAGCCTCTTTACATGTCCTTAATTGCAGAACTCATGACAGTAACAAGCTCATGTTACTTTTTTTTTTTTTTTTAATGTGTATGAGTGTACTGTCTCCATGTAGGTTTGTGCACCCATGTCATGCAATGCCACAGGGGTCAGAAGAGGGTGTCGGATTCCCCTGGAACTGGAGTTCTCCTGGAATTGGAGTTACAGACGGTTCTCAGCTCCCATGTGGGTGCTGGGGATCGAACCCAGGTCCTCTGCAACAGCNAAAAAAAAAAAAAAAAAAAAAAAAAAGATATCATCTTACTCCAATAAGACTGGCTAGGATCAAGAAAACAAATGATACCAAGTGCCGGAGAGGTTGTGGGGAAAGGGGAACATTCATCCACTGCTGGTGGGAACGTACAGCCACTATGGAAAGCAGTGTGGAGAGCCCTTGGAAGACTTGGAATGAACTTGCCACCTGACCCAGCCATACCACTCCTAGGCATATACCCTCAAGACTCATCCCACCGCAGAGATACATGCACAGCCATGTTTATTTCAGCTCTCTTCGCAATAGCAAGGAGCTGGAACCAACCCAAATGCCCCTCAACTGATGAGTGGATAGAGAAAATGTGGTACATCTACACAATGGAGTTCTATGCAGCAGTAAAGAAAGACGACATCACGAGCTTTGTAGGAAAATGGCTGGAGCTAGAAGACATCATGCTGAGTGAGTAACACAGTCCCAGAAAAAAGACGAATTCTATCCCTCATCTGTGGATGCTAGTGCCAATTACCCAGTTGTAAGTATTTCTTGTGCATGGCCCCTTGAGCTTTTGTCCAAGTAGTTGGGAGTGAGGCATATTGGAAACAACAACAACAGAAAGGACTGCATCAAAGAACTGACTGAAACAGTGAACTTCTGCTCAAAACAGTCAACTTCCACATGGAGTATATCAAGAAAGACTGAGAAAGAGATGAAAAGCATGTTTGTCAGAATACATGAGCTCTGGTGGGGTGGGGGGATAGCGTGGGGGACACGGGTCTAGATTTGATAATCTTGTACAAAATATATTAAAAAAAAAGTAAAGGAAATTTGGTTTTAACTCTGGAAATTTTGTTTAAAGTATATTATTTATTGATTTATATTTATTTATTTCAGGAAAAAAATAAAAATACTGAGAAAAAACCTCAACTAGAAATACAAAAAGAAAAAAGTGTCCCAAAACAGAATCCATCAAGTACAAATGAAGAAAAATCCAAAACTCTTAAAAAACCAAACCCCTATGGGGAATGGCAAGCAATTAAGCAAGAGATTAAGTCTCAGTAAGTACCTGAAATTTTATTTTTTTTATTAAGTCTCAGTAAGTACCTGAAATTTTATTTTTTTTTTAATTTTATTTATTTTTTTATGTGTATGAATGTATTGTCTGCGTGTAGGTTTGTGCACCCATGTCGTGCAATGCTGCAGAGGTCAGAAGAGGGTGTCGGATTCCCCTGGAACTGGAGTTCTGGAATTGGAGTTACAGACGGTTCTCAGCCGCCATGTGGGTGCTGGGGATCAAACCCGGGTCCTCTGCAAGAGCCGTCGGTGCTTTTAACCGCATCTCTCCAGCCCCAATACCTGAAATTTTAATCCTGTACTTCAGTAAATTGCAGCCAAGAATTTCAAGTATGCTATGTTAAAAGTGTAATTTATAGCCAGGCATGGTGGCACTCCTCTTTAATCCTAGCACTTGGGAGGCAGAGGCAGGAGGATCTCTGAGTTCAAAGCCAGCCTGGTCTATATGGTGAGTTCCAGAACAGCTAGGGCTACAGGGTGACCCTATCTCAAAAAGACAAAAAAAAACCAAACATGTAATTTATGCCAGGTATGGTGGTGCATGCCTTTGATCCTGGCACTAGAAAGCAGAGGCAAGTGGATCTCAGCTAGGGCTTCTGGGAGACCCTGTCTCAAAAAGAAAGTCCACGCATGGTGACACACGCCTTTCATCCCAGCACTCAGGAGACCCGGGGGGGGGGGGGTTTACAGACTTTTAATATAATAGGCAAAAACATTCTAGAAACAAAGAAATAAATTATACTTTTTTTTTCTTTTTGAGATAGGGTCTCCCTTTAGTCCCAGCTGGCCTGGAACTCATTCTGTAGACCAGGCTGGCCTTGAATTCACGGAGATCTGCCTGCCTCTGCCTCCCAAGTGCTAGAATTAAAGGCATGTGCCACCATGCCCAGCTTAGAGACGGTTCTTAGCCGCCGTGTGGGTGCTGGGAATCGAACCCAGGTCCTCTGCAAGAGCAGTCAGTGCTCTTAACTGCTGGGCCATCTCTGCAGCCCCCACACTTTTGACCACTGACCATCTCTCCAGCACTGCTTTTTCTTTTTTTTTTTTCTTTTTTTTTTGAGACAGGGTCTCCTGTAGACCAGGCTGGCCTTGAACTCAGAGATCCACCTGCCTCTGTCTCTCAAGTGCTGGAATTAAAGGCCTGCACCACAAACGCCCNGTGATTCGCATCTGGCTCTCATCCATCCACAATTCACGGGAATGAGCTTGTCTCTCCCCTCCGTGGTACCACTCCTGGCCTCTTCCCTCGGTGGCTGCCCAGTCAAGGACGGTCAAGACTCTGCAAAACCAGGGCAACCTAAGACAGATGCAAATGTTGGACTGCCAGAGGTTGGGTCAACAAGGTTCAGGCATATCACCCAAGCTCCCACTGGACTGCTCCTCACGCAAAATTAAATACAAAGGGTGGAAATGTAGTAGCTAGTATGCTGAGAATTATGCATGCGCAGAGCTTGTCCCTCATCAACCTAACCTGCCCTGGGCAGGCAAGACCATACAAGCAGCTGAGTTGCAGACCTGGGCCAATCACAAGGTGACACGACACTGCACTAAGAGGAGAGCGGGAATGTGAACAGTACATAAACCCTAACCCTGCCCCCAATAAACGAATCCACAACAGCTCGCCCTCTGTCTGCGTTCACCTGATTCCCTGGGTCTGTGACTTGACTCTGCGCCTCTCACCCCCTTTTCATTCACGGTTGGACCCTGAAATTCCCCAGCAGGCCTGGGGGATTGTCTACACCAACCTACATGCAGACAGTACACTCATACACATAAAAAATAATAAATTAATTTAAAAAAAGAAATAAAAAACGGAAAGTTCCAGGACAACTGGGGCTACAGGGAAACCCTGTCTCAAAAAGACCAAAACAAAACAAAACAAAACCCTACAAAAGACAGAGGTGACTCTGATTGCACTGCAGAACAAGTAATCATTACCACAGCAAAGCTGCCCACAACTATTTAAAAACTTTTCAGAAGGGATAATTCTTGCGCATTGCATGTGAAAAAGGTTCCAGCCCAGTGGGTCATCTTGTGGATGGTGCTTTTCTCCCAGTCCCCTCATGGCGGCCACTCTGGTTACTGACATATTGTAAGACATCTTGATGA
Organism: Rhizomys pruinosus; assembly: GCA_009823505.1. Lineage (NCBI taxonomy): Eukaryota > Metazoa > Chordata > Mammalia > Rodentia > Spalacidae > Rhizomys > Rhizomys pruinosus. The sequence continues at coordinate 3,647,972 of VZQC01008741.1, read as the reverse complement.
CTGATGTATTATCCTTCTGCATCTCCAGGCCCTTATCTTTTTTTTTTGGTCTTTTTCAAGACAGGGTCTCCCTGGAGCCCCAGCTGTCCTGGAACTCACTCTATAGACCAGGCTGGCCTTGAACTCACAAAGATCCGCCTGCCTCCGCCTCCTGAGTGCTAGGAATAAAGGCATGCGCCACCACAGCCGGCAAAAGCATATTTTCAAAACAAATTATATTCTTTATCTCCCATCTCTGCTTTTCTGTGTGCCAGCTTCATTCATTCATTCGTTCTCTCCCCACACACACCCCCACACCCCACCCTTGCTCCCCCCTGAGTTCTTTTCTCCAAATAGGATGGTAAGTGGCTCCCAGCAGGCTTTATATTCTCAGCCACTGAACACAGTAGTCTCCCAGCAGGCTTTATATTCTCAGCCACTGAACACAGTAGTCTTTCTGCTTTATGCTCAGAAATCTCATGGTCTGGGTTGGTAGGTATAATGTGACTTGCTCTTTCATGGGCTACTTGACTCTCTAGTGGACAAGATACTAATAGGCTCGTGTTAATCAGGTATTGATTTCTGGGCCCTCCAACTGATTATTTATAGCTAACCATGTGGATAGCTGAATGGCTAGTTCTTAGAAAAGAAGTGCTAGGTAAAAGATTCATGCATCTTCTACCCTCGAACACTAAGATTCCATTCTTTTATCTTGTGTTATATAAAGTTTCAGAATTTTTGTCAATTTCTAGAACTTCCTTTCTGGGTCTGTGCTGTGTGTCATGTTTAAGTGCAGAGTTTTCTACAATCATGTGTCCTTTGTGCAATAGAAATGAAAGAAGAAAACAAGATTTGCCCACCATCTAAACCAGAGTTCAAGGTCCTGAGACTATGTAAAATCGGTATTATAAAATAGCTTAGAGCCAGGCAGGGTGGTGCACACCTATCCCAGGACTTGAAAGATAGAGGCAGGAGACTCAAGAGTTCAAGATCATCCACAAGCTACATCCAGGAGTTCAAGGGTAGCCAGGTCTCCCTGTCTCAAAAAAGCTAAGACAAAAGCAGCTTACTTCCTACATGACCAACTTCTGGCTTTCCCTCACTATTAACATTAGGTGATAGCTTGATTGGCTTGTGGCTTATATGTAAATTTTTGTCTTCAGGGAAAATTGGGGTCCCTTCTTGGAGTTCTTAGTCTCTATAATAAAAAAATGGAAGCTTCAGGATACATTTATTAGAGTTTAAAAGAAAACTGTAGCTGGGTGTGGTGGCGCACGCCTTTAATGCCTGCACCCAGGAGGCAGAGGCAGGCAGATCTCTGTTAGTTCAAGGCCAGCCTGGTCTACATAGTGAGTTCCAGGCCAGCTAGGGTTATAGGGAGACCCCTCTCTCAAAAGACCAAAAAAAAAAAAAAAGGAAAGAAAACTCTAACTCTTGGCAGCTGCCTGGAAGAAGAGAGAAGGAGAAAAAGCCGTACCTATCCTTTAGCCCTGTAGCCCAGCTGGCCTTCGAGCTCACTGTGTACACCAGGCTAGCCTTGAATTTACAGAGATCTGTCTGCCTCTGCCTCAGAGGTGCTGGACTTAAAAGTGTACACCACCATGACCGTCTGAACCATGCCCTGTAAAGCCAGCTTGGAAGTCAGACCCATGGCAGACAAGCAGCCGTGGGCAGGGAAGGGAAGGGAGCTTTACAGAGAGGAAGGGAGCCTGAAGTGTTATGTTAAGGAAACCTTGTTAGAAAAGAAAAAGAAAAGGAGAAAGTACATTTTTCTAAGCAGGCAGCCTTACAGAACTACATGGTTACTGCCTGGTAAACTGCTACAGTCTCAAAAACACCAAAAAAAGAAAAAATAATAATTTATTTTTCTTTCTGTTCCAGTGAAGAGGTAGATTTGGAACTTCCAAGCACTGAAAATGAATATTTATCAACTTCAGAAACTGATGTTGGGGAAGTCAAAGTGGTATTTAAAGAAAAAACAGTGTCTTCTCTGGGGGTTGCAGCAGATGGTATGGCCCCAGTCTTCAAAAAAAGAAGAATTGAAAATGGAAAAACTAGGAATTTAAGGCAACGAGGTGATGATCAATAATTTTAAAACCAGGTGTGTGTGCTTTGAACAGAATGGGGACTCACCCTTTCAAAGCTTCTCTATGTTTATTTCTTAAGTACTTCAGTGCTGAAAATTTGCATTTATTGTAAATGTATTTTATGTGACTTAAAATAAATCTTTCTTCATGTGAAATTTTGTTCCTAAAATGGAAGCCTATCACATTGCATTGTAATACAGTGTTCAATGTCTAAAATTGCTAATTATATAATTTAAGATGCTATGTATCTGTTATTTTAAAATGTGGGAAAGACTTTTATTCTGTTCTTAGTCATATAAACATACTTATCCTGCATTGAAATGCATTATTTTTGCACACTGAAATTAACTTCTTATCTGAGAAGACCAGGCCACATAAGAAAAGTTCACAGCTCAGTGACAGCTTTGTTTGGAAGCCCTTTTCAGAAGGATGACGTAGAAATGTGTGCATATCAGCTTGTCTTAGTTTAAGACCACAGGCCAGAACCGGGAGCAGCTCCAGTACTGAAGCAACAGAGCTTAAGACGGGACAACTGCCCGATCTTACAAAGGAATCTGAGAGCTTTTTTTTAGACAGGGTCTCCCCATAAATCTGGCTGTCCTGGAACTCACTCTGTGGACCAGGCTGGCTTTGAACTCACAGAGATCCGCCTGCCTCTGCCTCCCAAGTGCTAGGATTAAAGGCGTGTGCCACCTGGCTACTGAGAGCATTTTTTATGTGGAACCAGGCAGCAGGATGTGGAGGTAGAAGAAATGGCCCTGTTCACATTCTGCCAGTCCTTTTTCGCCAGCCATGCGTTCTTTTTAGCAGCTTTATGTACACTGAAGGTTTATTTAAAGTAATGCAAGTAAAGGCTTGAACTAAAATAGGTCTCTGACTTTAGTAAAGGTTTTAGTCTTCACTTAAACATAAGTAAAATTTAGACATAGAAATTTATCATTTTCGGGCTGGAGAGATGGCCTAGCGGTTAAGAGCGCCGACTGCTCTTGCAGAGGACCCGGGTTCGATCCCCAGTACCCACATGGCGGCTGAGAACCGTCTTTAACTCCAGTTCCAGGGGAATCCGACACCCTCTTCTGACCTCCGCGGCATTGCACGGCATGGGTGCACAGACCTGCATGCAGACAGTACATTCATACACATAAATAAATTAAAAAAATAAAATATTAAAAAATATTAAAAAAAGAAATTTATTATTTTCTAGTTAAATTTTTTAAAAAGTAGAATTTTCTTACTTTAGTTGAAGTAGATATTACTTTTGCAAAATTTTTTAAATTATTTTTTTATAAATTATACAGTATTTAACTTTTGGTAGTAAATTTGACTTTTTACAGTTACTAGTATACATGTAAGAAAACAATAGCTTATTAAAAACCATGAAAAAGTCAGCACTGGGGTTCTTTTTTTCTTCTAATACTGATCAAAGTTGCCTTATCTTTGGCAAAATGGTATTTGGAGCTGGGTCTTTGCATTCCTTGAGGTCTAACTTTCCCCTGTATTTTTTTTTTTTTTTTTTTTTTTTTTTTTTTTTGGTCTTATTTGAGACCAGGGTCTTCCCTCTAGGCCCCAGCTGTCGTGGAACTCACTCTGTGGCAGGCTGGCCTTTGAACTCACAAAGAATCCGCCTGCCTCCTGCCTCCCAAGTGCTAGGATAAAGGCGTGCCGCCACCACGCCCGGCTTTCCCCTTTATTTTGAAGTTTTATTAAGAGAATAGCTATATGGTCCAGACTAACCTCAAATCAGATCCTCCTTCCCCAGCTTCAAGAGTGCTGGAATTCACAGGCATATATCATCACATCTGACTGTCTTATAGTTGAGTTTGAGGTGTTGGTTTGGGGAGAGGGAAACAGGTTTTGGCATGTAACCCAGCAGGCCTCAGACTTGCAGCAATCTGAGTGCTGCAGGCTTGCAGGTGCAGACCAGGCACACTTTCCTCTCATCTTTTTCTTTCTCTTTTTTTTTTTTTTTATTCTATTTATATTAATGTAGACTATGAATGATTGTCTGCAGTGGTACTGATGGCACCTGTGTCGCTGCAATGTCCCGCCGGCCAGGTCAGAAGCAAGGGTGTCGGATTCCCCTGGAATGGATCTGGATGAGTTCTCCTGGATTTGGAGTTCAGACGGTCTCTTAAGCCGCCCATTTTTTTGGGTTGGGGCTGGGGAGGATCTGAACCCAGGTTCCTCATGCAAGAGAGTCGCGCACTCATTAAACCGTAGCATCCCTCCAGCCGACTACTTGATTCCTTTTTCTTTAAGAAGGGTCTCATCGTCTGCTCAGAACAGAGCTGGAATCCTCCGTCTAGATGTCGCTGATAGCTGAGGGATGACCTTGAAGCTTAAGCTCCTCCTGCCTCCACCTCGCCCAGGGCCAAGCAATCACAGGATTTGCCACGCTCTCCCAGTGTGCGATAGTGCACTGAGGTACAACGTGACGCCCAGCACTCTACCAGCTGAGCACTCCCACCATGGTTTTTAAATTTTTGGTCCATCACTTGTCACATAGCTGAGGAGTATATTTAGTCCTTGACTTCTCAGT